>OZ020183.1:3471433-4071433 GCA_963971135.1 Stenus bimaculatus
AAAGCTCCTCCGCATAATAAATATTCGTGGGATTATTAAAATAGGCGGCTTTACTTGCGCGCCACTTAGCCCAAACTGCAGGGGAAGTAATCCTAATCCAGCGCCCGGAATTCGCCAGACAGGTGGGCATTTGTTCCAGGATGACATTGGATGCATTTTATCGCAGATTGGCGCGACTCTAAACAGCCCAAAAATGAGCAAAAACTGCGAAAATGTCTTTTATGCGACGACGAATTTATCTCCACGTCGCTCCATTTGGTCATGATCAGCATTTAGATTTACCTTGAGCGCTTTTGCATAAACAACCCATTTTAACCTCTCTGAATACACTTGAATTTTTTTCAAGAGAAATGTAATTGTAGGGGATAAATAGAAAAAGCTTCTCCACGCGGTGGAATTTTAATTATTTTCGACCTACACGCTTCGGACGCGCGGACTCACCTTTGTCCGTGTTTTATAAATAGTGTTTGAATGTCAGCTCTTTTTTCTGACATTCAGAACGGTTTAACATTTTGATGAGTCGCGGAATAAATTACCACTACCAATTGATAACCTACTCAAAAAATGTAAATTTAAGTTTTTTAAATTGATGATGAATTAATTAATGGGTCCCTCGTGTGAGAAACAAAACTGGTGTCATTTGTAATACTGGAGCTTTTCTGTTTGTAGTCGGAAACTAAATTAGTGAGCAATACGCGCAATTAATTAGCGCGAGTGAAAAAATGGAAAGCAAGAGCCTAGGGACTGGATAATTTCACGGCAAACCGGGATACGGTGCTAATAAATGCATTAATTATAAATGTAGCCGGGACAAAAATAAATACGAGTTGTAAGCGTGCGTGCTTCGGGAATTGCAAATAAATGCTTCACTATTGATCCGGACGGTTTTTAGTATGTGGCGACGTTTTAGCTGTTATGGCCCTGTTTACATCCCTTTGAATAAATAGAGTAGGTGTTGGAATTAGATGAGAATTTTATTGCGACTACGGGTCAGATTACTCTTTAAGTTATCATCGCGACGTTAGCAATCGCAAAATCCAAACACGTCATTTCGATAAAGCTTAATGGATCAGGCGACCGTGTGGAACACTCCATTACTTAATCACCTACTTTATTGAATCAGAATATGAGATAAATCACGCGAGGTGATGAATGACGCGTTTATTATTTTAGTCAAACACATCTCCTTAGCATTTTTCACTCTGTCCATTTTCGCATTCATATCCCCAGGAGGATGATATATGATACGATGACTTCCTTTACTTCCGTAAACGTTGTCTATTTTAAGAACATCAACGTCGTACCACCCCTTCATTTACAAGTCAATTCACCCTGCATCGATCATAAACTCGCTTTATTAAATTATTTTTTAAATAAATGCTTGTTTTTATTTCTAATATCTGTAGTAGATGATAATATGAATATTAAAAATAGTTTTTGAATCGTCGTAGAGAATGAGTGATGACCGAATACATTGAAAAAGATGAGAGATGGATCGTGCCTGAATGCACCTTTTCTTCCAAACAAAGTGCCAAATCTCATTCGCATCAGGAAAAACGCAGCGCTTCTTTGAAAACCTTTCACTCACTGCGTTCACCACTTTTCAGCGTCAAGACAAGCTAAGAACGACAGCTTTTAAATTAAGTTTACAAACATTATATTCATGGAACTTTATTGTTACAAATTGCCTTTTTATCCATTCATTCCAATCAAAATAAAATCTTGAAATTAATTTTTATTAATACAATTTTCTTCTTATTTTAGGTAAGTGGTGATTTGCTTACTTCGTTACGTTGTAGGTAAGTGCAAACCGCAGACCGAAGGTAGTTTTCATGAAAACACAAGTTTGTAGCAAATGTAAGGGTTAAAACATGTTCAGAGGTGTAACCAGTAATTTTTGGCCCTTAATAAAGTTTATAAAATAAGCCCCCCAATTTGATTGAATTTGATTTATACGGTCGAAATTTAAAACAGTATAAAATCTCCTTAAGAATAAACATATATTTTAAGATTTTGGAGGAAAAATCGTAAATAAAGATAACAACCAAAAGACCGACATTGACAAAAGAACCAAAGAAACGAGGGCGAGCAATAAATAGACGAATTGGAGAATGAGAGGAAAGACAAACCCGACGCATTCAAAAGGCCAAAAGAAATTAAGCGAATTATAAAACAAATTTTTTAGTAGTGTTAGAATTTTCGGCGCAAAATTTCAAGGAAAACTTCAGAAAATCGTCGATTTCTTGAATTATTTTATATTTTATTCACTTTTTTGGGACTTTAGTTGAAAAAAACTGAATCACTTTTTTATTTGTATAAATATTTTTACAAAATTTTCTATAATCGTGTGTAGTAGTATCATTAACAGTGTTATAATTTTCGGCGGAAATTCTCAGAAAATGTTGAGAAAATCATCGATTTCTTGAATTATTTTGTATTTTAATCACGTTTTTGGGATTTTAGTTGGAAAAAACTGAATTACTTCTTTATTTGTATAAATATTTTTACAAAATTTTCTATAATCGTGTGTAGTAGTATCATTAACAGTGTTACAATTTTCGGCGGAAAATTCCCAGAAAAAGTTAAGAAAATCGTCGATTTCTTGAAATATTTTGTATTTTAATCACGTTTTTGGGATTTTAGTTGGAAAAAACTGAATTACTTCTTTATTTGTATAAATATTTTTACAAAATTTTCTATAATCGTGTGTAGTAGTATCATTAACAGTGTTACAATTTTCGGCGGAAAATTCCCAGAAAAAGTTAAGAAAATCGTCGATTTCTTGAATTATTTTGTATTTTAATCACGTTTTTGGGACTTTAGTTGGAAAAAACTGAATTACTTCTTTATTTGTATAAATATTTTTACAAAATTTTGTACAATCGTGTATGATAATATCATTTATCAGTATAACAATTTTCGGCAAAAAATTCCAAGAAAAACTTGAGAAAACCGTCGATTTCTTGAATCATTTTGTATTTTATTCACTTTTTTGAGACTTTAGTTGGAAAAAACTTAATAACTTTTTTATTTTTATAAACATTTTTACAAAATATTGCACAGTCGTGTATATATTAATCAGTGTTACAATTTTTTGCAGAAAATTCCACGAAAAACTAGAGAAAACCGTCGATTTCTTGAATTATTTAATATTTTATTCACTTTTTTGGAACTTTAGTTGGAAAAAACCTAATAACTTTCTTATTTTTGTAAAAATGTTTACAAAATTTTGTACAATCGTGTATAGTACTATCATTTATCAGTGTTACAATTTTCATCGAAAAATTCCAAGAAAAACGAGAAAATCGTCGATTTCTTGAATGATTTTGTATTTAATTCACCATTTTGGGACTTTAGTTGAAAAAAACTTAATAGCGTGTATTCAGCGACCGTGATGAAAAATTTAAAGACGTCGGTATCGTTAATCACGTGATTAACTTAAACGACGTCTCTAAAATTTCCATCACGGTCGCTGAATACATGCTAATAATTTTTTTTATTTTAATAATCATTTGTACAAATTTTTGTACAATCGTGTATAGTACTATCATTTATCAGTATTACAATTTTAGGCAAAAAAGTCCAAGAAAAACTTGAGAAAATCGTCGTTTTTTTGAATTTTTTTGTATTTTATTCACCTTTTTGGGACTTTAGTTGGAAAAAACTTAATAACTTTTTTATTTTTATAAACATTTTTACAAAATATTGTACAATCGTGTATAGTACTATCATTTATCAGTGTTACAATTTTCGGCGGAAAATTCCAAGAAAAACTTGAAAAATCATCATTTTCTTGAATTATTTTGTATTTTATTCACCTTTTTGGAACATTAGTTGAAAACATTTTTTTAACTTTTTTATTTTTATTAACATTTTTACAAAATTTTGTACAATCGTGTATAGTTGCATCATTTATCAGTGTTACAATTTTGAGCGGAAATTTCCAAAATAAACTTGAGAAAATCGTCGATTTCTTGAATTATTTTCTATTTTATTCACCATTTTGAAACTTAATATACAGAGTGTTTCTAAATATATGCGAAGAAATTTTACAGGCGATTCCTTGACCAATTCTAAGACAAAAGTAAAAAATAAAAATTTTCTCAAAAGTGCTCTATTTTTTAGTTATGGGATGTCAAACTTTCTATATTTTTTTTATTTTTTGAGTATAACTTCTTTATTTTTTAAGATAATTTGATCAAATTTGAAACACACTCTAGTTATTATGGTCGTAACAAGATAAAAGTATCAAATATCGAAATAAAATACAGGGGGATGTATTTTGGGGGTATAGACCCCATTTTTTATGCCATAACTTTTTTGTGCTACCCCACTTAACATTTTAAATGAGATATTCTAATTCCTTGCATTTTTCTGAAAATTTTTGATCGCTTTAATTTTTTCACAGCTGGTACAGTTTGGAAGTTATTTAAAAACATGTACGAAGTTGTATGCCAATTTTGCATTAAACAGGGGTGGCTTTTTTTTAAATAAATACCAGAGACTTCCTAGAGGACTATTCGACCAATTTTAAGACAAAAATAGAGAATAAATATTTTCTCTAAAATGCTTCGTTTTTAAGTTTTTTTTTTATTTTGTTAATTTTATTTTAATTTAAATTAAAAACGAAGCATTTTAGTGAAAATATTTATTCTCTGTTTTCGTCTTAAAATTGGTCAAATAGTCTTCTAGGAAGTCTCTGGTATTTATTTTTTTAAAAAACGCCACCCCTGTTTAATGCAAAATTGGCATACAACTTCGTACATGTTTTTAAATAACTTCTAAACCGTACCAGCTGTGAAAAAATTAAAGAGATCAAAAATTTTCAGAAAAAAGCAAGGAATTACAATATGTCATTTAAACTGTTAAGTGGGGTAGCACAAAAAAAATATGGCATAAAAAATGGGGTCCATCTTCCCAAAATACATCCCCCTGTATTTTATTTCGATACTTGATATTTTTATCTTGTTACGACTATAATAACTAGAGTGTGTTTCAAATTTGATCAAATTATCTTAAAAGATAAAGATGTTATACCCAAAAAATGAAAAAATATAGAAAGTTTGATACCCCATAACTAAAAAATAGAGCACTTTTGAAAAAAAATTTCTTCTTTACTTTTGTCTTAGAATTGGTCAAGGAATCGCCTGTAGAATATCTTCGCATATATTTAGAAACACCCTGTAGATTAATCAGTGTTACAATTTACGGCGGAAAATTCCAAGAAAAACTTGAAAAACTCGTCGATTTTTTGAATTGTTTTGTATTTTATTCACCTTTTTTGGGACTTTAGTTGGAAAAAACTTAATAACTTTTTTATTTTTATAAATATTCTTACAAAATTTTCTACAATCGTGTGTGGTACTATTATTTATCGCTGGTACAATTTTCGCTGGCGAATTCCAAGAAAAAGTTGAGAAAATCGTCGATTTCTTGAATTATTTTGTATTTTGTTCATCTTTTTTGGGACTTTAGTTGGAAAAAACTTAATAACTTTTTTATTTTTATAAACATTTTTACAAAATATTGCACAATCGTGTATAGTACTATCATTTATTAGTGTTACAATTTTTGGCGGAAAATTCCAAGAAAAACTTGAAAAAATTGTCGATTTCTTGAATTGTTTTGTATTTTATTCACCTTTTTTGGGACTTTAGTTGGAAAAAACTTAATAACTTTTTTATTTTTATAAATATTCTTACAAAATTTTCTACAATCGTGTGTGGTACTATTATTTATCGCTGGTACAATTTTTGCTGGCGAATTCCAAGAAAAAGTTGAGAAAATCGTCGATTTCTTGAATTATTTTGTATTTTGTTCATCTTTTTTGGGACTTTAGTTGGAAAAAACTTAATAACTTTTTTATTTTTATAAACATTTTTACAAAATATTGTACAATCGTACATAGTACTATCATTTATCCGTGCTATAATTTTCGGCTAAAAATTCCAAGAAAACCTTAAGAATATCGTCGATTTCTTGAATTATTTTGTATTTTATTTACCTTTTTGGGACTTTAGCTGGAAAAAACTTAATAACTTTTTTATTTTTATAAACGTTTTTACAAAATTTTGTACAATCGTGTATGGTACTATCATTTAGCAGTGCTACAATTTTTGGCAGAAAATTCCAAGGAAAACTTTAGAAAATCTGTATTTTATTTCAAAAATTTGCATACTCATACAGTATCATAAAAACTACATTCTGATATTGTTTAGAACTTCCCCATTTTTAAGGATGTTACATGTTATGTAGGAAGAACTACTCCATTTTTGGAAATAAAAAATAAACGTATTACTACAAATCAAAAGCCATTATGTTGGGCTGTTAAGAGGAATTTGCTAACCGGAAAATATGGTTTAGTTCTGCAATCATAAAATTTAGTGCGAAAAACATTTTTGTATAATTTTTTTGTAGATTATTTTTTAAAAGTCATTTCTATAATTCCTAGTGGAAGGAAAAAAATGGAGAATGTAAAAAAATATAACGACTTAAAAGTACCTTAACTTTGGACCTCTCTAATTAATCTTGTGCTAAGTTGCAGCAGATATCTATCCGCTAGGATGTAGCCTAATCAATTTATATTCTAAATCTGAAAAAAAAATGGAAAATCTAACGAGGGAAACTTGAGTTATGACTACAGAACTAATGCTCGATTTCATGATTTTTCACAATTTTTCTTCCCAAACATATAATAAATAATTTGCAAAGAAGTTCCAGAAAAGTGGGATAGATTTTCTATACCTTGTTTTTCCCATTTTGTACCTAAAAGTTTTTATTATCTCGGGATGTAATTGTAAAAAAAATAAATTAAATTTTTTAAGCGCTTTTGTTTACATAATATTATGTTTTGGTCTCAAGATGTTATTGTAACAATTTTGTTGCGTGGGTGCTTTAAGGGAAATGGGGTTTTTCCTGAAAAGAAAAATTGTGAACAGTGGAGGGATTAGAAAAATCCTGGCCGTCTAGGTCGAGCTAAACATATCGACAAGTTGTCGGAAATTGCGGACAGATCCTTCTCGCAAGGCGTCAAAATCTCCGGGAGTAGATTTATGGCGTTAGAATTTTCCGGGTAGCTTTTCATTGTCGTCTGGAGCATTTTTCGTGTGGAAATTATCGCGGCGATTATTCAGTCGGTGCATAATGCGCTCGTAAACATTAACAATTCATAACGGGCCCGGATGCCGTGTAAATTAATTTAATTGTCTGCCCCGAAAGCAATTAAGCCGAAGATCCACTTAATTGAGCGCCCCCGCCGCCGACGCCGCCAACGCCGGCGCTTTTCCATTGTTTCCGCCTGCTGCGATCTATTTAACGCCTAATACCGATTTTCATGCACCCAACTTTTATTCAATTTACACAATTTATATCTACCTAATTAAATTTACTAAACTTACACAATTTATTCCCAAATAAAATAAATTAAATCCAATCAAAATTCACTCCAATATTATTTTTAAACATAACCAGAATCAATTACAATTTTAAACGTTTTAAATTCCGCGAAATCAATCACTAAAATATTTTTACATTATTTTAAACATAATGGCATTTTTAAATTTTCGTTATGATCCTGAAAAAATCTAATTAAAAATTTGAAGATACTGGGTGTAAATAACTGCATTTTTTATTACATTATACAGGGTATTCCAAAAGTCCAGGATGACACGTATAGGACAAAAAACATGAAATTTTTGTACACATATCCACAGGGTCATGAAAACTACATGTTTTATATTTTGTGACTTTTTTCCAGTTAAGGGGTGTTCTGATCGAATTGCTCCGCAACTTTTGATATCATTTGAAAAGTAATAAAAAGAGAAATAAATTTCTCAAAATTAGAAGCAAATATCTCAATTATTTCAAAAGTTGTAAAGGATTTAGTATAAAATCGAAAAATTATGATATTATCGATATTTTTATCTTATCACCAGATTTTGGAGAACTCCCCAAAAAAATCAAATGATGTTAAATCATGATCTAGGGGGCCATTGATTTCACCTTCCCACCAATCCAACGGTTTGGAAATGTGTGGCTTAAAAACTTTCTGACTACAAATACAAAACTAAAATTTTGGGGAACAAGGTGGTGTTGAAACCATTTATTATCAATATTGACAGGACACACTACATGGATAGTAGAAACAATTTGGTTCTCTTGTAGTTCCAAGTATCTATTTCCGTCCAAATTTCCATTAATAAAAAAGTGGACCAATAACATTTAACCCTAAACTTCAGTTCCATACATTTATTTTTTAAAGTCTTTGAGTATGATCTTCTATGAATAAATATGGATTTGTATCTGCCGAATATCGAGAAATACAGGGTGACCCGGATTTTAGTTCCCAGGAAATATCTAAGTTATTTGAAGAGATAAAAGTATAAATCAAAAAGTGCTTTGAACGGCAGCACTTATACTTCATAATGTCATTTTAAAAAAATTATTGGTATTTACCACTCTTAAGATGCCATCATCATTTTTTTTTCTTTAATGGGACACCCTATTTTTTATAATTGATATTGCATCTACATTTTTTTCTAGAAACAGTGATTTGCAACACTTGGTATTTTAAGTACATTTTGTGATTAAAAAAATTAAAATATTGATCGAAATATGTAGGTATTATGCAAAATTATTTATTTAATTTTTTTACAAAATTTTTAATTTACAGTTAGGTTCAGTTAGATTAAGTTGACTTAAGTTAGTTTAGATTTAAAAAATTTTCTTAAAAAAAACTAAATAAATAATTTTGCATCAATAATTCAATTTTTTTTTATATACAAAATGTACTTAAAATACTAAGTAGATCACTGTTTCTAGATTAAATTATAGATGTAATATCAATTATAAAAAATAGGGTGTCCCATTAAAGAAAAAAAAATGATGATAGCGCCTTAAGAGTGGTAAATAAAAATATTTTTTTAGAATGAAATTATGAGGTATAAGTGCTGCCATTCAAAGCACTTTTTGATTTATATTTTTATCTCTTCAAATAATTGAGATATTTTCTGGGAAGTATAATCTGGGCCACCCTGTACAACTATTGACTCCACCACTTAGTAGCCCAAGTAACATATACTAAAAAAGGGGTTTAGGCTAAAAGCTGAACGCGTGAAGAAATAATATATTTTCTTTAACTTTGTTTTGACATTTTGAAGTGTTTGGAGATAAATCCTGAAATTTTCATAGGTATGTCCTTGCCATTTGGCATATTATAACCACGTATCAGTGGCCAAAGGCTTTATTTTGAAACTAGGCAATTTATGAAAAGGAACTACTGAAATTGTTCCAAAGGCACCAGTAATCTTTTTTGCTCTATCCATTGTGGTCCCTTCGAATATCAAAGGCTCCGGTGTAGTGCCCTGGATGCCTTGCATTGCGGGAAAAGTATTGATCTCATCTATAGTATCAATGTAAACGTCGGGATTGTCAAAGATAAATTGTATGAGCGATTTTGATAGAACATGCTCAACAGGTTGTTTCAAGCTAAAATTTCATAATGTTGCACTTCATTATATTATGTGCCTTAAAATCCAGTCGTTGAAGCAATTTTCAATAGATGCCTTCAGCCATATTTCCGGTGAATCAGCACCCCTAGGCCAACATCCCAACATGCAAGGCTGATAGAAAGGATTTAGGTCCTGTAGCACCAATAATGTTATTTTAGTTTTGACTTTATCATCATCCAAAAAATTATTGGGAGCAGAATAGGGGGTAAGGTTTTGTATATCCTTGAACAAATGTCCTTACGGATAATGACAGCAGCTGCTTTCACCTCTTTATCTGCCAGTTATGACTCGTACTATTTCTCAGACAGGATCGTGTAACTTGTATTCTTGAAGCGTATTATGCTGGGACTGAACCTATTCTTATCTATTATATCGTCTCCATAAACAGTTTCCAGCGTTTTTTTTTTCAGGATGAGGTTTTTAGGGATTGGTCCACTATAATCCTTGAGAATATCACTCATTCCAAACTGGCATTGGTCTTCATTTTCTTTAAGATACCATTACAGGCATCATATCTTCATCATCTGGACGGCCTTGCTTTCTTTGTGACTTTACCCATCCTTCGAAATAATCTTTGCAGCATGTTCCATGATACCTTCCTTCAGATACATAAAAATCAGTCATTACTCCATTCATAATTTTTCCTTATTGCGTTAGCTCCATGGATAATATTTTGCTCGAAATCAATAAAGAGGTTAAAACCATTTCCATCTTTCCAGGAAATAATTAACCTACAAATCCTATTAGATAGAATGTTGCTTCATCGGAGAAAACAACAAATTTCGGTAGGCATCATATTTATCTCGTATTTTTCTATCGAAGTCATCTCCAACCAGTTCATGAACCAGGTGAAATTTGTATGGAAAATCATTATTTTTCTGGTTTGATAAGGAACTTTCAGGTGCTACAATAAAATATAGAAGAACCTCTTCAGATTTTTCTGGACGCATTGCAGATTTTGATCAACCAGCCCTCGTCTAGGAATCTACGAATAGTTTTTTCGACAGCTCATTTTGTAATTGGATGTCGCTGATGAAAATAATCACTAAAAACGTCTCGTACTTGATCATAAGACCTTCTTTTGTCTTCAAAACCACTTCATTTACTTTAAATGCTTGTATTTTTTGAAAGAGTTATGATATCAACGTCTGGTTTTCATAAATGTATATTTCCCTTTTTATTACCTTTAAACTGAGACCAAACTTGATAGGGGTGGCAATTTAAAAAAGTTTGGATACTCTCCTCCAGAACACAAAATATAGTTTTTATTACCATGTACATGTATATTTATAAATTTTCAACTTTTGGGATTCTTTGTATTACAATAAATTTAATAATATTTTGAGAAGTTGTTGTAAAAGTCATGCCATTAAATTAATAATTTATGATTTTTAAGGTAATTAATTTAAAAGTTTTTTTTTGATGATTTATAAGTGAAGTTCAGATTGTGAATTCTTTGTATAATTTATTTCTTAAGGGTTAAGAGGAGTCTTCGGCGGAAATTCCGCGTCTGCGCCTGTTTGATTGTCTGGCATCCAGAGGCACGCGTCGCGGAAAAGCTCCCGACGCCAGTCGTCGTGAAAACGCGCCGTCGACCGGTCGAACCTCACAGTTCGAATTTTCGCGAAAACGCGCACGATACTCATCCCCACATGAAGTTTGAAAATTCACATTTTTACAAATTTATTAGTAAATTACATAAACTTACAAGTATTACTGGTTGGTTTTCCTAAATTACCACTATTTTCAATTTCATTTTTGTTATTATTAAATTGCATTAAAAATCAAAACATGTGTGATGTGTTAAAAAAATTTTGAATTCATAAGTTTTTCTAAAAAACAAGTGTTTTGAGTTTAAGATTTTAAACTTAATTTTTTTTAAAAACGTCATTTTTTTAAATTTCAAAACCAATTTTTCAAAGTTTTTTTGTTACTTTTCTAGGGATTGCCAGATTTTACAAAAATTAAAATTTGATTATTTCACAAAATTAAGAAATTTTGTAAATACTCAATTTTGTCAAAAAAGAACTGTATAAATTTTATTAAAAATAAAGTAAAATTCTAAAATTTTTAAAATATCAATAAATTTTGAAATTTCATATAAAAAATTTAAGAAACGCTTTAAAACAGTTGACTCTATTTAAACTTGGTAACTACTTTTTTATGGTTTGAAAATTATCAATGAAAGTGCTAAAAATACTGTAATAAATGTTTTGACCCAATTTTTAAGAACTTCAACTTTTGTTCCAAACATTTAGTGCACACTGGCATTGAACGAGTAAACATGTGCTTAAAATACTTATAATAATACTTTTATTATGATTTTATATCATTTTCACAGGATTAAGTTAGTTTATGTTTTTATCCAAACATTTTGAAAATATTTATTTTTTGAAATAGTTTTTTTAAATTTGAGAAAATACTTTGTTGTACTCGATTTTCGAGAAAGGTTTTATGTTTAGGAATTTAGTAATTGATATGACGTGTGATTAATTGGAATTTGAGCGTGTGTGAAGTTAAGGTTACCCTTTGTAACTCCAGTCGTGTAGTTATTTTCCCTACGTCGTTTTCAGACACCTCCCAATATTTTATTCGCAATATTTCACTGGAAGCGATCACGTGTCATTGCCAGCGACATTTTGCGAACGCAAAAACGTTCCTTCCTACGCGGGCGAATAATAAAATCGCTTTTCATTTTCATTTTACCCATTTTACCCCCCGCATCCTCGTAGACTCCAAGACTTCCAACTCGAAACGACACTTCTTAGATTGGAAAGTGTTGCAAGAAAAAATTCGCGAATCGCAATCGATTGGATTTTTCCGTCGAGACGCTTCAAGAGTCCTTACTTCCCCATTTCCCAGAAAACTAGGAAAAATATCAGAGTAAACATGAGTGGAGTACTTGTAAATATTTTCTAAATTTACTAATTCGTATGATTGTTTTTGCGATCGTTCAAGATACTTGCGAAAAATTGGACCCGATGTCGACATAAATCTCGCGACGAAATTGGACGCGGTTTTAATCAAACGAGGAGTTATCTCTCGGACGCAAAAAAGCAAAAATACTACGCTACAGCTTTTGTTTTCCACATAATTCAAGCGAATTGAACAATTTTGTTGATTTATATTGCTTCAATAGATACGAATTAGGGCCTACACCACTAGCACAATTTTTTAAAAATCATTACTTTAATGGCTCCAAACTAAAATCATACACCCTTCAAATAATTTCAAAATTTTACTACCACTTTTGTATTCTTTTAAATAACCTCCAGAGGAAAACGAAACACCATATTCAATTTTTTACATAATCTTCTATTAAAAGAAAACCATTTCAAATGAATAACTAAAATTTTAGGGAACTTATAGATCCTCAAGTACATTTTATTCGGTCTTTGTACTCATAACTATCCAATATTTCTTCACTGGTAAAACTGTCGAGATACTAAGAAACTTGAATAAGCTCAGCACATGCGATGAAAGCTGATTTGCGGGATTCTTTATATTCCAGGTTGGCTAAAATTCCAATTGCTTTTTTTGTAACATGTATATTCTTCTAGATGCTGGTGAATTGCCTCGAAAGAATAAACCATATAACTTCCTTAACATGTATAGTGCCTTCTTTAATTTGGATGCAAGAAGTTTGGGTTGTAATACCTAAAAATCTTCCACATTCTTCTTCGATCTTGGTCTCCGATTTCAGTGAGGAAAACATTGTTAAATATAAACCATAATTTAGCTTCATCTAAAGCATTTGATAATGCTTTTTCATCTTTTTGTACTACTCATATCGTCATTAATATAAATAATGAATAAAATAGACTCAAGGATTGAACGTTGTGGAACATCCAATATTTTTGCCCTAGATGTGTTGCCTAAAATGTCGACTAATTGTTTCCTATTATCAAGATGTGATTTGAAATTTATGTTGGTACAGCCCCTTATTCCATAATATTCCAATTTTGGTACTAGTTTTTTAATGTGTCGAAGGTTTTACTCAAGTCAATGTACATTATAGGCAAGGTTTCTTTATCTTCAAAAACTTTTTCTATATTTACCAGTAGTTCATCTCAATGTAGATTTTCCTGTTTTATATCCAAATTGGCCCTTTGTCAAGATTTTTTCATTAAAAAGTTGTTTTGATTAGAGTTTCGAATATCTTCCCTAAAATGGGTATTATGTTTATTGGTTTATAATTATTTTCTTCTTGAATATTGCCTTTCCTGTGTATAGGTATTATCATTGCAATTGTTAACTCATCTGGAAATATACCCACTTCTAAACAAGCATTAAAAATACTGCAGGAACAATTAAAAACTTCTGCAATTTAGTATGGTTTCAAAAGGTACATTGTTATTCATTGCTTAAGCCAACGTATACGGATTTATAGACAGATTCTGGTTAAAATTAAAGGCTTTTAATTATTGTAAAAACAAATATGGTAACCATGGAAATTGTCCATTACAACCCATATAACAAATTTAAATTTAAAGGCCTTTAAATTGAAATGATTTGACCAGAATCTGGGTATTATACCAAGAAACGTAGTAGTTCAAATTTTTTACTCTAATAACTGTGAAAACTTTTTTGTAGTGATAGAGAAAGTGAAACTAAGCATTTTTGACTTATAAAGTATTGTCCGGAAATGCTTCCTTAAAAAGTTATACCACTTCAAAAATTTTCAAAAAAAATATTTTTTTTGGAAATAATATAAATTTTCTAAGAGATATTAATTTGAAATTATGACCACAGTTTTTCACATAAGGAAACACATTTTCAGCCAATAAATAAATTTTGTTTCTGTACGTTTTTGATAATTTTAAAAATAGTAAAATAATCCTTGATCAATGTTCTACATAAAAGGTACTCTTATTGTATGTAGCTCCGGTGCTTCATTTCGAAGTAAAACTAGATTTTATAATTATTTGCTAAAAATATGAATTTAAAAAACAACTTCAAAATTATGAAAAACGTAAAGAAACAAAAGATCTTATCAAAACAAGGTTGATGACCCCCCAAATGTAACGCCCCTGAAAATATTTTTTAAACTTTTATTGGCCGAAAATGTGTATCTTTATGTGAAAAGACTGTAGCCAAAATTTTAAATTAATATTTATTTTATTTACAAAAAATATTTTTTTTTGAATACTTTTGAAGTGGTATAACTTTTTAAGGAAGCATTTCCGAACAATACAAAAATGTTTAGTTTCAATTCCTCTATCATCATAAAAAAATGTCACAGTTATTCAGGGACACTCTGGAATTGGTGACTGCAATGTTAATCTTCCTGGAATTGTGATCGATTTATTGATATTATTTTCATATGTAATATCACGAGTGGTCAATTTTAATTCGAATATTTTTCACTGTCATTACCACGAATGTCATTTGGGGTTAAGTTTTATTTTTCACTTTTTTGTGCAAAATTTGACAGCCAACTTCAAACTTATTCAAATTTGACATTAACTTCATAAAATAATCGCTGATATTTTTGACGTTTTACTTGTCACAAAAAATAATCACTTGTGAGTTGAATAGTCATAGTTATTTTTCAGTGTTTTTACCTTAGCTGATCTGAGTACTAAGGAGATTTCTTATGATTCATTACATTGTATGTTTGTAGGGTTGCCATATTTTGGAAGGATCAAAAGATGACATTACTAAAATATTGTAAAATTTTTATTGACTTGATATTGAATATTGAGCCTGATTACTGTGGATTTATTAAAGAAAAAATCTTTCAACATTAGCATTTCGTGAAGGAATAGAAAATTCAGTAATTAAAGTATTGAGTCCACTTTACATATGATAACCACTCTAATTTTTGTGTTCCATGGGTTTCCAAAAAACTTTTTAAATTGCAGAATTAGTCAACAAGTTTTAGATCGTCAGTTTTGATTCCTAATTCTCGAAAAACTCCAAGGAAGGAATGGAATATTTTTTAGATTTATCTTTGGATTAAATCTTAAATTCTGATAATCTTAGAATGTTTTTTAGTCTAACGATTATTTAATCTTTCATATACAGGGTGGACCGTTTAACTTGAGACAAATAAATAACTAAAAAAACTAAAAAGCTTAGAAAAAATGCTTTTAAAAAAAATGTGTCAAATAAAAATAAACACAAAGATGACCCTTCACCAAAAAATAACTAGCACCATCTTTCACCATTTAAACCAAACAACTTTTATCCAAACCTTTTAGTTTTTCAATTATTTATTTGTCTTAAGTTAAATGGTTTTCCGTCATTAATAAATATCTTTAAGAGCGATTTGGTGAAAAGGATATTTTTCTTTCAACTAAGGACATCTTTATACTAATAAGATGAGTCTTAATTTCCAAAATTGAATTGTTTTCTGTTTCAATATATTTAATTTTTTCGTTAAAAACATACATGGATTGAATGCAAAAACCAAAACTAACATTCGTTTTCTAGAATTTCAAAAAAGATTGACAGTATTTTTAGCGAAACCGTTAATGATAAATCGTGGGCGTACAAGGAAAACCCACTAAGTCCAGTTTTTGAAAAAATTTAGTTCTATCGTGTATAAGTCCATATTAGTGTGATACAACTTACAAGAAAACCTTAAGCCACCGTGAGCTTATTAAGGAAAATTATTTTGTCTATTAAATATTATAATTGGATTTTACACAAGTCTTATAACATTAAAATGCGTTTTTCTCGAAAGTTGCATTTTGTGACTTAGTGGGTTTTCCTTGTACGCCCACGAAATAATACTTTCATATAAATAGATGGAGATAGATGGATCAAGCTAAGCTTAAATCTAGCGTGCGTTAGCACCGGATTTGGCAACACCGCCGCTAAGAAGTCATATTCTAGTTGCTAGGTCTTGCTTGGTAATTGTTTTGAAACTAGTGATTACCCTTTAATTTAAAATGATATCTAATAGGCAGATTCTGGTCAAAATTAAAGATCTTTAATTAGAAACAAATATTGTAACCATGGAAATTGTGCATTGCAACCCATATAACAAATTTAAATTTAAAGGCCTTTAAACTTAAAGGATTTGACCAGAATCTGGATATTAATCTACATTATTCGTGTAATTTAAAACTACCTCTCAGCTACAATATTTACATTTTCAAAATTAATGTTTGCTGGACAGATAGAATTGCTTTAACGAGTTTAGGTTATGTTTTGATGCTCAATCGCCCAAAATCGACGACTTGTGTAATAGCTCTGCTTGTCGCCAATTCGGCGTGATTCAACCGAATAAGCTGAACTTGGGTGTTGAGACGCAGATTAAGATTTAGTTTGGAAAAACCGGGCGTTACATGCTCACTGCTTTTGGATTTTACAGTATTGTTACTTTTCCATTATCTTTTTATGCAAAAAAAAGAGAACATACCCAGTGAGTCATTAGAAAACGGCACTATTCGGGGAAAACATAAGAATAAAGTTGATATTAACATACTTTCACTAGTTTCCAAGTTACAGCTGATTGAATTAAGAGCAATTATGCTGGTGCATTTGTAGACGTTTGCTTGGGGGCCCTTGGACGCGTTATTTCTTAATATTTTTTCATTTTCTTTTTTTTATAGTAAACTACATTCATCAACCTTTCGAACGGACAGACTCAATTTTTAAATAATTTAAAATTATGTTAGATATGTTCCATCAAAAAATGTTAATTTTACACACAATTAAAGAGTGAATTAAGAGACTATTAATAAAAATATCAAAAAAGGAGTCTGTCCGTTCGTAGGAGCATATATTCAGCTTTGTATGTGCAAAATTTCAATTTTTTTGTTTATTATTAACAAAGTTACCGGGGACTTTTTGAAGGTTAATTTTGCTTAAACCTGGAAGCTGTAAGCGCTCCTTCACAGAGAGTGTGGCTTAGTGTATTAGTGCCCAATACACTCCCAAACTCATGGTTTTTACTATCAAAATATTGAAATTTGAGTGCAAATAATCAGTTTTCGCTATTTGCGATTCCTATGACGTCACGAAAGGACTAGAATTTTTACAATAAATTTTCAAAATTTTCACCTTGTACTTCAGTACAGTTAAGAGGACGTTTTGTAAGCTATGATCTTCTGATTTAAATCCTTTAGATTATATCTTTTGGAGATGGTTCGGAAGTTTCTCAAATTAAGATACAGGAGAAGAATTGATTACTGAAGGACCCATATTATCATTTCATCATGTATATGGCTAAAATGAAAATAGAACGTCTGGTTTGGGACTTAATAAAGTTTTGCTCCAGTTTTCAATCTCTGGCTATATCCTGTAGTTTTCCGACGTTACAATGCAAATACATAAATATAGCGTAATAGGTATTTTGATGGTAAATTCCAATGTAAAAAGTTGTCAATACAAGATTCCGAAGACTTAGATGATCTAATGTTTGCATTATTTATGGATTTAAAGTTATAACTATTTACAAGGTCTAAACTCTAAACATACAATAGGTTTATATTCAAAGTAATTTTTGTGGGAGTTATTGTTTTTCTAAGTATTATATTACAGTATGATTCGAGTATGAGATAAGGTATTAGGAATTTGTGACCATAAAAGTGTAAAAATGTGTTGTAAACATTGGCAATATGTGAAACCTGAAAATAATTCAGTTTATTCTGGTTCGAACGTGGGTCGAACAATATGCACGTTCTAAAGTAGTCGTAAATTAGGAGATCGTTAAAAACAAGTTGGCTGTCAAGGAATTCGCGTTAGAATATGAAGAAAAAAAGTGAGCTCGAGTTACTTTTATATCGTAAGAAAAGTTAAATGGAATTTTCAAAACTAACAACATAGATTATATAAAAATCGTCGCGAAAGTAAACATCCGTTTATTATTTCGCGCCCGGGTGTCTGCTCACAAGTTTAATTGTATTCGTTAAACAGAAACCGTCAGCACGAAGTGTTAGCAAAAGTTTTATCGAAATGACAAAAGTGCGGCCGGCGGTTTGAATTATGAGAGGTCGGAGGCGTGCGACTATTACCGCCCCTGGGGTGCTTCCGCAAATAACTGCTCCGAGCGCGTTCGGATATAAATTTGTGCATTGTACATCGCACTGTACACTGTACACTGTCTGCCACTAACTTCAACCCAACACTTCATGTGAGAACAAGAGCGTGGCTTGACCTTTTTTTTGTACCCCTTTTCACACATAAACAAGTTCTACTAAACGCATTTGTTACTAAACAAAAAGTTACGATGAACGAAACTAATTTTATTCCAAACTTTAGTAGCGCAATGAATTTTTATTTTTTCTCGCGCAAAAATACTACCATGAACTTACATTATCAAAAAACTTTTTTAATTCATCATTTTTAATGCAATTTATTACTAACCACTTACTAACAACTAGAAGTGTTACAAACTCGATATTCTTGTGAAGTGTTGATAAGAAAATGGTTTCGCCATTTACGGGCGGTTGTTTAAGTCCATTGTGTGCCTGAGTATTTTTTATCACGATAAAGTTAAAAAAAAGAGTCAAGGTGGCGGGGTATAGGCAGCAACATGGGGCCTCACATCACCAGGTGCTCTACCATGGATCAGTGTTGGGATACCAAGGTAGTAGACACATGGCCGCCGCCAACCATCACCACATCAACACCCCAACACAACTCTCCTGCATCCCATTAAATGCCAGTAAGTATAATCAACACAAATAAGCGTGCATTTGCTAAATTTAGATCGTAGATTAGTGAAGTGAATTATTCTTGATGTATTAAATGTAATGACGCGTTTAATAGGACATAAATTTCACTGGAAATAATTATCCACCGCAGAGCAGTAAAGTAATAAAGCAATAATAACAACGGTACACCTTTATCACCGCGCGATGACATTTATTAGCGTGACCTTAAGATTAAAATTCTTAAATATAGTACGATCAATTTCTAAACACAATAATTCCCGGAGTGACAACCTATTATTTATTTAATAACAGTACTCGCGTGTAAAGGGCGCCAGGATTTAAAAATGATAGACGTAACAAGCGTGTTGCACCGATCCTAATCCCATCGTTCGCGTATCTTCGGCCGACAGGTGGGAGTTCGCGAGGTGTCACGTGTCACGTCATCATATTTAGCGACACACCGATTTAATAAATAACGCGATCCAATTAAACTTTAATTATTCTCATTTTAAATTAGGAAAGAAGCAATTGTTGGCCGAAATTCCGTGACGACGTTGGTGATTAAATTTAAATTGGTTTTTACACAACCATCGCTGCGTGGCATTCATGAATAAACTTAAATTATTTTAATTTACTTTTTGAAAGGTAAATATTAAACAACTTTCAATTAAAATAAACCACCATTTACCAAACTTTTATTACCAATCAACCAACGATGAAATTTATTTTTCGTAAATAACAAATTTACACCCCAACTAAAATATCTGTCTTTTTCAAATAAAACTAGTCAACAATCTTAAATAGCAGGGTCGAGTAATTTTTTAAATTAAAGTCTTTGAAACTTGTAAATGAATCGATGAAAGTAAAAAAGGCGAAACGCATTATTTTGGTAGTAAAAAATTTATTGGGCAATAGCAAAGGGTTGCCTTTTATTATTTGGGGATTAGAGAACAAAAACAAATATTTATCATCGAAAATAACTTATGAGGATCAATACAAATTTGCATGTGTGTGAACTAATTTTCGAATCACTCCAAAACATTTTGAACGCATCAACCGTTTCTTCGAGTGTTGAAAACCGTTGACCTGTCAATTTATTTTTGATGTTCGGGAATAATTAGAAGTCATTGGATGCCAAATCACTACTATACCGGGTGGAAATGAAACTAGGGCCACCCCTGGCATTTCTTTATTTATGGAAATAAAAAATTAAAATTTTAGTATATTATATGATCTAAGAAAACAAATCTAATGGATCCAATAAATTTTTAATTTTACTTCCGGTTTATCAGGAAATATGGCATCCACTTTCTTATTTTAAATATAACCCCCTGATTTTTTCTACGTAAAATCAAACATTGGTTAATTTTAAGTATGTTTATGACAAAAAAATTTTTTTTTCAAAACTTTAAGAAAAAATGTTGAATTTTTTTTTGGTAAAAAATTTGAGTAAAACCTACAAAAACTATTTTTAAACATACATATGGGATATTACAGTAACCGGAAATAAACCCTCTATTTAATTAGGGGGTGACCCTTATATCATCCCATTTAAAAAAGTAAAGATATTTCCAAAAAACGCTTCTTGAAAATTAAAAAAAATAATATCTCAAGAACGGTGAAATAAATTTTATAAATTACAATTTATTTTACGTATTTGTATTATTTAAAAATAGTTTTTGTAGGTTTTACTCAAATTTTTTACCAAAAAAAATTCAACGTTTTGAAAAAAAATTTGACAGTCAACCTGATGTCAAAGAACGCTATTTTGTAAACTTTGCTGTAACTTAACGGCGATGTAAAATGAAATTTTTGCTACATCAAAGTAATGTTATTATTTTGATCGATTCTTCCAACTGTATGGGTATCGTTGTTCTTTCAGAGAATGTGAAACTTTGGCCGGAGGAAGAAAAATCAGACACAGCATTTTCGTAAATGTTTTAACCTTATTTGCCAACACCGATTTTAACCCGGAATAACTCATATTAAAGGCCGTATCCAGCGCTTTAATCTCAAAAAAGATTCGTGTCGATATCTCCATTCGTTCAAAAGTTACGACTCAAAAACCGCTGAAAATTTTAAAAAGTCATTTTTTGACATAAAACCTGGTATGAAATTTTCGATTTATCGGAAAATAATTTATTTTGAAGGAACTACTTGACAGATCGGGACGCTTGATGGTTTAAAATTTACAGAATTCTTTTCTCTGCCAAATAAAGATAATACGTTCCGATCGCATGAAAAATACGCCCTTCAGGGCCGGATTTGTACTGGAATTTTACAAAAACTTTGAAATTTTTTTTCTTAAAAACTATTTAACCGATTTTTGTCGTAAGGTACTCAAAATATTTCTATTCTGTGCCTTTATTTTAGGTAAAAATTTCAAGTCTGTGCTGTCAATACTTTTTGAGAAATTAAATATAAACGATATTTCAGAAAAAAAAGCCTAGGAAATTTTTGAAAATTTTTATTTTAGAATTTTTGAAAAAACGACCTCTCAAATGAAAGGTAATTAAAAAATGAATAAAATTGAAGGCTCAGTTTTACTTTAGGTCCGTTATTTTTTTGCCACCATCCTGAAAAGAACAAAAACTTTGGAAATCGCACCAGATTAAAATTATTTTCACCCTTTAGCTTAAAGCTATTTTAACAAGCGATAGCTTACTTTAAAGGCCTTACCGTGCGCCTTAATTTATAGAAAGATTCGTGCCGATATCTTTTTTCGTTCAGAAGTTACAACTCAAAAACCGCGGAAATTTTGAAAAAGTCACTTCTTGACAGAAAAACTGTTCTGACATTTTCGGTTTATCGGAAAATAATTAATTTTGAAGGAACTACTTAGCCGATCAAGACGCTTGATGACTTAAAATTTGTAGGATTCTTTTCTTTATTAAATAAAGGCAGATCCGTTCGTACCGCATGAAAAATGCTCCCTCCAGGGCGGAATATGTACTCGATTTTTACAAAAACTTTGTAATTTTTTTTTGCAAAAGCTGTTTACCCGATTTTTATCGAAAATGACTTAAGATACTCCAATTCAGAGTCTTTGTCGTCGTTAAATATTTCAAGTCTCTACTATTATTACTTTTTGAGAAATTAAATAAAAACGAAATTTCAGAAAAAAATTCAAAAATTTTGAAAAATTTTATTTTCGAATTTATGAAAAAACAAACTCTGAAATGAATGATAATTAAAAAATAAATAAAATTGACCATTCAGTTCTGGTTCAGGTCAGTTATTTTTTTGCCACCATGCAGAAAAATACTACAATTTTGGAAATAACACAAGATTAAAATTATTTTAATCCCTTTAGTTACAAGTTATTTTAACATTTCGTGGCTTAGTTAAAAACCCTTTGAGTCCTTTTAAATAGGAAAAAAACATTCGTATCGAAATCTTTATTTATTTTGGAGTTATAAGCCGAAATGTGTCGCATACTTGAAAATTTTGCAAAAACAAAATTTAGTTTTTATTTTTTTTAATTAACGATCTCTTAAATAACTACTACTACTAATAATAAATACTACAAATTTTCACAAAATTTATTTTTAATTAAAAAATTAAGCGAATCATGATTTAATTTAAATTAAATCAGCTGTATCACCTGACATGATATTGAAAATATTGATGCAAAAAGTTATTTGTGTAGAGAAAGAATTATCTTTTTTTTAAAAGATGAAAACAATTTTTAAATCTTACACTGTATTTTACAAAAAAGTTCGCTATTAAACTTAATTGCTCAGTACAATACGATTTTTAGCAGCACTGTCAGTTTTGACAATTCATGCCAACATGCCACTGAAATGTTTGATTAAATAAAAGTGTTTTGTTGCGCAAAATTTTGATTTTAAATAGTAGTTTTAATTAAAAAAGTGAAAACAATTTTCAAATTTAATTTTAAAAAACGCCTACTTATTATAGTCTATTGTAGTAATAATCATTTCTGAAGCCCCATCTTTTGAATCTGTGTTTGTATTTGTAAGAGTTACATTCACCTTTGTCCTTTATTTTCTGGGTCTATTTTTGTGAAATTTCGATCCACCTCGCTTTACTGAAGACCTTTCTTGGCGCTTCATTCGATGAAGACAAGTTTGTTGTATTTCTTGTTTTTTTGAATATCCTAGATCTACCTTTGTTTCTCTTCCTAATTTTTTTTCTGAGAAGAGCTTTCGGGAAAGGAATTTATGATTGGTGTTTCTCATGTCATAGAAACTTCAGATTAGATTGGAACCTTGCATGAACCATGTGCCTATTTTTACTATTTAATTATTTACTACCAAAATTTGTATGAAGCCAATTTCGTATTCACGTTTATTCAAAGCTAGGCACTCTCCCCTACTTAGCAATGTTTTCTTTATTCCTGCCAAATTATTCTTTTTAAGGGAAACTGGGTAACTAAGCTTTGATTGCAATTTGAGAGAATTTGAAAGAAACGTTTATTTAGTTATTTCAAACTAAGCGTACTCTGACACTCCGTATTGCGCAGCTCAGCGAACCGAACGTTGTGCGCGAAGCTCGCGTAATTCCGTCGCCTGTACCGAGAACCCCACCACTTTCACGATCTGCTTCGGTACCTCTCTACTACCCAATTTGTTTTGTTTAATTTAGAGGAGATTGTGTGACATCCTCTTTTAACTTAAAATATGTGAATTTTTACAATGTTGCCAAATCAAACGAATGCCTTGGTAGGCATTTTGATGTTGTATATTGAAAAATTAAAATTGTAAATCGTGAAAGCAATTGATGTTTTGAAAAAAATTATCATTAAGCTTTGGGAAGGGGTAGAGTCAAGAGTGCGGCCGTCAGCCACTAAAATGGCAATAAAAATGTGCATCTTGGCGGTTTATGTTTGTATATTTAGTGCTCATCAATGCTGCTCCGCATAGCATTTATGTTAGGAACAAAAGATAACGACCGACATCGGATACGAAAGCAGCAATCAATAAAACCCATCATTTTCTTAAGAGCAACTTTACGATGCTCTGGAGGCCCCCTTCGGGCTCCAACCGCCCACTCCGCGAAATCGACTAGAGTGAATGTTAAGGAGGACACTAGATCTCCCATAAAAAAAGCTGGAACAGTGACGAGGAATCGACTATAAAACTTTATGTCCTTAAATAGTTTTCTTCCAAAATGTCCTATTTGTCAGATAATAAAGATCTAATTGGGATTACTTGCTAGTGCTTAACACATTAAATTCAATTAATTTTACATAGGCACAATAATTGAAATTAACAAAAAATATTTAATTTAAAATTCTTTATAAATCCGATCATATTTTCATTTTGAAAAGATTTAATTACCATAATAATGTAATTTAAAACAATAAATCCATTGTATTAACAATTATTTATTATACATTAAAATTTCAAAAACGTTTTATTCTCTACATTAGTGTTTTTTAAACCAAAATAAAATCATAATTCACATCAATTCTATGTAATTTATAATTGCTTTCGTTGGAATTATTAATATTTTAAATTGAAATTTTTAATATAAAAAGTACGTTTAAAGTTTTTGTAAAAAAATTAGAAACTCCATTAAAAAGTTGCACGCAAATCGACTTATTTCCGAGCGCTTTTTTCGGCGGTGAAAAGCTGAAAAGAAACAAAGAAGAAGTTGGCGAAAAAAGAGCGACGGTGGCGTTTCTGCTGATTGATATTTTCAAGTTTGCGCGAAAAATTTCCAATAAAAATAAACTGGCGAAGTGGGCGCGAGGTGGGCGCCCGCGTGCCCGGAATATTTATGAGCTTTTTTCCGGCCGCAAATGCGCCCGGTTTTGTTCTTTCCAATAACACAAAAAGGAAACGCCGAAATCGCATTGGCGTTTTTCTTGTGCGCGCACGACTTTTCCGGCCGAATTATTTATTTCGAAAAAAACTTAATTTATTTAATATTTCATCATGGTTTTAATTAAAAACATTTGTAAGGCGGGAAAGTGGAAAAGCAGCCGAAAGAAATTTTTAATAAAAGAATTAATGCGATTAATTATTATCCTGGAAAACTTTTCCAATTTGCAAGTTATGAATAAATTTAAAGTGATACTCGTAATGGTAATCCGCTTTAAATCGCCTCGTTTTTAATTAAATTAACTTTATCATTTAAGATTTTAATAATTTGAATTTATTTTAATACAGGGTGTCTCATTCAAAATTTCAGATTAATGCATAATTTAAATTAAATGTTCGAGTGCTTGATTTTGAAATTCGCTTGATATTTACGGCTTTCCAGTGGAGCTTTTTTAAATTTATTTTTTTGGTACAAAGAAGAACCTTGTGGCTACCAACATGTTTTTTGTTTTTGTAAGTAAAACCAAATAGTCATACTATATATATATTTGTAGCTTAAATCAAGTACATTTAGGATTTAAAGTAATTAAAAATACGTTCATAAATTATAATTCTACAATTTTAAAAATTCTCATTTTTTAAAATATGTAGTTAAAGCGTAATTATTTAAGTAAGTTGAATGTAAATGATATTATTATTTAAATAAATGAATTAAGCATTCAAGGAAAAGTAATAAATAATGCGTGATTTTAATGAAGTTAAAAATTGCGTGCGTTAATTGTATAAATATTTTCCGCTTGGTGAAAAAAGTAAAATTTTAATCATAATAAAAAACACTTGAGAATATGTTTGCAACAAACCGAAGTAAATCGGGCTTTTGTATGCATTAAGCGTTGATTAAAAAGATACGCGTGGTAGAAAATACGCGTATCAAAACAGGAATCTGTAAATTAATTTTTTAATTCATTAAATTTTTAGTGTTTGATGGTTGACATTTTCTAGAGAAATTTAGTTATGTAGGTCGTGTTTTCGCAATTAGGTCCCCTCTTGAGATTTTAGTGCAACTGTACGTATTTTTATTATCGCCCGTTCATATGTATAAGGCGCTGTAGAAAACAATAAAACTACGGCGGCGGAAGATTTCCGGGCCGACGAATAACGACTCCGGTGGCAATAAATCGCGCGCTTTCTCCGGAGCACTGCGCGCTCTTTCAATTTGGCGGATGCGCCGGGATGCCACGACCGTCACTAAATTGCCTCCCCCGCGATAATAACCCCCTTCAAATTGCAACTTACAAAATGCAAACGCGGTAATGTTTACATTTTACATCCTTATTATTTTTATTGACAATCCCAGCGTTTTATTTTTAGTTATTTACAGCAATTTTATCCACAGGTGACTGCCTGTGGGGATTTGCTACGCCTGATAAAGGGCCAATGATGTTATCAATCTGTGTGTGCGTCATTATTTTGTTTGTGTCAAAATATAATGGATACGTGCAGTTTGTTTTGCTCAAATTCTCATCTAAACAAAATAAACAGTTAAAACTCGCCCCATTTTGAAACCCCGTTTCCATTTATTGTCTGACTTTCAAATAAACTTTTATTTAGTTGTTGTACTATGTTTTGTTTAGCACAGTAAACATTTTTATTGCCTAAAAAATAACATTACCCTGCTTATCTATATAATAGCTCATAAAACAATACTCAATTTTATACATTATTTTTATACATTTTTACACACAACAATAAAACCTATGCCTTTTTTCTCAAAATTATTTTTCATAAAACCAATTCATATGGTAATTTATCTGGAATATGAGTATAACGTGTATTTTCATTTATACTTACACATATTTTTTCCACTTTTTTGTAGTTTAAGTCAAAAAATACTTTGATTGAAAAAAATTAAAAATACAGAGTGTCCCATAACCGTTGGTAAAGTAATTTTACATAGAGAAATACAGTAGGGGATTAAGATGTGAATTTTTATACAATTCAATTTATTCAACAAATTGGATATGTTAATTAAAATTTTTAGAATTATCCTATTTATCTGTTAAACTCAAAATATTTTTTTAATAATGTAAAATCCCAAACTAAGTTTGTGCCTAAATTTCTTTAAAACTTTATGAATCTCTTAGGAAAAATCCCAAAAACCGAATTTGCTACAAATATGAAAAAAACCTTTTTTATTTTTTTTTAATAAATTAAAATAAAGTAAAATTCATGCTCTTGAGGATTTGGATAAATATTTAAATATAGTAAAATAATAATTTTTTTAATAACTTTTCAAAGCAGCATTTTTTACAACTCCATTTTTTCTGAAAAAATCAATTTTTCGAAAACCATTTTAAGAACCAAAACGTTTAAGGGTTTAAAATTTGAGGAATTGTGTCAGTTGAACTCAATATATTTTTATAAAATTGAAAATTTAACCACCCCAAGTCAATTTTGTGCCTACATTTCTTTGAAACTTTATGAATTTATTAGGAAATATACATATAAAAATCTAAAATTGCTACTAAATATGAAGAAAGTAACATAGTTTTTTTTTCAAATAAATTTTCAAAGCCGCATTTTTATACAACTTCATTTTTTCTAAAAAAAAAAATGATTTCTCAAACCTACCACCCCAAGCCAAATCTGGGCCTAAATTTCTTTGAAAGAATTCTTATCAATCAAAAAGTCCGATTTTCACCAATATTTTTTAGAATTGTCCCTAGGACCAAAATGTATTTGCTATAAAATATGAACCAAGCTACCCAGCCTTTTCTAGTTTTTTCAAATAAATTTTCAAAGTTGGTAAAAGATACAAATTCATTTTTTTCTGAGAAAATTAATTTCTCGAAAACTATCTGAGCTACCAAAACTTTTAAGAGCTCAAAATTCGAGGAATTATCTGATTTATCAATTGAACTCAAAACAGTTTTCTTGAAATTGAAATTTAGACCCTCCCAAATCCCCAATTTTCTTTAAAACCATGAATTTCTTAAATCCAAAAACCCTTTTATCACAAAATATTTTTTTTAAAGTGCCTATATGTATTTGCTATAAAATATGAAGAACGCTATTTAATAGTTATTCCGAAACTTTAAATTTTCAAAGCTGCTTTTTTATACAATTCCATTTTTTTTTAAATTCAATTTCTTGATCTATCCAAACGTTTGAGGCCTCAAAATTTAATCTATCACTTGAAGATTTTTTGAAATTGAAAATTAAACCACTTCAGCCCAAATTTTCCCCCAAATTTCCTTGAAACTTTAACCTGTCTTACAAAATATCTAGATATTTTTACTAAATATTTTTTAAAATTGTACCTAGGGCCTATATGTATTTGCTACACATAACATAAAGAAGGCTACTCAGCCTTTTATAGTTTTTCCAAAAAAATATTAAATTTTCAAAGCTGCTTTTTTATACGTTAAAATTTTTTTTGGAACATTCAATTTCTCGAAAACTATTAGAGCTACCTAAACGTTTGAGGGCTTAAAATTTGTTATCAGTTGAAATTAATGTTTCTTAAAATTAGAAATTAAACCGCTTTTCGTTGGGTGGGTTGCTGGTTTTTCCAAAATTTAAAAATTTGAAAGCTGCTTGTTTATATAATTCCATTTTTTCAGAAAAATTTAATTCCTCGAAAACTATCTGAACTACCAAATCGTTTGAGAACTCATATTTTAGGGATTTGTCTGATTTATCACGTGAAACTTTTTTAAATCGAAAGGTAAAAACCACCTAAGGCCAAATTTGTGCCCAAATCTATTTAAAACTGAATTTCTTAGGAAAAATTTTCAGCAAATATTATTAAAAATTGTGCCTATATGGATTTACTAAAAAATATAAAGAAAGCTATCCACCTTTTTATTGTTTTTCCCCAAAAAAATAAATATTCAAAGCTGCGTTTTTAAACAACTCTACCGGGTGGAAATGAAAACCGGGTCACCTCGATAACTTTTTTATTTATGAATAAAAAAATTTGAAATTTGGGTATGTTCTATGGTTCAAAAAAACAAATTTTATGTGCATTTTTTATTATCGAAATCACTTCTGGTTTCACCGGAAACACCATGAACTTTGTTTTTTTAAATGCAACATCCCATATTTTTGTTCATGGCTTAAAATACTTTTAAAAAAGAAGTATTTTTGAGATATTAGTTTTTATTTTTTTTGTAAAATAATTTTTTTTCAAAAAAAAAAAAGGTTTTCGAAGTCGGTGAAAAGTACCAAAACTAATTCTAAATAATTCAAATACCTAAATAAAATTGTAATTTGAAAAAAAATTTAAGTGGTTTTTGAACTATTAATTTTTAAACTTAGTTAATGAAGATTTTATCAAATATCTCACTTTTTTTAAATGCAATGATGCCGGGTCATTCGACTTTTTAAAAAGAGGATTTTATAACGATTATTTATTTTATGTATTTGAATTATTTAGAATTAGTTTTGGTAATTTTCACCGACTTCGAAAACCTTTTTTTTCTGAAAAAAAATTTTTTTTCGCAAAAAATAAAAACTATTATCTCAAAAATACTTCTTTTTTAAAAGTATTTTAAGCCATGAATAAAAATATGGGATGTTACATTTAAAAAAACAAAGTTCATGGTGTTTCCGGTGAAACCGGAAGTGATTTTGAAAATAAAAAATGCACATAAAATTTGTTTTTTTGAACCATAGAACATAGCCAAATTTCAAATTTTTCTATTCATAAATAAAAAAGTTATAGAGGTGACCTGGTTTTCATTTCCACCCGGTATATTTTCTGAAATATTCAATTTTTCGAAAACTATCTGAGGTACCAAAACGTTTAAGGGTTCATATTTAAGGGATTGTCTGATTTTTCAGTCGTTCTTTTTTTAAATTGAAATATAAACCACCCCAGGCCAAAATTTATTTGAAACTATGAATTTCTTAAGAACAAAAAATCTAGAAGACCAATTTTCACCAAATATTTTAAAATTAAGCCTAAGATCTATATGTATTTACTAAAAAATATAAAGAAATATATTCAAAGCTTCGTTTTTAAACAACTCCAAAACGGTTGAAGCCTTAAAATTTGAAAAATTGTATGATTGAACAGTTGAACTCAAAATAGTTCTTTTTGAAATTATAAATTAAACACCCCTATACCAATTTTGCGCTTAAATTTCTTTGAAAGTTTATGATTTTTTTAGGAAAAAATGTATAAATCCGATTTTTAATATACTGGGTGTCCCAAGATTCAATGCCAGTTTGATACCATTAAAAGCTTTCTTTGATTTGATTTTTTCTCACTTCATTTAACGGAGGTATTGTTTGTAAACTGAATCTTGGGGACCCTGTATATTTTTTAAATTGTATATATAGACTTTTCTGTATTTGCAACAAAATATAAATTTTATAAAAAAAATTTTCCAAAAATAAAATTTTTAGTAAAACTCCCTATTACTTACGGACTTTAACAACTTCTTCTAATATATTAAGCATTAAAAAACTTTTTTTGTCCTTTAATCTTTAAAAATTGTTCTCAATTTTTCTTTTGGAGTTGTAGGCAAGTGAAGTCAAAACATACAAAAATTTTATTAAAAGATGTTGCGAAATTACCCATTTATTTTTTTGGTTAATAACTACCGAGGGTCCTTGATAATGTAGCGATAATACGATAATGCACCAACATTTTACAACATTTGGTACAAAAGTCAAACACGAAAAAAAATATTTTTTGATTAACAAAGAGGACTTTTTACAGGATAATTTAGTAAAATATCTAAAATGTCCATGTAGTAATTTTTCATAATAAACCGATTAGATTAGATAAAATTTCATGTAATTTATAATATTTTTTTTATTTTTGTAAAAATATAGGTTGATGATAATTAATGTATCGCAATAGGCAATTGAATAAACCCGTCAAAAGAATAATAAAAAAATGACACATTGAGTAGAATTTAATAATAATAATAGTTTTAATATTGTCAAGAAGTGATTGAAAAATGACCCAACCCAAACGCCAATCAATCATTCGGACCTCGAAATTTCCGGATGACAAATGTATTTTCGTGCAGCGATAATTTACTCCCCGGAGGAAGTCAGCCGCCTCCTTCTCACATTCTAGCTACAACTATATATAAATTTGGAGAATTATTTTTGTGTTTGTGCGCGGCGGGGTGTAATATATGTTTACAAGTCTCGAGGCATTCTTAGTTTATTCTTCCCGAATTGAAATTTAAAGGTTATATCGCGATGACACGAAATATTTTATTGCGACCCTGAAATCAATTTATGACCATTTACGCTGGTCGGCAGTAAAAACGTACGTTGTGGGGGTCGTAAAAGCTCTGCACGTATATTAAGCCCAAGCTAAAGCTCAGCTTTATACCACGATGAATGATGAGCGTGATAACGTACGCTACACCGATAACAATCTCATATTCACACCTTCAAAATCAAATTACACCTAATAAATTAGAAAAATAATGATTATTTTATATTACTTTTCGTAGATTTATCGCGGCGACAATGTCGTAAAACCATTTTAGTTGCGTTAAAAATTTTTATCGATGATACTCCATGTAGATACTAATTAAAGCTTAAATCTCGATAATGTTGGGTCCAAAATTAGGGCAATTAATTTGGTGGGAGAGGAAGTAACGGCGCCATAACGATCCCGAAAAGCCTAATAACCGTGGCAACCCTCTTTTGGTGTTAGAAAGCGATGATGGCGCGATTTTTCGCGCGCCAATTTTTCCGCACTTTCCCGGCCCGGGCTTTTATTGCACCTCAAACGGTATAATAAAATACACACGTATATAATGTGTCGGTCGGGGCGTATAGATAAGGCCCGGATTTAAAACCGTGGTTTATTGTTATTAACATCACAAGTGGCGCATAAAAACGATATTTATTTTCCTAGCGGACGTCATTTGCATGTAAAAATGCGTTATGCACGTTCCGTCATGCAATGATGAAGCAGGGAGCAGAACTTTCCTTTGTTATTACCACGAATTTAATTAGTTACGCTTATTTTTATACTTCAACATTAAAAGATAACAATATTTAGCTAAGCACTAAATAAAAAAAGAAATAAATTCATCCTTCATTTTAAAACATAATTCGCTTCATTTGCATCATTTGCATCAAGAAAAACGTGAATAAATGTAGTTAAAAGCTTATTAATTAATAATACGCCAGCACTTTAGTAACAAGGCTACACTATGCTAATGAGTTATTGTTTTGCAATCACGTTGAAGGGAGGTTTATTAAAATAATGTAATTAGTAATATGACTATACATGGGTTGTGCCGCCTCAGGCTCGAGAAAATCAACCCACTTCCATCTAAAAACCTGATTTAAACTTCATGTCATTCCCTATTACAAATCTACGCTTCCGTATTTATAATAACCCTTTTTGTAATTAAAAACATGTTAAATACAATATTTTAATTAAATTTAAAAAACTACACGTGTACAGGGTGTTTTAATAAAATGTTATAATGTTAGTACTAAAATCCATATCACAAATAAGTCAAGCTATCATCTCACTCTTACACAAGAGTGTATCCTACACTTTTAGTGAGTAAGAGCGAGATAAAAAAGGCTGAATTATTCGTGACTTGGACCATAGTTCTTCAAATGTTAAGGTTTTTGGTAATGATAATTTTATACATTAAAGTTTTATCACAGATAATTCTACGTGTTAGTACTGTTTCTAAATTTATCTTAGATAAAACATATGTAAAGTGGTTTATACTGCGATATCTACCTTTTTTTCATGCATGAGAAACTAACCGAAATATTTAGTAGAGTAAATGTCTTGCTACCACTTCATCGACATCGGTTTGATCGACATGATCTTTACTTCGACACGACCAATTCATTGACACAGATAACTCATCGATATTACCTTTTCATCGACACGACCAATTCTTCAACACAGACGTCTCATCGACGTTACCTTTTCATCGACATGACGATAATGTCGATGAAAGAGTAGTGTCGATGAAAAGGTAGTGTTGATGAAACAGTTGTTGATCAAAGGGTAATGTCGATGAAACGTTTGTGTCGATGAATGGACCATGTCGAAGAAAATGTTTCTCGATGTAAAGGTAATGTTGATGAAACGTCTGTGTCTCGATGTGCCGATCGACAAACGGCCATGTCGATGAATAGGACTGTCGATGGAAAGTCTATGTCGATGGAAGTGTATTGTAGATGAAACGGTATACAACCAGAGTAAATAGCGTTCTTAAATAAAGACCAGCAATTTTTCTGGCCAATTACAAATTTTCATTAGCCTCTACTATTCCTCCTGTTGTAGCAATATCTGATTACCCATCCCATCTAATAATGAATGAAATAACTTCAAAAAAAATGTAGCTGCACTTTACAAAAAACAGTCTGGGGATCCACATTTTCCTCTATTGGGATTCTCCCACTTCGAACTACCAAGCAGTATTTTGTTCAGAGTCGCTAAAAAACTAACTGTGAAAATAGTATTTTCGGTAGATGCCCACAAGACCTGTAGAAAAGTGAAAAAACAAAGATAGCTAACCTCCATGAATACTATAAGTTCTTTTGTTTAAACAATATATTTTTTAATAACCCTATAACCATGTAGTGGTTCATAAAGGGGCAACTAGTATATTCAGGGCCACCACTGGCATTTCTTTATTTATGAAAATAAAAAATTAGAATTTTAGTATCTTATATGATCTAAGAAAACAAATTTTATGGATCGAATAAATCTCTCATTTTACTTCCGGTTTATCTGGAAATGGCACCCACTTTCTTATTTTAAATATAACCCCCTGATTTTTTCTACGTAAAATCAAACATTGGTTAGTTTTAAGTATGTTTATGACAAAAAATTTTTTTTTTTCAAAACGTTTAGAAAAAATGTTGAATTTTTTTTTGATAAAAAATTTGAGTAAAACCTACAAAAACTATTTTTAAATAATACAAATACGTAAAATAAATTGTAATTTATAAAATTTATTTCACCGTTCTTGAGATATTATTTTTTTAATTTTCAAGAAGCGTTTTTTGGAAATATCTTTACTTTTTTAAATGGGATGATATAAGGGCCACCCCCTAATTAAATAGAGGGTTTTTTTCCGGTTACTGTGATATCCCATATGTATGTTTAAAAATAGTTTTTGTAGGTTTTACTCAAATTTTTTACCAAAAAAATTCAAATTTTTTTCATAAAGTTTTGAAAAAAAATATTTTTTTGTCATAAACATACTTAAAATTAACCAATGTTTGATTTTACGTAGAAAAAATCAGGGGGTTATATTTAAAATAAGAAAGTGGATGCCATTTCCTGATAAACCGGAAGTAAAATTAAAAATTTATTCGATCCATAAGATTTGTTTTCTTAGATCATATAATATACTAAAATTTTAATTTTTTATTTCCATAAATAAAGAAATGCCAGAGGTGGCTCTAGTTTAATTTCCACCCGGTATGGAAGTAAAAGTGAATAGAAAATTGTGGGAATATACACCATTTTTCATTATAGGTAATGTTGTCAGATGGAAACTATTCTCAGAATACTGTCTCAAGTAAATCAGTACAGCGCAGCGTCACTGAAAACGTGACTATATTGGATTAATGTATAAACTTGAGACCTTACATAGGATGTGTATAAAAGTTTGGTTGCATTCAAATATGAAATATCCCCGAGGTTTCCACACCTTTTCCAATTGTAATTCAGAATAGTCGATTGTATTCCAGAAAGCATCAATTCTATTTCAGAGTAATCACTTGAATATTCTGAATTACAATTGATACTTTCTGAAAGCATCAATTCAATTTCAGAGTAATCATCAATTGAATTTCAGAAATTATGAATTGTAATTGAGAATATTCAATTGTATTTCAGAAAAGATCAATTGTATTTCAGAAAGCATCAATTTTATTTCAGAAAAATTTATTTAATTTTAGAAAAGACCTTTTATAAAATATTGAGGAAGCCAAGAGTTTTTGGCAGATTATTTCAATTGGGTATAAATATTGGTGAATATTGTCCTAAACCTCGTATTACTGGTGTTGAATTTCGAAAGCACATTTTTTATGTTTGTGGTTTCAGTGCACAATCACCGCCAAAAACTCTTGACTTACTCATTTTATTTATAATTGGTCCTTTCTAAAATTTAATTAAATAAAGTAAAATATAAATTCTTTTTATCCAACTTTGTTAAGTTGCAACTTAAGATTGTATTTTAAAATAAAGTTGGATAAAAAGAATTTATATTTTACTATATTTAAATATTTATCCAAATCCTCAAGAGCAAGAATTTTACTTTATTTTAAAATTTAATTGATTTTTCTGAAATACAATTTATGCTTTCAGAAATACAATTGACAATTCTGAAATCGAATTGATCTTTTCTGAAATACAATTGACTATTCTGAACTAACAAATTAGTGGTGATGGATCTGATGATTTAGCTATTTATCCAATCAGTAATGATTCCAAAAACATAGGAATTGTATTCAGGATCGATGTTGGTCTATAATTGTTCATTAAAGATTTGCCACTTGATTTAAAAATTTAATAAAAGAAACTTTCCAACTTCAGGAAATATATCCCTGTTTAAGGACTTAAAAAAAAACAACATTTCTTGTTCCTCGTACGTTAAGGAACTCAATATTTTTCTAACTCGCCAATCTATAGGTTGATTCAAAACTACCACACATTTCATTACAATACGAATATCTTTAATAGTAACATTGAACATTTTAAGAAGATAATTGCTGAATGTCTTCAGTGGACTTATTAATTATTATCTTTTATTAATCTTTTATGAGAGTAGTGCTACGTTACAATCAGAATCTATCATACATAAAGGAAAGTTATTTTATTTGATCTTATCTTCAAAAAATATCCAAAAATTCAGATTAAATAGATAGGTAATTCTTGTTACAAATAATTAAAACATAGGTGAAGGTCTTTAAAATAAGCTGTCATTTGTTGAAATCGCCAAGGGTAAAAATTTATCGAAATCGTATTTATTACAAAGTTTTAAGTGGTATTGAAATTTTGATTTGAATTTCAAAAAACTGTACACCTAGTATTTTAATAGCACTTTCTAACGTGTATTCTCCTTCAAAATCCTGATGTTTCATTACCTTCACCTGTAATTTTAGTCGGACGGAATAAAAAAACACAATTCTGACTTTGAAGAGTCTGTGCTGGGCTAAATTAAAAGATGGAAAATATTTCCCTTCAACCGTTTGAATTCAAGCAATTTTCTACAACGTCGCTTGTAATGATTTTTTAGATGCCTTTTGCCCATTTTTCCGCCATATTTTCTTGACTTTTTTAAGATTTGTGATTTGTCTAGCAAAACGTTCTATTTTTTGTTCATTAAGGGTAGAAAACTCGATTTTTTAAATTCTTCGAAAACGACCCAAAAATGGTTCCCAAATTTCAGAAAGAAAGGCAAAAACCAATATTTTAAGATAAAAAAGTATCTATTCTGAGAATACTTTTTTCTTTATGAAAATAGCACGCACGATTTTTTCCTTTTTGCCGAAGCTTCGAAATAGTAAAATTAGGATTTTCCCATTTGCTCCTTCGCTGGCCTGGCGAATTCCACAAAAATCCAACTTTTTTGGGAACGCGCATTAAAGCTTTCTTGGTGCCCAAAAAGAAAAAAACCTTTAGGAACTTCTCTAATATTGAAAATTGAATAAAAAATATCGAAAAAGGGGCGGACCTCGGGCGTTTTAAGTGATCGATTCTACTGAAATTTTGTTACAATCCCAATAAAAAAAAATATTACTGCTTCGGGACAAAATTTTTTTTAGGACTTTTCGACGAGTATCACTTCTTTTTTCTCGTTCCATCAGGACCCCTGTCATTATTTTTGCGGATAAAATATCCTTTGGGAAAACAGCACATTTCTATGAAAATTTGCCAAAATAACCAATGATTATCAAGTATTTTAGTAAAACATGCCTTTTTCTTATAGAATAATTTATCACCAAAAATAAGGATTAGGTTCAGGATACTTGGTGTTTTTCCTATAGTATATTTTATCCCTAAAAATATACATACGTAATAGGGATCCTAAACTCCTATTGTCATTTTTTTGGGATACATTATATCCTATATAAAAAAAGGCATGTTCAAGCAAAACCGTTGGTAATTTATTGGGTTTTTTGGAAAATTTTCATAGAAACATACGGTCCTGTGACCGCATCCTCATTTTCGAGGATAAAATATCCTATAGGAAAAAAGGCGTGGTCAAGCAAAATACTCTTTAGTTATTGGTTGTTTTCGAAAATTTCCATAGAAACGTAGTGTTTTTCCTATAGTATATTTTATCCCCGAAAATGAGGAAAGGGGTCCTGGTGAGTTGTATACGACTTATATCATTCTATCTTTGTAATTCAAATGTAAAAATAAGAGTCTATCGTTGGCATGTCGTATACGATATCGTGTCGAGTGATTCGAGAATAGCCCCCCTGGTCGCGAAATTTCAACGTTCCCAAATAAAATTTCAGAGGTCGGTTTTTTTTTGATTTAGATTATTTAGAATAAAATTTTTAATTTTTAATATACGTTTCCAGTCGAATCAGAAATAGTAATTTTTAGTTTGATGTTGTAAGTGGTACTAAGGGGAAATTTCTTGAGTTGAATGCATTAAGCGATACGTGTTTTTGAAAAAAAGCGTTGGTAGTTAAGAATGTATGCTCAGGGCTTTATCTCGAACGGAGTCCGTCATGCGTGGCCCATTTATCCCTGGGGCACATATTGATAAAGTCTAAGAGCGTTACGAGGGTGCACGTTACGAGCGATCTCGTCCTTCTGGTTGGTCGTGATTGCGGGCGAGGTGATTTGTTGTCAGCACCGAGTGCTGTTAACGATTGCGTTTAAAAAATGCGGACGCAGTTATTTTACAAAACCGGCGATATTAAAGACAAAAAGAAGCGCTTAATAGCAGCGATTTTAATATCTAAATTCAGAGTCAATCATGCCTTTAGAGAGTGAATTTCACAAATCCGCTTAGTCTTGGAACTCGCCCAAAATGTGCACGCGATGCATAAACCTTTAGAAACCCCAAGATAAACCTTCCCACTTTCCATTCAACTCGGTGTAAATTAATGAACGGGACTTAATCGTACAAGAAATCAATCACACTTTTTTTGGCAAAATTTAAACAAGAATTTGTGGGATTGGATGGAGAGGGCGTAGCAATCTTATGACTCGACCCGGCAGTATTTTATGTATTTGTCGGATCGGGTCGTCTCCTGGGCATTTGTCAATACGCTTTATGGCGTCTTTTCCGGTGGAGGATCAGACGGAGTACGCGTCTGGACGACGATTATTTATGGTGTCCCGGATTCCGGAATGTGAATCGTACGGTCATCTCCTCAAATCTATGATGATTTAAGAAAAACCTTGTGATAAATTATGTAGCACCACGCTCGCGCCAGATCCTTTTCCCATCTGATCAACAAGGATCATCCCCAAGGAAAACATATTTAAATATTTTAATATAACCTAAGAATATTTCATTAATACCAGGAAAATCGCGGAAATTTCAATTGAAAGAAATGAAGTTGTTCGTAGACATTTTGATTGTAACATGAATGGGAGCATAAACTAGATTAGAGTTAGATCGTTAGGAAGATGCTTAAACCAGGGCGCATTCAGCTAGAGGGCTTAGAACACGAAGCGACCACCTGAAGGGAATAATTCCAGATCAAATATTAGAGCAAAGAGTTGCCGGCTCCCGTAGGATCCCCGAAAGCGGGAACTAACCCTCTCAACTAAGCTTCCCGAGTCGCTTCTAATTAATGCTTTAAATTTCAACATGATGAAATGAGAAAGTTTATATAACCATATTTCCTTCAAGCAAAAAATTACAACTACTCTTCCCTTAGTTAATTCAGGTAAATGAACCTAATTTACTGCTGATCCCAAGACTTTTCCAAAGAAAAAATCAGGGATGGAAGGTCGGAGTGACGCTTGGCTTATTTATCGATGGAACTTGGTCCTTCCTGATTTATCACCGAATTTCACTTTTTGTCCGCTTTATTATGAGGATCACTGCAAATATTGACCCCTACTACTCCACTATGACAAGACCCTCTCACTATTTACAAAAAAAAGATTTATTTGACGGATTTTTATTTTACAACCTCCAGCAATATATCTTAATATATTGTTTTTTTGAAATAAAAACGATTTATTTTAATAATTTCGTGGTTGTTTAAAATATGCTTGGTTAAGTATTTAAGTGCGTCCTCGGGAGTTATTCTTGAATCACCCGACAAGATATCGTATACGATATTACAAGGACACTTTTATTTTTGCATTTGAATGACAAATATAGATTGATGAAAGTCGTATTCGATATCGTGTCGAGTGGTTTTTACTTATTTTATTTATTTAAAATAATAAACTCCTTTTATTCATAATTATACAGGATGTCTCGTAAGTGGACGATCAAACGAAGTGAGCTAACAGTGGAGGTCATTTCCAATAAATATTTTTTGTTATAAAATTGTTGATGGTTCAAGAGTTATTTCAGTTTTCGTATTTTTTCAGAAATCGCGTACCGCGCTTACTAAAAAAATAATGAAGAAAATTTTATGAATTTTTATTTTGTCATACAGTCCTTGAAGATTATACTTATGATCTTTATAGTTATACAGGGTGCTACAAAAGTAACACATAATAGCTGTAACTTTTTAATTTAAAAAGTTAGATAAAACAGTTTTTCACTTAATTTCAGTGCATATTTTAGCATTTTTATTTTTTCTACATTTTTCTTTATTTTGTTGCTAGAACAACCAACTATTATTTTTTAAATAGCATTAGTCTATTTTCTTTGCAAATTTTAAAAGAGCACATTTTTACGTTTTCGGCAATGCAATTTTATGATAAATAAAAAAATTAAAAAAAAAATAAAATTTTGAAGAAAAATTAAGGTTATCCCATTTATAAACCCCCAGAATGTTATTTGGACTGTAAATATCATTTTGAACTAGAATTTTTTTGGAACTCCTTATGAAGTTATGACGTACAAATTAATAAAATTTCTAAATGGTTGTAACTTTCTAAGGAATCAAAAAAACGTAAAGATCCATAGAAAACTTTTTTCAGAATGATATTTACCATCCAAAACATTATTTTATTTTTTTGTAAATTTTAATTTTTTAATTTTATTTTTTTTATTACAAAATAGCATTCCCAAAGACCAAAAAATTAGATCTTTTAAAAGGTACAAAGAAAAATTACTAATGCTGTTTAAAAAAACAATAGTTGGTTGCTCTAGCAACAAAATAGAGAAAGTTATACAAAAACTAAAAATGCCTAAATATTTCAAAAAATTAACCAAAAAACTTTTGTCTTTAACGTTTTTATGTAACCCTTTAAATTAAAAAGTTACAGCTACTAGCGTTACTTTTTTTACACCCTGTATATGTAGATGTTACAGTGAAAGTAGAAAATGCAGTGATGTTTTACAATTACTGATGAAATCAGTGAAAGTATAAAATCAATCCATTTAAAGTATTTAGATTCTACTATTACTAGGAAATGTAAACTTTCCCTAGGAATTTTGGACATTCACTTTGAGGTAATAGCATATGTGACCAATAAAAAATAATAGTTAAATAAGATTTAGCTGCCCTGACTTTGGCTGTGTCGTGGTTTAGCATGTACTATTTTTAATTCTTCCCACAAAACTTAAATTGTTAATAATTTTATTAACAAACTTCCTTCCATTATCACATTGGATAATTGACGGTGCAGCAATTAAAGTAAAAATATCGATAAGGTTATTGGTTACTTCTTCTGCTTTCTTTGATATGAGTGATTAAACCACACAAAATTTTGTTAAATGGTCCTGATGCACCATATGGTAAATTTAAAAAATCTGAGTGCTATTGAAAGTTAATAAAGTCAACTTGGCACCTCGAATTTAATTCCTTGAATAATAAAGGTTTAACAACCACGCCTTTCTTTTCCTTTTCTTGTTTTTGTTGGCATAGTTTGCACAAATTAAAAAAAACATTACATGTTTGTAAGTAATGTTTTTGTATTTTCTTTTAAATTCTCGTATCATGCGGTCACGCCCTCCATGCCCAATAGAAATATGTACTTTTTTAATACATCATAAAGTTCATTATCATTTACAAAATATATTATTACAGATCCTCCTTTGAATTCTTTTTTATTAAATAAATATTCCAATATGAATGTAAACTTGAAATGGTATTTTTGAGGTTAGGAATGTCTAAATTGTAAGCAGTTCCCTGCTTAACTTTCACTAACCATATTCAGTGATTGTTTACATTCACTAAGTGATTTAAACATGATTTTTTCCACTTTCACTGACTATTTTGTGAATTTTTACATTCACTAGTGATTGTTAACAATAACTGATTATCCACTTTCACTGTAACATATATATTGTTACTTACAGTATTTGGCTTCTTTAGATTTTAATTAATTTTAAATCTCAAATCTTACTGTACCACCTCCACGTGACTTCACACTTTTACATTTTTAACCGATCTATCACAATGAAAAATATCATATCTTAATAACCCAAATTTACTATTAGCAATATCTGGACTTAACCAACTTTCTACCAAAACTGAAATTTCATAATTGAAAGTCAACATTTTTTTGAAGAAATCCTGAATTTTCGTTTTCATACCCTCGAAATTCTGAAAAAAATATATTTAGGTTGTTGAAGAATTTCTTGCACAGTTTTTTGATTTCTCATGTTATTTAAAAGGATCTGGCTTAATTATTTCGGGCATATTTTATAAATAAATATTCTTCTTCCATTTCTTTTCTTGTTTGCAAATCTATTTTGATGTTTTTAATATCTTCCCTTTGATTTATAAATATTAAAACACTATTACATTGTCAGGAATATGTTGTAAAAATTGTGGTTCGAGAATATGCCTCCTGCTCACGTGAAATTAGTATTAGGATTATTGAAGGCTGCTCCGTGGTGAATGCGCCGGGTATAACAATTGATAAATAAGAAAATTTGCGGTAAAATTATTAATTTTCTATAAAAACTGACGTGGACTTAATGAAATGCCGATTTGGGTAGAATTTTATTAAAAATTGTTGGAAGTGAAGTAATTTAAGATAAAATTTTTAGATGTTGTGTGGGTAGATGATGAAAAAGGAGCAACAGCGTGTGATAATAATCGTGAGACAATTTCCTCGCCTTTCTCGTTGATTGTTTTCCCTGGTAGATCCAATATAAGCCTGGGCGGTATTACAAGGCAACACAAAACGCTTAGCGTTATTGTTTCTAATGGGGCCCATAAGTTTGAAAACCGTCGGCGCCGGGAAGCTAGAATTAATATATAAAGGGATCATTTCGCCAGGAGGCGGCAGGGCAACAAAAGCTGAATTTCTATAACAAGCTCGAACAAATTAACTTCAAACCTTATTTTTTCAGCAATGTTAAACCATTCAAATTCGTATGAAAAATTAGGTTTAAATTATTCACCCAGCATGCATCAAACGTGCGATATTAACAAACGATTGATCAATAACAAAATTATTTTGAAAAGTTTATTAGTTGGAAAAGCTGAAACATGGTCATTTCAGCGATCACACATTTACAAACATCGCTTCTGTTTTTATTTATTGCTTTTTAGGGATGAATAATTGATGGCACTCAAGTTTCATTATTAACGAGCCGGGCTTCGATTTTCACGATTTTCATCCCTAGGTTAGCATGAAAGCTTACCCATGGACGTTTCATGAAAAACTGTTATCACGCATATGAATAAAATCGCGTGATATCACCTCTTCTTACACTTGTCACCACACCTACATTACTTCAAAAACCAATTATGTTTTGAAACCAACGCACGTATAAACACATAAAATTTAATGATACAAGATTTTATAAGTAATAAAAATAAAATATTCAATTTACGTTTTAATATTTATTATTGTAAACATGTTGAGTGCTGTTTCTCATGAATTTATTTAAAATTTGTATAAAATATTCTACTAAAACACTTGACATGGAAGCACTGTAAAAGAAGTAATTTCGTCAGGGTATTATTGCAAATAAATTTGTTTTCGATCGGGGTTTTTATACGCCCATTTTTATGTCAAACCCGTCAAATTTGCAGGACGAAAAGATGCTTTTACTTGATTAACTACCGCTTTATGACGTCATCAAATCAAAATTAAATTATTCCAATATTTTAATTTTAATTAATATACAGTGACCACCAACCGTGGAATCAAATAATAAAAATTAAATTAATTATAATGGGTAATAGATTTTTGTTTGTTTGTATATTTATTTTATAAATTTTATAAACAAAACAAAATAATTTGCATAAAATTATTATAAATGATTGTGATACGAAACGTAATTGAAAAAACAATTCCAAGTTTAATAAAATCATAAATTATGCGTATAGCTGCTTTAACAAAACAAACGATTTTTATTATTATTTAATTAATGCACATATTTAGTTTATTATACATAAAATAACGAAAATTATTACCCGAATCCTTTCCAATATACAAAAATAAATTATCTTAACAATGAAATAAATGTTTTCACCAAAAACTTTTTAGTGTAGAATTTTTTGAAATTTTTTATGTTTATGACTATAACATTTTAATTTGTAATACAGTAAAATTAGCACAAAAACAGCCTGAATAAGGAAAATCATGTACGTTTAGGAACTAAAGAGTCCCGAGTTGTGGGGTACCTGCTTCTGGAGTTATGGAGGTTGAAAAGGGGATAAAAATGTTTTTTTTCCAAATATCTCGGCTTCTATCAAACCTACGATAAAATTATTTATTATCAATCTTATAGAGCATAAAATTTCCTACAACTTTTGTTTGAAACTATTTCTTGTAGGGTAAACTCATTTTTAATTAAAGTAGCGCGAATGTCCTATACTTAGAGATTTTGCTTAATTTTGCTACATTTTCAGTCATAACTCGAAAACAAAAAGCGATAGCAAATTGATTCTTTTTTGTCGTAAAGCGGAATGAATAATAGCTTTCAGAAAAGGTGTATCACATGACGGTGAAATAGAATTTGAGGGGTTGATTAGACCGAAAAGCTTTAAAAATTGCGACTTATTTAAATGGGACATTAAAAAAAAAATTTTTTCGTTATTTTTTTTCGAAATTAAAAAACCCTATGTGTGGTCTGTTTTGGTTCTAAGAGTAGATTTAGCAGAGTTTCTAAAAATGAGAATACGGTAAAAAATAGCCGGACGGTACCCGTCCACCCTTAAATTCAAAAATTCTGCTTTTTTTTTCTAACCCCTTCGAGTAAAAAAAAAACAGAAAATAAATAGCCTATTACCTGTAAAATTTATTCTTTTTAAGGGAAATGAAGTAAAATTTGAAATTTTTTACAAATTGTGGGCGCCAGTGGTACAACTGTCCGACCGCGTTTGTGTGATTTTTTTAACATTTTACGTTCGATTTTATTCTGAAGCAAAGAGAAACAATTTAAAGGTGTCGATTTTTTTGATTATAAATATTAATGTAATAAGCAAAATAAAAAATATCGCACCATAATATCCAACCCCTATCAAAAGTTACGAATTTTTAAAGTCCGCGTCGAAAAAGCAAAAAAACGAAATGCAAATTTAAAGGCACCAATTTAATATAAAAAATGAGGATATGAAAAAGGGCTCGGATGGCCATAACAACGGGTATCTACTTCTTAAGTCAAAAAGCCGCTATTTTTTTGCACCTGCCGATCCTCAAATATAAGGGGTACAGTTTGAGCACTTTTGCCGCGTTGCTTTAACTAAAAAAAAGTTTACCCTACAAAAAAAACTTACGAACAAAAGTTGTAGGAAATTTTATGCTCTATAAGATTGATAATAAATAATTTTATCGTAGGATTGATAGAAACCGAGATATTTGGAAGAAACTATTTTCAACCCCATAACTCCAGAAGCTGGTACCCCACAACTTGGGACTCTTTGGTATTGGTATTAAATCAAATTTCAATTTTTAATTTTTTTTTAATTTGACCTTTTTCATGTTCTTAGAAAATTGGCTAAAAATCAAAATTATTTAAACCACAAAGGAATTTATTATAGAGTGGCAAAGATAATTCTTTTGGGTTTTTTTTGTAATTTTGTAGGTTCTTAAAAACTCGGAAATTAAATTTTTTTGAATCCCTTTAGAAAACAATATTGATAATTTAAATAATATTAAATTAACATTTTTGACAGGGATATGTTTTAGTATCAAAATTATTATTTTAGTTTGTACGCACGTTAACGTTTATCGTACTTAAATGCCCCGCGGAATGGTGAATGCGCCGGGTACGGCGATTTTAAAATTAATTTGTGGTAAAATTATTGAATAAATTTTTTTGTTGAAAATTAAATTTTAACAATCCCATTAATGTTATTTACTTTGAAACATTTTTTGCGATAAAATTGTATTTTTATTTTGAAATAAAATTGAATGAATAATTAATTAAAGTAATTATTTTTTTATCTTTTATAACCCTTTTATGCTTTATAAAAGTAATTGCATAATTTTATTATTTCCCTTTTTGTGATGTTAATTGCTTCGCAATGTGGTCTAAAAATAAAACAGCAATTTGAAATTGGACGTATTTATTATCTTGAGCGTTTTAAAATTAGTATTGGTTGTAGTTTTTTACAATCATGTAAAGAGTATTAATTAAAATATATCGTGATCGGCAGACAACTCTTTTGCTGGAACTCACTTGGTGCGTGTTAACGATCGTTTACACTCTGACAAACGAGCGCTTAACGATAACCGGAGTAGCGGAGTACCGGAGCTGGCTCCGGGGACGGTTTTTTTAATTACCCTACATACTCTACGTGTGCGTATGCAAATTACTCCCCTTTTAATTCGCCTTTTTTATACAAAAACCTTTCATGCACAGGTGAATGTGCAAAATATTAATATTCAACAACGCTTTTATTTACTTTGTTGGCATTTTGGAATATCGAAATTAATTTCTTACAAAAGCGCAAATGTAAGAAAAGTCAGTGATAACAAGTCACGTATGATGGCATGAGGCATGCATCTTTGAGGAGTACATCAGAAGTCCGACAGCGCACCCTCACGTTCATAAATAGTAATAGGGCCAGGAGGATGTAGACTGACTAACAAATAGCTGGCCTAGGGTAGGCCAAAGAAGACACCAGCTGCTCAGCACGCGACATTTAATAATTCAGGGCTAAGAGACCTACATCCATCTGGCCGTGCGCTTCGGGCATATAAGTAAGGGTCTCGAGAAAACGACTCGATCGGCCTAAATAACGGCTCAAATTGCCCAGTAAAAAAAGGGTAACGAGGATGAAAGATGGACGCTTTTTATAGCACACCACTAGGACGTCGGCGTAAATTTCACAACGAGACGGGTTCCAATTCTGATACAACCCTGCCTTCCGGTAATTTGAGTTAATACATAAAATTTATTACCCCATTTGCTTAAGCAATAAATATTTACAGTTTTGGATTCCCGGATTAGGTGAGGACGCTGACAGCTCCACTACATAAACCTTAGATGAAAAGCAGTAATTTACCTTCACCTACTTTGACCTTTATTTTCTCAATTCTTATAGTCATGTATCTAATTAAAGACCTACATCTCTCCTTTCTCAAAAGCTTTAGAAAAAGCGTTCCTTATAAGATTATCAGAATCTTTAGAATCTTTGGAAATATCTACTATCTATTATCCACAATTGATGCGCTTTGAAACAATATTAAATTAATTATAGCAAAGTCAGAAAGTCCTAGGAGTTTGTTTTAACTTTTCAATGGCTTTTGATACATTGAATCATCGTATACTTCTGTGTTCAGGAAAGCAATACAGTGGCGGAGGCAGAGAGGGGGCCATATGGGCGACCCCCCAAAAAAATATGCAATCTTTCTTCTCTTGAGTTCTAGAATTTTCTATTTGTAGTTGTTATGATTAAAAAACGCTTCAATAACCTGATTAAAAAGTTGATCAACCTTCCAGTAAAATTTTCAAGAATCCAAAGACTTGTTGGATGAGCGCGTAATTTAAATTATTCATAAAATTTGGGGACCATGCAATTTTAAGCCACTACAGCAGGTTTTTCAAAATTATTATAAAAAGAAAACATAAAAAGAAAATTATAATCTGATTCAGTTTTTCCAATATATATCCGAGAAATGATAAGCAACTATTGTTGTTAAAGTGGCAACATGAGTATAAACAATTTATATCAAGAATAATACCAGAGGTCCCATTTTAACTTCAACATGAATGAAGGTTATCAAAAAAGTAGAACAAAAAAAATTGGGTTTTCAAAAGTTACAGCAAGTTTAAAATTAGTTAAAATTTTAAATTTTTTATAAATTTTGTGGAACACCTCCTTTTCGTTATATTTTTAATTTTAATCAGATATACTTTGGATTTTCTTTTTACCTAATTGCTTTTTTGATTATTTTTAAAACTAAAAAATTAAACTTAACGCATCTGGATGAAATTAAAAGACAAAATCCAAACCATACTTGTTCTTAATAAAAATATTGATATTAACAAAAATATACAGGAATTCCAAAAATCACTAAAATTTTGAATTATTAAAACAGTTATAACATACCCAATATTAGTATTTTTTTAAATACATTTTCAAAAAAGTTTCTACAAAATTACTTAAATAAGCTTATTTTCAGTGAAAATATCATTTTTTTGCGTTCAAATTGCATATAAAGTTTTCATCAAAAACGTCAGTTTAAATAAAAACGTTCAAAAAATTTAAATGGGATTTCGAAGAAGTCCCCATTGCGATTTTTTTTTTAAATACTCCATTTTATTAAAAATTAACCAAATTTTTTAATTAAAAAGTCTATTTTATAGGAAATTTTCTAGATGTGTTGATGAAACTAATTTTCTAAGTCTAACTTCAGTGGAAATATAATTTTTGGGCGTTCAAAATGCTACAATGTTTTTATCAAACAAATGATTTATTAAAAAACCGTATTTGCTACTCACTTTTCATAAATAAGTTTTATAAAAAAAACTTTCTTTTTCCAAAATTTTTTTTCTAGATTGCATTGATTGATTTCATAAAGCTGTTGATTTTTACATTAACATTCTTTTGTCCGAAAGACACGAACAGTCCTTGGTCGATGTTCAATTGCACCTAACTGTCCTAAATGTGTCCTAGGTAGTGTAGTGTTTATCACACTAAACATGCGATTTGTAGGTTCATGTTTGCATTGATTCCTTTCACAAAGCTATTTGGTCTTTATATTATAAACTCCTGCATAATCTCAAATTACTTCCCGAATAACTTGAAGGAACAGTAGCGCAACCAGAGGGGGTGCGTGTTTGCATATGCACCCCCTTGTAGGGCCAGATTTCCTAACCAGATCCACAAATCCGAGAAGTCCCGGCCTATGACGATAATTTTTATTCCATTATTTTACATGAAATAGTAAAAAGCTTATGTTTAGTTAAACAAATATACAGAATGTTCGTGAATGACCAAACTTCAAAGTTAGAAAGTAGATAAAATGTTATCTTTTTTTACTTTTAGAGCGTTTTGAATTTTAGGTTACCAATTTTTACAAATTTTTAAAACATTAGAGGCCTTAATCCCAGTCTTTTTCAATTATTAGTAACTTTTAACAACAATAACACAGAATTTCCAAAAAAATAATTATTTTTTTTCAGTATTACGATCATTTCTTAAAAAAAAATCAAAATTAAGGGGATATTTTTCTTCTGAACAAAACTATTATCGCTACAAATCATGAAAATTTTGACTTCCTCTATTTCTTATCCTTCACTTACCAAAGTGCAAAAATATAAAATGACACAAATTTGTTGTATTTTAAAGTAAGTTGATTGAAAAACTAACTGAAAAATTGTCAAAAATTGTTTTAAAAAAAATTAGAACAGTTAGTTTGAGAATGTTTTGGTAAGTGAAGGAGAAGAATTATAAGAACTCAAAATTTTCATGATTTATAGGAATAACTCTTTGGTTTTAGAAAAAAAAACTTTCTCTTAATTGGGATTTTTTTGAAACAATCCAAAAAATGAAAAAATAACTGTTTTTTAACTTTATTATTTCTTCTTTGATTTCTGTATTACTATTGTTACTAATTTAAGATGATGGTCTCAGTGTTATGGGGATTATTTTTTGAAATCTCTTGCCAATATCTCTGACCTAAAATTCAATGTTGGAACTCTAAAACTAAAAAATATGAACCCCTGCTTTTTTGGTTTTTTTTTTAATTTTTTCGTACCTTGAAACTTGATTATTTGAAGCTGGGCCACATCGTATGTGGTTGTTTACTATTTCATCGACAATACACTTTCAACGACATTCCATTTCATTGACACTACCTGTTCTTTGATAAACATTTTCTTCTGTCGATGAAAAGGTATTGTCGATGAAACGTCTTTGTCGATGAATTGGTCATGATTGGTCGTGTCGGTGTAAAGGTCATGTCGATGAAACCGTTGTCGATGAAAAAGCACTGTCAATGAAATTGACTGTTAATAAAATGGTAGCACGCCATCGTATGTACATATTATAAAATGTAAAAATTAATGTTTTTTGTAACAAAATTTTTCTGCTCCATGCACCTTCCATTCAAAATTCGCCACTGCGCTACTGTGAAGGAAACTATAATTATACCAATTCCGAAATTTAATAGCCCAAAATTATACATTGAATTAAGGCCCTTAAGTATTCTGCCTATGCTATCTAAGGTATTTGTATCCATAATGGGAAATCAGTTAAGTATTTTTTTAAACCAAAATTCCAGCAACAGAATGAGGTCTTAGATCAAATTTTAGTTGTTGTGCTCCTCTTAGTTGCACAACCGAAGGCATTCGACACCATCAATCATGAACTGCTGATGGTATCAATCCTAAAATTTTGCTGTTTTTTCGAGCAACCTATGAATTATTTCAATCCTTTCATTTTGGTAAAAGACAAAAACCTTATACAGCAATAATTTCTGTGTTGAAACTCCCAATAATTGATGTGTGCCCAAAGGATCGATATTGGGTCCATTTAAAATAAACTACAAACTACTTATCTTCGACTTGTAAAGATCTTAACTGGAAATAAATGGAATTAATATTCCACGTTATAGATTTTAATTAAAATCCTGTTTTACTTTTCAGATGGGGAACCGATAAAGTTGCCGGAGAATCTGGAAAGCCTTCCACGAGCAGACCACTTTCCCACTCAAAGACACAGGTGGAACACGAATGAGGTAAGATTAGAGTTTCATTTTAGGAATTTTTACAATGATTTTCAATAGCAACTTGTTGAATTAAAGGCGGCTGAAAGTAAATTTAATTGGGTTTTTTTCATGACCTCTTTTTTTTAATTGCTTCGTTTTATACGTACGCACTTGTTGCTTAAACGTGTACCATTATTGCATACACCAATACAATTGCATAAAAAGCGAGATTAAAAATAGAATTTTAATAAATGTTGGCGTAAAATGGTATTTAGATTCCACATTTATCTTTGTCAAAATCATAGCAAACAATAATAAACCAAGCGCGGCTTTTTTAATATGAAAAAAGTCGTAGATGCTTCAGTTTAGATAGGGATGTAAATTTTTACCACGTCTCCGCGTATAAATCACATTGTTTAATGCTGACGTAGCCTCAGTGATGGTTACACGTGATATTATGTTGAATTTTCCATAAAATTATTAAATAAAACTACGCCTCGCAAATTTCATTTCAAAAATATCAAATTTAATAAAAACCCAGTGCGAGGAACGAAATGAGCTACTTACTTGCAAATATGAACTTATTCTCAAAAAAGCTTCGTAAAAGCAGTCGCATCCTTTTAGTCACTGTTAATATTATTTCAACATAAAATTTTATTGCGTCATTTCTGATTTCGCAGCTGAGGCCCTAGATATCTCGACATTTACTCAAAGCACTCTTCTTTTATCTCAAAAAGTGCCTTATCCCCAAAAACCGCACCCATGTCACCAAATAAATCTTCCCCTAATATAAATAAAACATTTTTCAACGCATCACTCATGTAAAGAAGCCAACTACTTTTTTATTCCCTTCAATAAATTAATATTACTAATAAAAAATACATATTTCCAAATTATTGTCATAAACTTCAAAATCATTATTAGGAAGTTGTTTACGTTAAATATCTTTACAAATACTTAAGCAATTATATTTTTAAATTTTTTGCATTCTCTTTGTACCAGTGGCGGATCTAGAATAAAATTTTAGGGGGCGATGAGCAATTATACAGGGTGTCCCTCTTTAATTTAAATTTACGTTAAATAAAATTTTTTTTTTTTATAATTTTTTCTATAAAATTTATTTATTAAAAGTGGGTAGCAAAATTATTTAAAATGATTTGTTTTTGATAAAATCATTATACCACTTTGAACGCCCAAAAATTATATTTCCATTGAAGTTAGACTTAGAACATTATTTTCATTAACAAATTTAGAAAATTTCCCATACAATAGACTTATTTAAGTAATATTTTGCTCTTAGGAACTTTTTTGAAAATTGATTATAAAAATACTAATTTTTTGGTGTATAAAAAATTTAAAAAAATTAATTAAAACCATAAACACTGCTAGTTTCGATAAAATTATAACAATTTTTTTAAGTTCAAATTAAAGATTAGGGTATAGTCTGTAATACGAAAGTCTAAAATCAATCATGGGCCATAAAATAAATTTAATATAACCAATTGAAGTTAAAATCATTTTTTAGGGAAATTTTTAATCATACTTTAATGACCTAAGAAGGGTATTTATAGTCAAGATATGACTATAAAATAAGTTTTATTCTAAAATTTGGTTAATTTTTTATAAAATGGACCGTTTTAAAAGTAAAATTCGCAATGGGGCCTTTATTGAAATCCCATTTAAAGTTTTTTAACGCTTTTATTTAAACTGACGTTTTTGAAAACTTTGTATTCACTTTGAACCCCAAAAAAATACATTTCCACTTACAAAATTAGTTCCATTATAAAATTTAGAAATCTTCCTTTAATATAAGTATTTTAAAAAATACTCATTTTTGGTGTGTTCCAACTGTTTTGAATGTTCAAAATTTTACTGATTTTTTGGGATTCCTGTATATCAATATTTCTATTAAAAATAAGTATGCTTTGGATTTTGTCTATAAATTTCATCCAGATACGTTAATTTTAATGCGGAAGTTTTAAATTGACCTCTTGGTTTAAAAAAACAATCAAAAAAGCAATTAGGTAAAAAGAAAATTCAAAGTATACTTGATTAAAATTAAAAAAAATAATTAAAAAAAGGACTATGACCTTAAAATGAATATTGAAGGTCACGCAAAAAGCAGTTTACTTTTGGAGGTTTACAGAATATATTCAGAATTTACAATACTTTCAATACAAAAGTTCTTAGCTAACGTTTATTTATTTCCAAAATGAAACATTTTTGAATTGATATATTATACAGGGTGTCCCAAAAAGAAGTGCTCAGAAGAAAATCCTAGAAAGTAGAGGAGATTTTATCCACAAAAAAAGTAATAGTCAGGGATCAGGTACAGGCCAGTTTTTTGTGCTCACAGAAAATGTCGTTAATTTGAAACTGTTATATAGTTCATAAACTACTTGATCAATTTAAATGAAAAAAAGAATGTAAAGTAAAGCTAAATACTACCGCTTTCACTTGAAGTTAAAAAGCCCTCATTAAAAAATTATTTTGATAGAAAAAAATATTTTTTCAAAAAAATTATGAAAATTCACTTTTTTCTTTATATTTTCATTCATATCTTTCAAATAAGCTCCATAATGATACCACTTTTTTCCACGTTTACAGTAAACACTACATAAAAAAATTTCTGCCGTTATTAGCTTGTTTCAAAGATATGAGCGAAAACATCAAAAAAATGAATTCTCATTAATTTTTGGAATAAAGAATATTCTTTTTCTATCAAAATAATTTTTTGGTGATGATTTTATAACGTCAAGCTAAAGTGGCATTAATTAGCTTTTCATTGTTTTTCATTTAAATTGACCAAATAGCTTATGACCTATAACAGAATTTCGATTTAACGACATTTTCTGAGGAATCAAAATTCAAAACCCCGTCAAAATTAAACTGGGCTGTTCCGACCCTGACTATTTGGTTATTATTTGTCGATGAAATTTCGTCTACTTTCTAGGATTTTCTTCTGAGCACTTCTTTTTGGGACACCCTGTATGAAGAAACTATCATGACCTTGAATGACTGGCTGGAGGTCACGCTATAATCACTTTCCATTTTGAATTTTTGAATGTACAACTCTTGTTGGAATTTTTTTATTCAAAAATGCTTCATTTTGAAAATGAATGAAGGTTGCCGAACTTTTAGTATTGAAAGTTTATATCCTTGTAATTTCCAAATTATTAAAAATATAAGAAAATGAGTTTTATGTACCATCATAGTATCATAGTATATTTTTTAAAAAATTGAAATCATAAGCAAATTTTAAATATCTTTATTTTAAATTTAAATAATCCTGTATCTCAAAAAAAGTTATATTTTTTGAGTAGTTTAAAAAAACTTGGGAAAGAAAATCTAAAAAAAGTTAAGTGATTTTTGCGTGACCTTCAACCTGCTTTTCAATGTCATTATTTAATGGGTCACCAAGATCGTAGAGTTTTTATTTGAAACTTTTTTTCTCAAAAAGTCTTCGTTTCGAAAATAAATATACTTTGCAAAGTTTTTGTCCACCCTGTATGAGTAAGAATTTTAGAGTGTTGTAATTTTTAAAGAAACCTCATAGTCTGGGAACCAGTAAGTATATTAAATAGAACCATTAAAAATTCCCAAAATCTTAATTTGTAGTGAAAGTGGTTTTCAAATTTTTTGGCTGGGTACAAATGACTTTAGAGTGTCTCTTAGGCTTCTTAAAATTATGCAAAAATACCACTATTTTTTTAATTAACTAAATTGTAATTATTATCTCAGGTTTTTGAATAAAGCTATGACATTATCAAATTTCCAGATAGCCCAACAAAATTATAAAAATGGACAAAATAGAGACATAACGTCAAAAAACGAACCTTGGGGTTAAAACATGGTGCAGCATCGACTTAAGCAATAATTTCTTATACGTAACACCGACTTCCGAATCAAGCACCGATGCATGCACCATGTTCACACATACAGGGTGACCCAGTCATCTGCCCACGGTCTATACTTTCTTTGCTATAAAACATATCGACTTGCGGTTTCCACCAAAATATAGACACATGCATGCCCCACAATTTAAAAATATTTTCGATATATACAGGGTGTCCCATCATGGCCTACTGAACCAAAGATATATTTTTTTAAATGGAACGCCCAGTATATTATGACATTTTTGGATTCCTTATCAAAAAATAATTATACTTTGTATAAACTTTTATGGGTCTATCATCACTTGTTTTGCGGATATTTGCCATTTAAGCCAAAAAATGATCAATTTTTGAAAAATCACTGCTCTAAAAGAGAAGAACATTTTGGCTTGAAATTTTGTCAAAAATTTTTCAACATCATCTAGTCTACAACTATCATGTCAAATTTAAGTTTGTGATTTTTTTTTATCAGGGTGCCTTATAAAACGCAAATTGAACAGTTACACGAAATTTTCAAATGAAACACCCTGTATATTTTAACGTCACTCGATGGCATTTTTTACAAGCTTTCTATTGATATAGTTTGTATGGTCGCTTATCAATGGTTAAGGAGATATTAATATCCAAACTGAGAAACAGTGAAAATAGACAAAATAGCACTCTTGATGAATTTTTTCCAGGATTTTTTTTAATTTGCCTAAAACTTAATTGTGTCTTTGTCTATTTTGCTTTTTTAATAATGTTGTTATACTAGAAAGCAGTTTTTGTTGCTTTACAACACAAATAAAATCGAAACTTGCAATTATCAATTTTGGTTTTCTAAATTTCAGTATGTTTTGAAAATTTATCAACTGATGTTACCAAGGAAACCCCTATTTTGTTGAATTTAGTTTTTACGCTCTCTTCTGATAGCTAGAAGCGGATTTCTTTCAGCTTCGCAATATTTGCCATTTCTTCTTTAGAAGAGTTCACTATATCGGTTTAGTTATTACCAAAAGTACAGAAAAAGGCGTTAAAACAAAACTCAACAAAATAAGGGTTTCCTTGGTAACATCAGTTGCTAAATTTTCAAAGCATACTGAGACTTAGAAGACCAAAATTTATAATTGCAAATTTCGATTTTATTTTTGTAATAAAACAACAAAAACTACCATTGAAATAAAACAACATTATAAAAAAAGCAAAATAGAGAAAAACAGAAATAAATAATAGGCAAATATAAAAACAAAATTCATCAAGAGCACTATTTTGTCTATTTTTCACTGTTTCTCAGTTTGGATATTAATATCTCCTAAACCTTTAATAAGCGACCATAAAAACATTATATCAATAGAAAGCTTGTAAAAAATGCCATCGATTGATGTTAAAATATAAAGGGTGTTCTATTTGAAAATTTCGTTTAATTGTTCAATTTGCGTTTCATAAGGCACCCTGATAAAAAATATCACAAACTTAAATTTGATATGATAGTTGTAGACTAGACGATGTTGAAAAATTTTTGACAAAATTTCAAGCCAAAATGTTTATCTGTTTTAGAATAGTGATTTTTCAAAAATTTATCTTTTTTTGGCTTAAATGGCAAATATCAGCAAAACGAGTGATGATAGATCCATAAAAGTTTATACAAAGTATAATAATTTTTTGATAAGGAATCCAAAAATCTCATAATATACTGGGTGTTCCATTTAAAAAAATATAATTTTGATTCAGTAGGCCATGATGAGACACTCTGTATATATCGGAAATATTTTTAAATTGTGGGGCATGCATGTATCTATATGTTGGGGAAAACCGCAAGTCGTAATGTTTTATAGCAAAGTAGCTATTGACCGTGGGCAGATGACTGGGTCACCCTGTATAAGAAACAATCTGTTTTTGTTTTTAATGCTTGAGTCGGTGCTGCACCATGTTTTAACCCTTAGATTAATCTGTACCGATTGTACCTGCCCAAAATGTATGGCGATTAGTTTTTGTTGGGATTTTTTTGTGATAGCGACTTAGTCGCGCGCGATTATAGCCACTCGATCGCGTGAAATCGAACAAAATTCGGTTCGTGTCGTGTACCGGCATACAAAACCGTGCGTTTTCCGGTACATCGCTGGTTGCTTACATGGATTTACTTCAGAAGTGCATTATTAGAATCAAAGCGTTTTTTATTCTCAAAAACAAGAGGAAATTATTTTTGTTATTTTAGCATATGTTGTTTTTTTAGGAAAAAATTAATTCATAGCTGTCGTCTATAAATCTGAAGTAAATTTAAAGACACAACACACGAGTAGCTTTTAGGAAAATAAATCAAGAAGGAACTTAAAAACGCAGCATGCGTTTCAGTTTTCAAGCACTCGTTTGTTAATACGCAAGAGGAAAAAACATGACAAGTATTTTAAGTCAGCAGCATCATCCGCAGTAACATTTTTTTTAAATTTCCACATGAAGAAATCGTAACCCGTAACGACCCGGGATTATATAAGGTAGAAAAGGCAGAAAGGAAAATCCTTTCGCAAGGAATTATCTGCGAAAATGCGGCCGAATCGAAGGAAAAAAAAGGTCGTAGGGTTGAATATAGATAAATAACACGGAAAATTGAGTTCTTTCGGACCGTTATTGAGCGAAGCGGTCATATATCGCGTGCGCACACACCCTTAACTGAACAATCTTGTCGGACCAAATTTACGACCCCCGGAAAATCCAACACGCCGTGTAATTAATAATAACCAGACACAAAAAACCTTCAAAACTTTTTTAAGATTTTCCAATAAAATAATAAAGGACGAAATTATATTGCGTTTATACCGTGATTAAATTACAAAGTTATAAATAAAATCCTAATTTTTGGGCGCCCATAAATTTCGCAAAAATTATGTTTTTTTTTTGGTGTACTGCATGTTATCACGTATAAATTGTTTAAATCTGAATTTACCGGCGGGCAATTTCCGCGGCGTTTATTTAAAGTGGCGGTGGTTTATTGCTCGCGTAATACTTAATTACGGAAACACATCCGTCGATATTTCCCCGCCATTGCATGACGAACGTCCGTTTCGTATAAACTTTAAAACTTGGCAACCTAATCCCTACAAGATAACATAATACACGAGGTTAGTTCCTATCACGTTCGTTTTTTCATTTTGCATGATTTTTACTTTCAGAAGTTATCGATATTTTAATTTATTCAACACATTTTACACCCACAGCGTTTTTATTTCACTTTTTTAGGTGAAATCTACGCGGGGGTTAAATTTATCGCGCAACAAGTCTCGCGAGATTTAGACAATGATCTCACCTTGATTCTTAATTTTATGACTAAATTATAAATATTCAAGCAGGTTACAGTTCGTGGTAATAAATTTAATTTAATAAATCTGTAAATCTAACCTCCTTTAAAGAATTTCCTGAATTTATTACATTTCAATCAATAAATAAATATTAATCAAAGCAACCTCACATGCAGTCCTCTCAAAGTAATTGAAATTTGCTTCGACAATTTTATTTTAAATTGCTTTAAATATATGCATACATATCATTTCCAATTCAATATTTGAATCGAACTATGTGACAAATTTTGATATTTTTATAAATTAAAGTTGCGTTTTGCTAGCGACGGAAACACCGAGCGAATTACTTTGCTTACCAACGTGTCAGTTAAGTTGCCAAGTTGCTAACGACCGAATTTCTGGTCAAAATTAAAGGCCTTTAATTTAAAACAAATAATGTATCCATGGAAATTGTCCATTACAACCCATATAACAAATTTAAATTTAAAGGCCTTTAAACTTAAATGATTTGACCAGAATCTGGATATAAGAAAAGAAATGTTGCAAAAGTTTTTTGTTTACAACACGATTTTTAATGATTCAATTTAATTTTGTGCTGTCTAATTTTTTGAATTCATTTTTTGATTATTTATCATTTTCGGTTTTTCTTGAAAAATCATCATATATTTTTTTAAGAGTAGTCTTCATGGTATATACAGGGTGACCCAGTCATATGCCCACGGTCTCTAGCTTCTTTGCTATAAAACATATCGACTTGCGGTTTTCACCAGCATATAGATACATGCATGCCCCACAATTTAAAAATATTTTCGATATATGCAGGGTGTCCCATCATGGCCTAATGAACCAAAGTTATATTTTTTTAAATGGAACACCCAGTATATTATGATATTTTTGGATTCCTTATCAAAAAATAATTATACTTTGTATAAACTTTTATGGGTCTATCATCACTCGTTTTGCTGATATTTGCCATTTAAGCCAAAAAAAGATCAATTTTTGAAAAATCACTGCTCTAAAACAGATGAACATTTTGGCTTGAAATTTTCTCAAAAATTTTTCAACATCGTCTAGTCTACAACTATCATGTCAAATTTACGTTTGTGATATTTTTTATCAGGGTGCCTTATGAAACGCAAATTGAACAATTAAACGAAATTTTCAAATGGAACACCCTATATATTTTAACATCAATTGATGGCATTTTTTACAAGCTTTCTATTGATATAATCTTTGTATGGTCGCATATCAAAGGTTTAGGAGATATTAATATCCAAACTGAAAAACAGTGAAAAATAAACAAAATAGTGCTCTTGATGAATTTTGTTAAGGATTTTTTTTATATTTGCCTATTATTTATTTCTGTCTTTCACTATTTTGCTTTTTTTTATAATGTTGTTTTATTTCAATAGTAGTTTTTGTTGTTTTATAACAAAAATAAAATCGAAATTTGCAATTATCAATTTTTGTTTTCTAAGTCTCAGTATGCTTTGAAAATTTAGCAACTGATGTTACCAAGGAAACCCTTATTTTATTGAGTTTTGTTTTAACGCATTTTTCTGTACTTTTGGCAATAACTAAACCGATATAGTGAACTCTTCTAAAGAAGAAATGGCAAATATGGTGAAGCTGAAAGAAATCCGCTTCTAGCTATCAGAAGAGAGCGTAAAAACGAAATTCAACAAAATAGGGGTTTCCTTGGTAACATCAGTTGTTAAATTTTCAAAACATACTGAAATTTAGAAAACCAAAATTGATAATTGCAAGTTTCGATTTTATTTGTGTTGTAAAGCAACAAAAACTGCTTTCTAGTATAACAACATTATTAAAAAAGCAATATAGAGAAAGACACAAATAAGTTTTAGGCAAATTAAAAAAAATCCTGAAAAAAATTCACCAAGAATGCTATTTTGCCTATTTTCACTGTTTCTCAGTTTGGATATTAATATCTCCTAAACCATTGATAAGCGAACATACAAGCATGATATCAATAGAAAGCTTGTAAAAAATGCCATCGACTGACGTTAAAATATACAGGGTGTTTCATTTAAAAATTTCGTTTAACTGTTCAATTTGCGTTTTATAAGGCACCCTGATAAAAAATATCACAAACTTAAATTTGACATGATAGTTGTAGACTAGACGATGTTGAAAAATTTTTGACAAAATTTCAAGCCAAAATGTTCTTCTGTTTTAGAGCAGTGATTTTTCAAAAATTGATCTTTTTTTAGCTTAAATGGCAAATATCACCAAAACGAGTGATGATAGACCCATAAAAGTTTATACAAAGTATAATTATTTTTTGATAAGGAATCCAAAAATGTCATAATATACTGGGTGTTCCATTTAAAAAAATATAACTTTGTTTCAGTAGGCTATGATGGAACACCCTGTATATATCGAAAATATTTTTAAATTGTGGGGCATGCATGTATCTATATGTTGGTGAAAACCGCAAGTCGATATGTTTTATAGCAAAAAAGCTATAGACCGTGGGCACATGACTGTATGTTATAGACATTCCGTAATGTACATAGAATGTTCAAGATTCTATATTTCAAAAAAATAGGTTTCCTTTTGGATTGCGCCTGTCAAACTAACTGTAACTAACAACTTTCTTCTAGAGAACAAATATCTCTTAACTGCTTAACGATGAGCCATATATAAGAATTCCTTGCCATGTTGCTGTAAAAGTTTTCAAAGTACGTGCTGCCTCAAAAGATATATTTGCAAAGGTAGTCCTGATTGTATCATTTCTTTACTCAGAATGCTTTTCAACATTGTTATATGACCTTGCCATTTTAGATTTCCTTGGACCGTGACTATCTGTACTCTTTGTGTTGAAAAATATTGTTCTATTGTTTAGTTTCATTTAGATGCAGCTGATTTGCAAATAACCATTTCTTACCTTCTTCCAAGCACGTGTGATCAGATGCCTTTTATGTATTATTGTCGAGTTGTCTGCAAATAGAATTATTTTTGCCAGCCACGTTTGGGGAGATCATTTACGAAAATCCCTCTACCTTGAGGGACCCAATTTTTCGCTTGTTTCTCTTGTGATAGCTTGTTTCTCCAGAGTACCACTGGCTTCATTTTCTTAGATACTCATCGAGTAATTCGAGTAGTGGAGCTACTACACTGTAAGTTCAATTTTGTCCATTAAAATAACGTGAGAAATGCACGCGAACACCTTTCAGAGATCCATTTGCATGTAGTCTGGTAGTCATCTTTTTTTTTCCTCCGCCGTGGTTAAAGGCTTATTGTGCCCACACCCGTGTTCATATTACACCCAGTTTGTGTCCTGCACTAGGAAGTACATACCCTTCACAGAGTGAGTGGCGACAGCTTTTCGTTGTGTGATTGACTTCCCAAAAATGCTTTGTCTCTTTTGCCCCAAAGCATCAAATTTACATAAAATGTGCTTTACCGTTTCTGGTTTTTTGTTGCATAGTCTAGAAGCAAAATCTTCATCAAATTTTCCACAGGTGTTGCTTTACACTCGTGTGTCCCAGGAGTATAGTCGTGTGGCTGAGCTGTATTATGTTTAAAGACAACAGCTCTGCTGATTTGTTGTTACAAAGTCTTTTGCATAGATCCTTGCTATGATTTGTCCTAGTCTATTTTGATCCCGAAGAATCTATAAGCTTATTGCACTTTTTGGTATTCCTATTGCTGGTTCTGGGCCTACAAAACTGACTTCATATCCCCTTCTAGCTAGTTCGGCTGCTTTTTCGTTACCTAGTACTCCACAGTGTCCCAGAGCAACTTGACCCCAGGACACTGAGTTCATTCAGGCATTCCCAAACCTTAGTTAACGTCATCTTCGTATTCCGAAGAGCTTGAAGTGCAGATCTTCATCTTATTAAACAGTCAGGTGTCTAAGAAGATGAAAATCTGCTTCCCATTGTAAGCTCACTTATTGTTTTCCCATGCATATTGGAGTATTGCATGAATCTCAGTTTGAAAAACCGATGAGTACTTTCCCAATAAAAATCTTCTCTTTGTCTTCAATGGATTTACCACGCTGCGATGCATTAAAGATATTTTGGCCTGCTAAGTGTTCCAGTTTTCTATTTTAGATTAAATTTTCTACTATTTTCGAGAACTCTGGTGGGATCGAGATTAGTCTGTAGTTAGAATAATCCTCTAACTTTTTTAAATATCGAGGTAACCTTAGCCATTTTTTCATTTAAATTCAGATGTCAGCTAAAAGTACGATGGTAATTTTTAGTATCTGAGTATTCCATCCATGGATATCGGTGGACTTTTTTGATTTTTATTTTGAGATTTTAGTAATTTCATCACTGTTAGTGGGTGCCAAGAACATACATTTATTTGGACGTTTTACATTTTGGAGATACTTTCTGGGCTTTCCTTTTGCCTGGCATTGTTTGGTGTCATTTTTCGGAAGCTTCGGAAACGATTTTAGTTTATCCACCGTTATTTTTATGTATTTTACTTTAGATTGTTTTTGTTTCCTATTAATTTTGTTTATTGTCAGCTTTGCAGATGTCGTCTTCGCATTGTTTTTATAATTTTTTGTATCTGGTAGTAATTTTTCTTTTGCACATTTCGAAAAGTAGTATTTCTATTCTTTCGTACAGACTTCTTGTAGTAGTAGTTGATTGTTTATCTCAAAAAAGATTCTCGTTTTATATGTTTGAGTTTCATAAGCCATATGTGTAGTTTTTAGGATGGTTACCTTCACCATTTGAGCTTTATGTTCCGATATTCCAGTGTTCATAGTTTTATGCTTTATCCATGCATTATCTATTCTGCTTGGGTCATTGAAATTTTAGCATCTGATGTATACCAGAAGTAGATTTAAAAAGCTCTGGGTATTTTATCAAAAATGTTTAGTATGTTATTTTGAAATCAGCACCAGCAATTACACTTTTGTAGTTTTCTATAAAATTCACAGAATTTTTCTAATATGGATGTTCATAACCACAAGGAGTATTACCGCGTCGTTGTTAGGTGCTCTGTATATTCCTAGGATGATTTGCTCAAATTTCTTCAAGAAGATGCCACATGCTTCAAAGGTCTTTTTCGAATAATAGCGCTCGATGTTTAGTTCTTTGAAATTTGTGTTTAGCTTTCTTCCTAATACTAATCCACCATAGCCCTTATCGCATTTTTCTTTTTAGCAAATGTTCAGCAATAATAAACTTTGGTTTCAGTTTTTTTAAGAGGAGATTTAACTCGTGCTTAATGTCTGTTTTTTTGCTTGCTATTGTTATTTCTTCGATCTTTTTAGTTTTTATGCTGGGTGATTAAAAATTTTCTGCTCTTTTGACGTTTTCTTTGTTTTAAGTGTTCCTTCGGTTTCATCAGTTTCTAAGTTGAAAAATTCGTTATCCGCAGGGTGTAGATTGCTTCTTGGAGTTGGCCTTTGATCTTTGTTCGTACTTACACAATATGGCTTGTAAACACTTCTTAAACAGAAAGTAATGTTAGGTCTCGTAACTTCTCCATTACTCTACCATTACTCTGACTTTTAGGAAGCACCCCAGAACTTTAGTTTACGTAAGCCTTTTATGGGACAACACTGAGGAACTAATAAGTTCTTATCTGCCCTTGGATCCATTTCCGTTGTCTTGTATCTCCAATTATAGAGTTGCAGATAGTTCCACCTTAAAGTTCCAGTTCTTGGTACTTTCCAAAGAGGTTTATCTAAATCAACTCGATTAGTAAATTCTTTTACAACCTAAAACAATTAATTTATAAATATTATTAAACAACGCCTGTGAAGTAACAGCTCTATCCTGTAATACATCCGTTCATGGAGTCATAATGAAAACAACTTGTAAATTCCACATTACATATATTGTAAATCTAATCGTTCGAATCCAACCATTCTCTTTGAGCTCGTTCTTTATATTAAGTCATAAGTATGGTGTATTTATCTCCATCAAACAATCCTGGAACTTCACCTTTGGCCAATATTAATTCGTTCGATGAAACTTGAATCAAATATATTAGATTCATCCAAAATTAAGGAAACATGATCTAAAACTTCATCAAAGACCACCAAAGGTACATCTAATTCCTCTTCATAAAATACCCTTTTAAACCCTGTTCTTTCGCAGATAATTTAGGATTCATTCTAGCAACCAAGCACATTTTAGGGTTCAATCTGCAACTCAGCATTTTTTAGAGTTCTTCAACACAACCCAATACTTTACTGCTCCTGTCACTGGTTCTTCTTTGCACTTCTCATGTCAATGAGTTCTTTCAATACTCTACCAAAATCTAGTACTCTGCTCTACCAATTGTAGTTTCACTGGTTGAGTTTGAAGAATTGTTAATAGGTACTCGCCTAAATGATTCTACCACTTACCCCACTAATGCAACCTAGGATTAACTAATACTTGAAAACCCTTTCATGGTTAAACCACAACCGTCAACAGCTTACATTAATATGTTTACCTCCTGGTGTAGCATTTTTTCTGAATTATTAAATGTAAGACCATAATGTTAATAAGAGAAGTTGTTTCATCTTAAAGCTTTGCATAAAGTAGCGGTTTTGAAGTTATGTAAACAGTATTAAGCCTTTTAGTGTAATGAAGAAGGCACGTCCCCACGGCGTTTAAGGCGCGAGAGGATCGACTATAATAACAATTTCGCGTGGCCTGAGCCCAGTATAAACGAGGTCAAGTGTCAAAAAGAAGGACCTCAACCCAAACGATCTCGTTATTTCGGCGCAATTAACTCTACACTCCACATAAACCGACTTAATTAAATAAAAGAATTTAATATCGTTGGAAAATTACAAGAAACTATTTCATGTGAAATCATACAATGGACTTGAATTATTAACTGGGGTGGATTGAATTGTTTTTGTATGAAATTATAAATCGCTTTTATTCCATATGGCGTGGATGTAGGAGGAAAAAATTAAAACGGGGGCGGCTGTTCAAGATGTTAGCTGCGATTGCAGGATGATTTATTTCTCCATTTTCACGAGCGCGGTCGAGAATAATAATAATAAAAAAGGGAAAGCATTCGCGTAGCGTAATTCAATCAGAGGCATCAATTTTTTATCGTTTTACTGATTCTTTCCAACCTGCTTATTGCTTACAAACAACAGGATATACGTACTGCTTTTCACCTAATCAAAACCCATAAACCTAACGAATTTTGATGAAATTATGAGTGAGAATAAAATTCCTCACTGAGAATACCACGCTGACAATACCACGCTGAAAATACCACGCTGGCAATACCAAGCCCACGAGTGCGTAACACGAATTACCTTTTCGTCGTTAAAATGAGTGCATTTCTAATAAAAATTCGATGTTACCATTTATGATGTTACTCTTGTAAATATAATAAATTACCCAGCTAGGTAAGTAGTGAGTAAAAAAAATGTAATTGTGAGGATTTCAGTTTTTTTTTTTGGGTGATGTTATTGTGGTTGAGTATCAGCAATTGTGGGAAAAAGAACCGCCAACGATTCATCATTGTGTATTTTCCCAGAGCGGGTCAATATATGAATGGGGGAAAATTGGACGAACTTTAACGTCTGAATAAAAAAGAATAAGTTCAGTGAGCATGAAATTATTTTTGTGGAGAAAAATTGTTTCTACAATTACTTTTATTTTCGCTTGTTTTAATTTATTGAATTTTGTGGGGGGTTAATTAAATCGGGATGAATTGTCGGATGGATCGCGTGTCCTATAGAAATCTTGTAAATAATATGCCAAGTTTGTAATAGGTGGCTGTGGTTTTGTATGTCGAAGGAAGATTATATTGGGGCGAAATGGGAGCAAGTCGTTTGGAACTTTACAAGTTCCGGCCATTCTAGTAATGCTCGCCGATTTCACTAATTTGCTCACCCTGAAACTTTCCTCATTCATCGCGAATCGCGAATGTATTTTTAGGATTAATAACTTAACTTTTCCATTATTAACTTTTAAACGGAATTTATTATTTGCCTATTTTTGGGGAGAATTTACACGGATGCCACCCAAATGGGTGGAAATTAATTGCTTCAGGCACCCGAAAAGCGACCGCATTTGCACGAGGCAACTTCCAACATCACCCCTAAACCCCCGCTTGCGGCAACAAAATTATAAAAATCCATAAATTACCGTTATAAATGTTCCGAACGTTTAGAAAATAAAAGTAATTTATCTCGGCGAAACGGGGAACTTGCAAAAAATACCAATGGAACTTCAAAATGATGAATCGCAACACTTTTCAAGAAAACGAAGAAAACATATATATACACACAGTAAGGTCTTAAGAGTACAAAAAAGATTAATACAGCCGAAATAAAAACGTGGGAATGCGAAATCTCGAGTTTTTCCATTTATTCCAATCGCGCTTTTCGTCTTTGATTTCCTCTTGAGAATAATAAATACGATTTTCAATCAAGATGTTTAATGACACTTCATTTACACCTTATTAAATAACACTCTTTTTGCCTATTCAAATAATTTTATGTAAATTTTAATCTGGAGTGGTTTGATCCGTAGTTGTATAATTTAAAAAAATCATGTTTATTATTTTACCAATAATTCTTACATTGGAACGTTTCGACTCTTGTTTTAAGTCATCTTCAGCGCTATAACCGAATTAGAAAAACGAAAAGTCAATGACGTAAAATTTTGTCCAAAAATCATACAGGTTTAGTAACCTTATTAGCAACTGGAACACATATTAATATATCAGAATTAGTATACAAGGTGTTCAAAAAAATAATTAACTATAAAAATCCCGTGACAGGTCGATTTTTGCCTTCGGGGGTGACATCTTTCTACGACAAAATAATAGGAGTTGCTTTAATCCTCATTTTACCTTTTTTTTTATGCTTCTACTCTTTATGTCGTTTTCGTCCCCCCAAAGTAACGCTTTATTTTTCGCGCTATTATGACGTAAAGTTTGAAAATTCGTAACTTTTCATCGGAACAACCTGTAATACTGGAATATTTTTTATTTTACTTATTTGGTATTTACTTATGAGAGAAAAAATTGGCACCTTGAAATTTTTACCCGGGACCTTGGAAAAAAATCGAACGTAAAATGTTAAAAAAATCGGGTAAAACGTGGTTCAACCTGGAACCATCTGTCTCCCGCAGTTTTCAAAAATTTTGCAATTTTCTTTCGGAACTTTAAAAAGTAATATTTTTTACAGTGTATGGGATACTCAGATTTTTTATATTTGGTATGGTTGATAAATTACGTTCAAATAAACTCGAAATTTTGATTTTAGGGGTGAGTGGCTCGCGCCGGGTCACTTTTTAACGGATTTTCAATTTTAAAAACACTTTCGAATTTACCCTTTGAACCGAAAGTTCCCATGCATATTTTAAATTTCAAAAAAATTACGAAAAATAAAATTTTTTTAAAAGTCGTATTTATGGGTCAAATTCACCCTTCAAATTACATTTTAACCCTACTTTATTCACCTTCCCTAAAAGCTCTTTAGATCCACATTACGTCAAAAAAAGAATCACTTCGTTATCTCTTTCCGTTTTCGTGTTATCACCGAAAATGTAGCTAAAATAAACAAAATCTCCATTTGGAGCCAAAATTTCGGTCTGAAATTTTTCATTTTCACAAAATAATTAATATCTTCGAAACTATTAGCACCACCAAAACGTTTAATAGCTTAAAATTCGCACAGTTGCCTCCTCCACCAAATTCCGTGAACGTTTTAATTGTCTGTTTAAAATTGCGCTGTCCAGAGCCGTATTTGTACCAAAATTTGGCAAAAACTTTGCGATTTTTTTCCAAAAAAACTATTTAACCGATTTTAACCAAATATTTTTTTAAACGCATCTATCCACGGTGTTTACTTTTGGTAAAAATTTGAAACCGGTAACTTTTATAGTTTTAGAGAAAAAAAAATAGAAACCGATTTCCATTAAAAATTTTAAGCCAGAGGTGGAATTTTGTATTGAATTGATTCATTAAATATTTTCTGTCTCTTTCTTACACACAACAATAGTCATAACGTGGAAGGGACACGAAAATAGTAACCTTAGGGAATGGAGTAAACAATCTACCGTTTTCGGTACGTTACAGAATTCACCTGTACCTACCTTAAATATATCTCCAAAAAAATTTTTTCGAATTTTTTCAAAATCGACCCCACAAATGAATGATAATAAGAATTGGATGAAATGTGGGGGTTTAAATGCGCTCTACAACCACCCCCCCCCCCCCACCCAAAATTTTACTCCACAAAAACTCAAAAAAAATCAAAATTTTTTTAGGTAATGTATCTCAAAAAATTTAATATGTTAATATCAGTAATATTTAGAAATTTATCTGTACGAATTTTTGTTTATTAATTGTAGTTATTAAGCGAAATATTAATTTTTCAAAATACACTTTTACTCATTTACCAGAATGCCATATTTTATATAAAAATTCACAACTTTTAAACGAAACATCGCAGAGACTTGATTTTTTTTTATTTTTTTTCAACCTTCTTTATACTTTAAATATAAATTATTAAATTATTAATTAATTAATTTTAGATGGAGCTATCACATATTAATTAAATTATTAACTTTCAAATTTTCTATTTGAAACGCTACACCCTTGTGCAGTTACTAAAACCAATAAAAACTCAAAGCACCACAAAGCCTTTACTCGTCTTCTTCTACTTTGCACAATTTGTGTCAAAATAGCGCCATCTATACGCATGAATCGAGGAAGGGTAGTTTGTTGTTAATTTCTTGTTCTACCGTAATTTGAGTATATCCATTAGTTTTATTGAACTTATGTAATGAGGAATTAACTCTATTGTAATTGTAACTGTTCCTGGGTTTTTGTCAATATCAATTCCGATGTAAGAAGTATTTTATTTTATCAAATGAATTTTATGTAAGTTTGTAAGAAGTTGTGATAAAGGCAGAAGTTAGTACTTAAGGTATTTATTTAAAATATTAGCTTATAATGTTAGTGAAATAGGAAAATTAATATTTGATGCGAGTTATACATTTCTGATATTCCTATTAGAGCATTGCAAACATTCCAACTTTATTTGAACTTTAGAAATCTGTTGGAAAACTTAAAATAATAAAACTTCACATAGAGCGAATACTTGGCTAAATTCAATCATTCATAAACGCGTTTATTTACCAAATCTTAAAGTTCCATATAAAATTCAAAACTCCAAGTTTGTAAATTTGCGCGATATTTATTTAGGACAATGAGAAAAGGAACTTTTCCACTTTAACCCCGCTTATTCTTTTTAGACTTCATTGAGCGATTCCCGAGAGAACAAAACATGCGCGACTTGCAAGACAGAAATGCAAGGAAAGCGCTTTGAATAATGGGAATTTTACTTTCCTCGTTGCATGCGATAAACATCATCAATATTAAGAAAATGCGCGTTATTCAAAATGAAATCCTTTGAGAAATAAAGAATACATATTACGCACGTGGGAGAGCTATTTACGCTTTACGCCATGTTGGGATGTTGGGTAGTGCTACAAAAACTTGGGCAATATTAAAGTTCCTTTTTGTACTTTTTGCTCGCAATAAAGGGACGAACTATTAAAAAGTTTCGGCGGCACCACGCAGAACCACCCCGCGGAAGGCATTAATATGAAAACGTGCCCTTCCCAAGACACTCCGCTTTTCTCTGTGTTTGCTCAGAAAGGGATGCCCCGCTTATTTCCGACCAATTTAACTTTGAGATGAGCACCCCTCCTTTTCCACAACGGGCAAAATACCAAATTGCTTCTTCACATTTAAAAAATGAATTTCAAATAGAAACTAGTTTACTCTAATGCAACTTTATTATAATTTTGGAAACAACTTTTTTAAGGGCCCCAAATAATTTTCGAACCACTTTGATCCTATTACGGCGAGCGTGAAATGATTAGGAACGCAAAAGGTTTCCTTCTAATTCGACTATAATTGCAAACCCGGGAATCGATTAAAAGTGGCCGGGAGCTTCTACTAACGAGTCGAAGAGCTGACGCTAATCTTTTTCACCCAATACAATGCTTTCCGATTTAAACCTTTTTGTGGCAACATACCAAGTAATTAACAAGAATTTTAACTCCACTAACAAAATACTGAATTATCTAACATTATTTATACAAATAATATTAAATTACCACTATATTTTTCCTGACGCATTGAAAATGGCGATACAAATTTTATCGAAAATGTCTGAAAAAGTCTCAAATGAACAATTGACAGAAGAACAAAGAGTTTTCTGCCCGTCACGAAACCGTAACAAACTTTTTACCATCAAAAGTCTATCTAAGAAGTTCACGTGTTGTGATTATCAGAATTGAAGGTTAGGTTTCAACTAATGACACTACCGAAATTACGGCACCGTACGAACGCGTTTTTATATTGCGCATGACCGTGATCTTCAATGTACGTTTTTTCGGGCTCTTGGAACAAACCTAGAGCATTTCGAAACTCTCTGTTCTCTCCTCACCAGCTTGGCTTTAGACAGTGGCATGTTACTGCATAATTAAAATAGGTAATTGCCAAAATCCTCAAACAAAGAAGAGGCCTCCAAATAAATTCAATAATAAATTAACATTATTTTCCTCAATTTTTTAATACAGTCGATCATAGTTGAGCACACGAGCAAATCCATATACATATTATAGTTCTTTTCACGGATATACCGAGTAAATATTTTTTCGGCGAATTTCATTAATTCCCTCTTAATGGGGGTTTATACTGCCACCCCTTGAATTCGAAAATGTTATTTAGTATAGTTCAACCGCCAAATAAATGGACTACCGAAAGACAAGCAAACAGTTTCGCTCACTCTTTTGTACATTTTAAAACCCGTAAGCAAGGCAATTTTCTTCTGTAGGATTGTTGGATTAAAACCAACTACTGTCAAAACGATTGTCAAAATTTCAGCAAAAGTGTACATGTTAAAAAATTTAAAAAAAAATCGCAAACATCCTGTATTTTGAAAATAGATCTTATTAAGAAATATACAGGGTGTTTCAAAACTATTCCGCATCCACTTAAGTGCCGATTCCACTCTTAAAAATACGACGAAAGTTCAAATAAACGTATATCCGATCTTGCTTCATAAGGAAGCTACAGCCTCTTAAATGTGTTGTTAATAAGAGGGTTTTTCTTCGTTTATTTCAAAACGAATTGAAGTACAGCTTTGAAACTTGGTATGAATTATGATACAGTTGGTACACGTTTTCGTGTATTTTTTCAATTTTTTTGCATGTTTTAAAAGGGTAAATTTAACTAGGGTTGAGGTTTAAAATTGTCATAACTTTTTTTTGGTTACCTTTTACAAGAGTTTTTTTTTTTAAATTATTGTTCCACATTTAATTCTTAACAAAAAAAGGTGCTCTTATTTAAAATCGCTAGATTGCGCCGTTTTCGGAGAAAATGCATTTTTCAATTTATTGACGGTCTACACAATTTAAATAAAATTATTAAAAAAATCGTATTAGCCATGGATTCTTTTGTTTAGGAAAAAATTGAAAAAAATCACGAAAATGTGTCCCAACTGTATCATGATTCATACCAAATTTTAAAGCTGTATTTCAATTCGTTTTGAAATAAACGAAGAAAAACCTTCTTATTAACAACACTTTTAAGAGGCTGTAGCTCCCGTATGAAGCGAGATCGGACACATGTTTATTTGAACTTTTCGTCTTATTTTCATGAGAGGAATCTGCCCTTAAGAGGATGCGGAATTGTTTTGAAACACCCTGTATATACATATTCTTGTTTTTTCTTTTGAAATTGGATAAAGTCAAAAATCCGATTCCAGAGTTACCGACTCTTGGTTTGAAACACTCTGTATATTTCGAATTAGAATAATAATAATAACAAGTAAATAGTACCTTTTCGCGGTTATAACGGTTATAGCGAGTAAAATTCGTTGTTTCTCGATGCTCGTTATAACCGAGTTGGATTGTAATTTTAAACTCCTTCTTAATAATATCAATATTTTAGGGCCTCAAAATTGCCTAAGGCCTTATAAATGCATAAAGCGCCACTGGTTTTAGAACTATAGTGGATTTCATCTGAAGTAAACCTTTCCTGCGCCGCGAACGATTACAATTTAAACTGAATAATGTCGATTCATACATTACAGGAATTCAAATTAATTCAGAAACCTTAATGACTAGTACATCTTCACATACACCAAGTTTCTGCGGAGGATTCTCTTCAGTAGAAAACCACTCTAATAAATTTACTAGTTCTGCGATTAAAAAAGTGGTTGATACTTTGATTTCGAAAATGAAGAATTTGCAATTATTGCATATTGTAGTTTACTTTCAAAGATTTACAGGAGTTACGTGAAGCTTTAGACATGCACATTCTTGTTCTTTCTGAGTCGTACAAGAAACCCTTAAGACCGCTTTGGGAAGGTGAAACCCATGGCGATGAAATCAAATTAAAGAAATTGATTTTGCTGGAAACCATAAAAATCAATTTTTCTTCAAACCTCAATAAATTACACAGAATTCTGTGATGTTTCAAAATTTGTAGCTAGTAATTTTTGTGTTGATTGAGGGAATAGTTTCGTTTGAAAAAATTCTGCAAGTGTGCTCTTCAAAAATATATTTTGTTGCGTTTTAAAAATTGAAAATCCCTTCCCAACCAGTCGCATCGAACAGGCGCGGTTGTCTATGTACCATTTTTGAACATTTTACTCGTGATTTTATGAAGTCCAAATGTAAATTAAGATGTGCTGAGTTTTTTGTGCATAAAGAAGAAAGTAAGGAGTCAATCAAACAAATTTTAAAGTCGATGTGATTTTTCGACAACGAAAAATTTACCATCTTTGGGATTTTCAATCAAAGTGTTAGCGTGCTCCAATACAAAATTCGTACAGGGAGGTTATTTTTGAATCGACCGAGAGATGTCGCTTGCGACTTTCATCATTCTGTCTTTGTTAATTACATGAAAAAATAAGAGTTTGTCCTTCTAATGTCGAATGCGACATCATGTCGACAATTTCAAAAATAAGGTCCCTGGTGTTAAAATAAACACCCCCCTTTATAAATCAACTTGAATTTTTTAAATTGGCTGAAAAATAAACTCTTTTTGAGGTTTCTTGTAAAAAGCGTTCGATTTTGGGGTATAAACACAAAAGGGGTTATAACTCCGCTCCCTTAACCGATAGGTACCTCCGGGACAAAACCATCGTTTTCAGAATTTTGTCCCCCAAAACATAGTAAAATTTGATATGATTTGGAGTAAATTTCGGACAGTTACGAGGTGAAATACGGATAACTTTCATAGTTCTACTATCGCAAAGCGGTTTATAGACTTTCGTCTTCGAATTCCTCGTCCATCCACCTCCCAAATTTCAATTTTGTGATTCAACAGTGTACACGTCACAACTTACTTATCGAAGATTGTATGCGATCACAATGCAATTTATCTATCGCGATAACTAATTGAAAATATTTTGTTAATAAAAAGAATTTATGACCATTTTTCGTTGTAAAAAAATGTATTTGGGATTAATTGTGATAATAAGTTAATCTGGTAAATCTAAGGACGTAATCAGGTTAATAGGCATTTAGGTAAACAAAGGATGAGCATTGTTGCGCGCCATGGGTGACGGTCGCTCCCAAATTCCGTAATCGTGGAGGCTGTCGTGTTTTGGAGGCGATTAGCATTACTAATGTGACCGATGTCCTTGTTCGATAAAGGGAATGTCTCGTATCAAGTCATGTAAATAGGCATAAACATGAGTAGTGCAGGATTTGACATAATCGCACCTCCTGGGTGCGTATTCTAATATCGACTGAACTGAAAGAGAAAAGGGCATAATTGAATATTTCTGCTATCCCTGGCATTTGAGCCATTCCCAGCAGTCGGAAATGTAAACGTTTACGCAAATAAGAGGCAGAGTTCTGTGAGTTTGTATTAGCAGTTAACGAATGTTTGTTTGCTCACTGTTGCGTTAGCAGCGCGTGTAATTAAACGAAATGGGAGGGTTGCGTGTAATTATATGTAGCCTGGGAGGACAAAGAAGGCAACTTATAAAATCCAAACTTTTATTATTAAAAATATTTACATCTACTTTAGTATATCCATACTTTGTAAGTAAAGTCCCCATAAAATAAGTTCAAGCATCAAAAGCATATAAAATAGCGGTTATTTATAAGACATAATCATGTACTGCAAACAACTACATTTATATTCCGAAGCAGAAGTGCAACTTTATGATTTTAAATTTAAATTTACTTACTTAAATACGAATATTATGAATACATCAATGTTTTATCATATATTTATTATACATGCAACTATTTTTTTATGACAAATAAATCTTGAGAATGTATGATTAAAAAATTAATAACCCTTGTGTACACGGTTGAACATGACGTAATTTTGGGAATTAAATAAAGCGCCGATTTATCAGCATCACTCATGGAATCAATTTACACAGAGCTTCCTCTTTCGTTGGTTCATTTTATTAATTCGCAACGTGTTTCAGGCGTCGGCATCGTGTTGCTTGACGTCGGTGCGTGTGTACGTACAATATGTACGATGTACGATAGAAATAAATTCATATTTGCATCATGGAACGGGCTCGAAACGATGACAAACATGGCACAAGATGGATGATGATTAATTCGCCCCTGGCATCTACGTGACTCCAGGGACGCGTTGGATACGACCCCCAAAAACTACACACATTCGTCTTCAAAATTTTACACCCCGTAATTACGATGAAAATAACGTTTTAAAAAACAATTTGATATTTTCAAGTCTCACTAACAACGGATGCTTTTACTTCATGCATACACTTCATCCCCATTTATTCCAGAATATTTATGCTCCCACCCGTTTCAACTCACTCACCCGCCGAAAGTGCTAATTAAAATCGGGCTTTCCAGCTATGAGCGCACGGTCAAAGTGAGCTTTTTGTTTAAATTATGAAACGCCAATTACCAAAGCGTAATAATACAAGGAAATCGAGTAAACATTTGCTTTTAACTTTCTACCCCCTACAATCACTACAGGGATTTAACCCAATTTCAAATAGGTTCATTAAATAAACAACTTTTCCTCGATTATTTTACCACTAGATTTAATTATAATTAAGAATCTCTAGCTTATTTCTATTTTTAACAGCAGTCGTTCGTTTTTCTTTGATATATCGCAGCGAGTCGCATACGATCATCGAGCTCGATTGTCGCAACAGAACAAAGTGACTCGAATAACGCACTGTTACAGCATTTATAGCTTAACGCGGTTCCCCCACGCAACTCGAACTGCATTCCGCGATATCACGGATTACCGAGCGCATCAGAAACAAGCACTGATAAACTGCGGGGTACCTCTTTGCTGATGACACTCTATTGTACCAATGTGCTTTTAGAAGCTTTGTCCGAATTTGAGTGCTTAATACTGTCCGGGAGTTTGCTGCACACAATTATGCTGGTTAAAAAGGCGACTTTTCAGATAATGTAGAATTATGTGGTGGAATTTGTAATTTGATTTTAAACCTTATGTTATATTCATGACAACCGCCGTTTTTTTTTTTCTTAAATAGATGTAGATCTTATAATATAAAAATGTTAATTCTCTGTAGATAAATTCCTAGATAGAGGAGATTATTTTCTCTAAAGGTCTCTCGACTGGTTATATTGAAAATTAGTCTAATAAATTTTTTTGACCAAGAAATTTCTGTGACTCTACCCCAGACTAAGATGTTATATTGCAGGTGAGAATATGCTATGGTATAGTACATATATGCTTAACATAACATGCTTAACAGAGTATACTATACATGTTTTTAGCTTTAAGATAGCACAGAAAACCCTATTTAGTTTTGAAGTTATATGGTTCCATTACTGGGACCATAAAAACCTATGTATATTTGCCTCGAAATTTGGTATGTTCATTCGTGTTGATTGCTCCTTCAGGTTTTTGTTTCGATTGTAGAAATGTATTTTGATAGTTTTATTATCATTTAATATTAATTTATTTTTGTAATACCAGCTATTTGGTTTAGTTGTGACTGTTGATTTTTGAAATTTAATTCGTCTGGTGTGCTTCTCGACAAAATGCTTATTTTGTCATTCGCATAGTTTGTTATCTATCCCTCTATGATATAGGAGTGTAGATCGTTGATATACACCAGGAATGTGAGGGGACCTGACACTGAGCCTTGCGCTACCTCTTCATTACCATCATATACTTTGGATTGGTTTATGTCGACATCTACGTAGAATATCCTATTTTTCTTTTCAGAATTTTAGGCATTTCCATGGTGAAATTTACTCTCGACCAGTTTCCAAGAAGTCATGTTGATTCCCATATACAATCGTTTTTTATTTTAAATAAATCCTAGGAGTCATTTACCAGAGATATTGGTTGTAGCTTTCAACACCTGATTCAGGATCTTACTTAAAGTTTGGCATTACGGGTGTGCAATTTTGAGGTGTTGATTGATTGATGAGTCCATTGTGTATCTGTAAATGGTTTTGATTCTCAGTATTTAAGTACCAATTTAAGGGTGCCGCAGTGTTCCATGCTTGTGCCCGTTTTGTATCTGATATTCTTTAATGACTTCGAGTTTTGGAAAAAACGAATCAGTATTATTTGCAGATAATACGACGCTACTAAGTGGAGATTATAATTAGAATTATGCCTTAAAAAAGGGCAGAATTTATTTTCGATGGCAACCTCATGGTTTAATTGTAATAAAATGAAGGCCAATGACAATAAAATTGTTGAAAGTCTTATTTTCATTATATCCAGTAAATACTTCTTTAAATTCTGTAATTTTGGAAAATAAAGAAGTTATACTAAGAAAATGGAAAAAAATATTTTATTCTTTACATTTATCTTAGAATTGTTCAAAGAATCGCCTGATGAATTTTTTCGCATATATTTAAAAACACCCTGTATACCGGGTGGAAATGAAACTAAGGCCACCCCTGGCATTTCTTTATTTATGAAAATAAAAAATTAGAATTTTAGTATCTTATATGATCTAAGAAAACAAATTTTATGGATCGAATAAATCTTTCATTTTACTTCCGGTTTATCAAGAAATGGCACCCACTTTTTTATTTTAAATGTAACCCCCTGATTTTTTCTACGTAAAATCAAACATTGGTTAGTTTTAAGTATGTTTAACAAAAAATTTTTTTTTTCAAAACTTTAAGAAAAAATGTTGAATTTTTTTTTGGTAAAAAATTTGAGTAAAACCTACAAAAACTATTTTTAAATAATACAAATACGTAAAATAAATTGTAATTTATAAAATTTATTTCACCGTTCTTGAGATATTATTTTTTTTAATTTTCAAGAAGCGTTTTTTGGAAATATCTTTATTTTTTTAAATGGGATGATATAAGGGCCACCCCCTAATTAAATAGAGGGTTTTTTCCGGTTACTGTGATATCCCATATGTATGTTTAAAAATAATTTTTGTAGGTTTTACTCAAATTTTTTACCAAAAAAAAATTCAACATTTTTTCTTAAAGTTTTGAAGAAAAAAATTTTTTTTGTCATAAACATACTTAAAACTAACCAATGTTTGATTTTACGTAGAAAAAATCAGGGGGTTACATTTAAAATAAGAAAGTGGGTGCCATTTCCTGATAAACCGGAAGTAAAATGAAAGATTTATTCGATCCATAAAATTTGTTTTCTTAGATCATATAAGATACTAAAATTCTAATTTTTTATTTTCATAAATAAAGAAATGCCAGGGGTGCCCCTAGTTTCATTTCCACCCGGTATAGTGATCTGTCAATTTTAGAAACAGAAATTTCTATTAGATTTTTGCACACCCGTCCATAATCATGAGAAAATTATTGTTTGCAAAATGGACAATAACAAATATACAAATACAGGGTGCGAAAAAAATCCTACATAATTTGCTATATTTTTTTTAATATCGGTTTGATTAAAAAATGCGTTATAACTTTTAAAAGTTAATAAATGGCTCTCAAATTCACCTTTTTTTTCCGTAATTTGTTGTTATGATATTTTTTTTTCAATTACATGCCAAAGCACTAGTTTATTAGTTATTTTTTTATAAAATTCATAAAATACATTTTTGTAAAAAAATATTTAAGAAAATGTTACTTATGAAGTTTTGCTGGACTCAGAAAACTATGTGTAGATTCCAAATTAAAAAAGAGATGGACTCTTTCAAATTTAATAGTCTTGTATTAGTTACTTGATGCATAAAATCAACAGCAAAGTAAAATATTAGAAGTATGTGTACTTGCAGAAATTTGGATATAAGTAATTTTTTACCCCAAATACTTATAAAGTTAAATATTCTTAAAAAATCCAAAATTTTTAATATGTAGGTTTAAAATCAAAAATTGGTCAAAAATAGTATTATTAACTTGAATACAAAAAATAAATAAAAATCATAAAGTACAGTTCCTACTTTAATTTAAATAATTTTTGCATTTTTTTAACAACATTATTATCTTGACATTATTCTTGTATTTTAATGGGTACTTTAAAGTTTTTAATAACCTCTTGATAATGAAAAAAATAATAAAAAATAACTTTTTAGTGTGTATTTTGATTTTTGCAGGTTCTTTGAAAATCGGCATTATAATTGAAAATATTAAAAAAAAACTCGTTGATAATATCTGACTTTTGGGTTGTAATATTCTAAAAATTATTTTGAATCGGTTCATCAGTTTTTGTCAGAAATATTGTTGAAAAGTTTTTGTATTTTAATTTTAATTAAACCTTGGTAACTAATTTTAATTAAATGTTTTTTTAATAATAAATTGAAGTATACTATTACATATTTAATATTATATTTCAATTATCTGATTTTTCTTTGTTTTTTTTTGGTGGAAGCGCCGGGTATTTTTATATTATCTAAAAGCACATTGTGCCCTTGTGAAACGTATTGTAGTCCTTTCTTAAAAGAAGGATCGTAAAGCAAAAATGTTAGAAGAACGCCAAAACTCCCTCCGGCTGCAAAATATTAAGCTCCAAGTCAGCAAATATTCCGCTGCATTCATTGCAAAAATTTCGTGCTTTTTGTTAATTCTTTAAGCAGTTAAACCAGGATTACCTCCTTTATTTCAATTATGTACCTCGCCACAATTCTCCATGTATTAAAAGAAAATTTATTACAAATACCTTCAATTTTTATTACGAAATAAAAGCAGAATTCTCATGTAAAAAGTAGACACATGGGTTGGTATTAAATTCGGCTTAGAGAGCTTTAAATTTTCTTAATTAAACGGCTCAAAGCATTTCTGTAAATTGATATTTATAGCAATGGTTGTTTGTAGTATTTATAGTTGGCTTTTATTTCGTTTTGACTCGCTTGTATAACGACCACGGGCCTAATTAAATATTTTGTTTTATGAGCTTCGCTAAGAACTTTGCGCTTAGTTTTAGTACACGAAAATAATTATGTAATTAAATATAAATTACGAATTACCGTTGTTTATTAATAAAAAGACAATATTTAAATTCAAGCGCATTTAAATTGAAATTTTTCCACTCGCTGGAATTATGAAAAGTTTAATAAGTTCGATTCGTATTTTTATTATTACTTTGAAATTACGTGCTTAACTCCACTTGATACAAGCGCGTAGCAATTTTCGATTATTAAAACTGGAATCGATTTTCTGGATTTGGGATTTTGCACTAAATGTGCCAATCGTATTCCCAGCAGTTTAAATAGAAGGATTTTCTTGTTGTGTACTCTTGTTTAAGTAAGGTTTCATGCAAAGGTAATTAAATCATACACAAAGTTTGTTCATGTTCTTGAGTCGTGGATGAGGGTCGGGGGTTGAGACGGCAGTTGGCGGTTAACTATTCCAAACATTTCGACTTGAAATTCGTCCCGGGCTCTTACAAATGTACCAGGATGTAATCTTGCAGGTTCCGCCTGGTGCGCATTTAAATTATTCTCGATGAAATAAACAGACATTTTCCTGTTGAAGCGCGACAGGGGTGCCTCGCGATATCTCTACTTCACTAAATTTCATCCAAGAAAATATTTACACATTTATTACTTAAGATTATTTTATTTAATTATAGCGAACGTTTTAATTTGTGCACAACTGCGAGGTATTTCCGGGCCACGTTTTATTGCGGAAGCCCTAATGGCTTCGCTTTTACCATTACATTTTTTTTATTTACGCTTTCAGTGTAACAAAGATATGAAAACGAGGCCGTATTGATTGCGAACCTGACCCACCAGCTCAAGCAAATCAGGGTCAATTCTTACAAAAGGGATTTAAAACCACTTCCAACTAATTTATGCACTTACGTCAGGAGATGACGCGCACTACTTGAGAGCTGCGCGCGCACAAATAAACGAGTCATTCGTGGCGGGACATCAAACCGCGCAGGTTGATCTCTGCGTTATTTTTTTTCATGGTTGATTAATATTTATGTGGTGGAATGATGTAATTTATTTGCGAGGAGATGGCGTAATTCGGTTTAAAGTTTAGGAAAAGAAACAAAAAGTTGGTCCTTGGATAATTTCGTTTATGCGAGTTTTTGCTGGGAGGGTAAAAAAGGTCATGAGTTCATTTCGCCGGGAAGAGTGTCCATTTAGAGGGTAGCGGAAAGAAGGAAGAGTGAACGGATGTAGATGGTAGTCTAAGAAATGAGAGCCAGCGGGGCTCAAGGCAGCGACGTTGTATTCTATTTGTCTAAATTGTCGTCCGTTAGCCGGAATCTATTTCCTATTCCCGTTACGTACTTCCTCCTGCACTGAAAACCCAGTTTCGCCCTCGCTGGCGCCGCCGTCGACCTCCTCCGCCCACGCCAATTCGCTCTCCAAAGTTTCGCTTTTTTAATGGCACTTTTGTGCGGATCTAAATTAAAACGCGACTAATTTTTTAGCAAGATAAAGAAGCGGAATCGCGATAAGGAGCCGGCCTTTTGGCGCCCGATTTTACCCCCAAGTCTCACAAATTAATCCCAACCCTATTTATTCCTCAACATTTCATAATTTATTTCAATTAAACACGAAATAAACAAAGACCATAACCACTTACAATGGGATAAACCCACAATTTTATTATACAGGGTGCCGGAAAAATGGCCCATAATCTCAATAAAAAAATAGTTAAAAAAATATTTGCCCACAAATAACAAAGCTATTCTCGAATCACTCGACAAGATATCCTACACGACATGACAAGGATAGAATGATGGAAGTAGGATACTACATAATATAAATAAAAATTACAAGCAGCATACTTATTTTGCAGCTCGCTAAATAACACGTTCCTAGAAACGACATTGTCATATATGTACAGTAAAATTAGGTTTCAATAAGGAAAAAATTGCGGAGTTAATGAAACTCGGCTTATTTGTACCTACAATCATGTACATTTAGGATCTAAAGAGTTCCGAGTTGTGGGGTACCTGCTTCTGGAGTTATGGCGGTTTTTTCCAAATATCTCGGTTTCTATCAATCCTACGATAAAATTATTTATTATCAATCTTATAGAGCATAAAATTTCCTACAACTTTTGTTCGAAACTTTTTTTTGTAGGGTAAACTTATTTTTAGTTAAAGTAGCGCGAATGTCTTATACATACTACAGATGAAAGGAAATGGTGTTTCGAAACGGGGAAGGTATTTTTTTTCGTGGAGAGTTGAAATTTTGTATGTGTACGGAGGAGAAAATTTTAAGAAATACGTTATTCTTCCCCGAACGAAAAAACGGAATTCATCCTCTCGGTGTTTGAAATTCACTCCGAATCGCATCAAATTTTAGTATATTGTGGAAGACCCGATTCTGAAGATTTTGTTTTTGATTTAAAAAGTAGATACCCGTTATTATGGCGATCTGAGCCCCTTTTTTGATATCTTCTTTTTTTATATTGAATTGGGGCCTATAAATTTGCATTTCGTTTTTTTTGCTTTTTCGACGCGGACTTTAAAAATTCGTAACTTTTGATAGGGGTTGGATATTATAGAGCGATATTTTTTATTTTGCTTATTACATTAATATTTATAATCAAAAAAATCGACACCTCTAAATTTTCTCCCTTTGCTTCAGAAAAAAATCGAACGTAAAATGTTAAAAAAATCGTACAAACGCGGTCGGACAGTTGTACCACTGGCGCCCACAATTTTTAAAAAATTTCAAATTTTACTTCATTTCCCTTAAAAAGAATAACTTTTTCAGCTAATAGGCTATTTTTTGTTTTTATACTCGAAGGGGTTGGGAAAATAAAGCAGAATTTTTGAATTTAAGGGTGGACGGCTCTCGTCCGCCCATTTTTAACGGATTTTTATTTTTAAAAACTCTGCTGAATCTACTCATAGAACCAAAAACCGACCATTTATAGGGTTTTTTTAATTTCGAAAAAATAACGAAAAAATAATTTTTTTAATGTCCCATTTAAAAAAATCGCAATTTTTGAAGCTTTTCGGTCTAATCAACTCCTCAAATTCTATTTCACCGCCATGTAATACACCTTTTCTAAAAGCTTTTAAGGTTCGTTTTTCGACAAAAAAGAATCACTTCCCTATCTCCTTTCGTTATCGAGTTATGACTGAAAATGTAGCAAAATTAAGCAAAATCTCTATGTTTAGGACATTCGCGCCACTTTAACTAAATATAGCTTTACCCTACAAAAAAAAGTTTTAGGAAATTTTATGCTCTATAAGATTGGTAATAAATAATTTTATGGTAGAATTGATAGAAACCGAGATATTTGGAAAAAACCATTTTCATCCCCATAACTCCAGAAGCTGGTACCCCACAACTTGGGACTCTTTGGTATTGGTATTAAATCAAATTTCAATTTTTAATTTTTTGTTAATTTGACCTTTTTCCTGTTCTTAGAAAATTGGCTAAAAATCAAAATTATTTAAACCACAAAGGAATTTATTATAGAGTGGCAAAGATAATTCTTTTGGATTTTTTGTGTAATTTTGTAGGTTCTTAAAAAATCGGAAATTAATTTTTTTTGAATCCCTTTAGAAAACAATATTGATAATTTAAATAATATTAAATTAACATTTTTGGCAGGGAAATGTTTTGGTATCAAAATTATTATTTTAGTTTGTACGCACGTTAACGTTTTAACGTACTTAAATGCCCCGCGGAATGGTGAATGCGCCGGGTACTCTCGGGACTCTTTAAATCCTAAATGTACGTGATTTAAGCTACAAATAAGCCGAGTTTCAGTAACTCAGCAATTTTTTCCTCATTCAGGTTTTTGTGCTAATTTTACTATACTATACATATATACCGGGTGGAAATGAAAACCGGGTCACCTCGATAACTTTTTTATTTATGAATAAAAAAATTTGAAATTTGGCTATGTTCTATGGTTCAAAAAAACAAATTTTATGTGCATTTTTTATTTTAGAAATCACTTCCGGTTTCACCGGAAACACCATGAACTTTGTTTTTTTAAATGTAACATCTCATATTTTTATTCATGGCTTAAAATACTTTTAAAAAAGAAGTATTTTTGAGATATTTATTTTTTTTGTAAAAAAAATTTTTTTCAAAAAAAAAAAAGGTTTTCGAAGTCGGTGAAAAGTACCAAAACTAATTCTAAATAATTCAAATACCTAAATAAAATTGTAATTTGAAAAAAAATTTAAGTGGTTTTTGAACTATTAATTTTTAAACTTAGTTAATGAAGATTTTATCAAATATCTCACTTTTTTTAAATGCAATGATGCCGGGTCATTCGACTTTTTAAAAAGATGATTTTATAACAATTATTTTGGTACCCCATATGTAGGGGTATTATTTTGCATGTGCCTGTAACCATAGAACATAGCCAAATTTCAAATGTTTCTATTCATAAATAAAAAAGGTATAGAGGTGACCCGGTTTTCATTTCCACCCGGTATATGCTACGTGTGATTTAGCGAGGTGTAAAATGTGTATGCGACCGGGTCTCGGGAATTCGCGAGCTAAATAGCGCAGGTGTCATACGGGTATTACGTTAAAACCTTTATACTTAAATCGTGAGTTACTTAGTGAATAGAATTAGTGCTATTAATTGTCATTGAATAATCAGGAAATCTGTTTGGAAATTGAGTGTATTTTCTGGTTAAATTTTTTTAGGAAGATACTTTTAAGTACAGTTATTTATATCAAAATTATTAACGAAAATCGGTTTTTAAATAAATCGTAATATTAATAACAATAAATAACTGGTGGGCGAAAAAGCAATCTGAAAATGTCTAAAACAGGCTTTAACTGGGGGGCGGCACTGCATTGTCATGGAGAAAATGCGGCCATTCCGCCAAAGCACCTTCAAAGGCCGATTGATTTACACGAAAAAAAGGGTTGTATAATTACCGAACCCCCAAACACCCTATCGATTTTCTTTTTTCAATACCCGCCCTTCTACTGTCATCATTAAATTACCTCCGCCACTTTTTGATTTTGTAAATAAATTTGCTTTTTCTAAAAAGCTAATTTTAGTATGTGGGTAATTTAAATTTTCGCTCAATCATGGTGTGATGAGTTAATCAGGGTATCTATGGGAAAATTTCTGGGGATGAAACACGCAAAGTGCGGGGATGATTTATGGAGGAAAAATGGTCTCAACTTACGGGCCTCGGCGCTTCTAATTACAGACTAAATAAAGCGAATCGAAATTAATAACAATGAATTAGCGGCGGAGGGCGAATGCATCAAGATTATTTCTCCATTAGTTTTATTAGGATAATCTATCTTCACGGCGAAGGTTCTAATTATAATTACGTTCTCTCCCTATTATTCCCGCTTTGTTATTTTTCTACCACCACCTTTGATAAACTCGCCTCTAATGATCTGCTATTTTATGGATAAAATCCATCTTTATTGGAAACTTCGAATTTATTAACAAAATACAATTTTATCGTACGACTAATCGCGTTGCATTAAAATATCGCATCCTATGAAACGAATAAAACTAGGAAAGTTTGGCTTTTATAATTTGATGAGAAATATTAAGGAAAAACTATTTGTACACTCAACCCCCTCAATTCTCAAATTAGGAAACTTTCTAAAACTTAGCGAACCACCTGTGTCCTACAACTTGTGAAATTATTTATGTTCTAACAAGAAACGAGGTAATTATCACAACAACGTAAATTATTACCCCATCGTATAATTTTGTTGTGAAAGTTTTTCATTCAAAAAACTGCTATTCAGTGCGATTTTTCATAAATATATTTAAAAAGGCTCGCTATATTTTTTTTCCTTTCGTTCGAATCGCATTAATCAAAGTTCAAAAAAACGTGCAGCGCCCCTGCTTGGTTGATGTATTATGCCAGGGTTGGAATTAGCTGAAAAAAATAAATATCAGCGTGCGTGTCTGCACGACCCCACGATAATTCCACCCCCTTTGCTCGTAATTTTGCATTCTTCATCAGGCGAGACACTAAACTTTACAATCAGTTTAAATTCTGAATTAAGTCTGATTTCTTTATAAACTTTATGAATTTATTTTTTAATACTGAAACAAGAATATTCGAGTTACAAGCGAAATCAACAAAATTGGAAGATATTTAACAGTTTTTTCAAAAAATTACAAAAGCCACCCCGTTTTGTATTGATCACGATGCTTTGCATTAATTATAGAAGGTAGAAAACAAATATTTCCTTTAATCTTGTATTCAACTTTAATCATCAATTAACCGTTCATTTCGACGCGTTTCGTCCCATCATCAGGTTAAAATTATTAGAGTCATTGAGCACGACTTTATTCCAATATTCAGAACCGTTTTCATTGGTTTAAAATTATTTAAAAAGAAGGAGTTATTTAATAAAAGTCTGTCCTTGTATGTCGTATACGATATTGTGTCGAGTAATTCGAGAATAACCCCCCTGGGAACATATTCTTAAACCAATCGACATCATGTCGTATACGACTTATATCATTTTATCTTTGTCATTCAAATGCAAAAATAATAGTCTGTCCTTGTCATGTCGTATACAAATAAATGTTTCAAGCATATCGTATGCGATCATTCAACTTATTTTGATCACTTTTCGTAAAATGGTATTATTGGACATGTGACATCATGTCTTATGCGACGGCAGGAATATGTCGACATCTATAATAGGAATAGTTTGTGAATTATTCTGTACAGTTTGTCAAAAAGGCTGTATACTCAATTAAGCTCTGAGTCATTCCAGAGTGTAGGAGTAAATTCACTAGGTTTTAGTAAGTGAAGAATTTCAAAAGCTTCAAACAATCCTAACGAGTTATGTTGGAAAAAATTTCAAAAACAGAAAAAAATATACAGAGGGGTGCACAAAAAACGACCAACGATGTAGCTTCGTTATTTCTTATCCGATTTTAGTGAGTGATATGTCAAATTAAATGGTTTGAAGAATACTACTATCAGATAATAAAAGATTAATTTTATTTTTCCAAACACCAGAGGAGGAGGAGGCAACTTTTCTTTTTCAAATAGCAGCATATTTTTTTCGATTGAAAAAAATAATTAACAAAAATAATCTAAACCAATTATACCAATATTTTTTTTTTAAATTAATTTTCTTTTAATTTTTTTTTCTTATTTTTTTTATTATTATTAATTTTTTTTAATTTAATTCAATTGTTTTTTTTTTGTTTTTGAGAACTCAAAAACAGAAAAAAATTAATAATAATAAAGAAAATTAATAATAATAAAAAAAATTAAAAAAAAATTAGAGGTATAATTGGTTTAGACTATTTTTGTTTATGATTTTTTTCAATCGAAAAAAATATGTTGCCATTTGAAAAAGAAAAGTTACTCCCTCCTCCTCTGTTGATTTCAAAAATAAAATTAATCTTTTATTATCTGATAGTAGTATTCTTCGAACCATTTAATTTGACATATCACTTATTAAAATCGGATAAGAAATAACGAAGCTACATCGTTGACCGTTTTTTGTACACCCCTCTGTATACAGGGTGTTCAAAAAATGGTGGATAAGCTCTCCAGTACGATGTTGAGGACCATTTTGGGATCTTTAGAAAAATAGTTAAAAAAATCCCCGTGACCAATTGACCGAGATATGGAGGGTCAATGTTTGGAATTCAAATTCTTTCTTTTTATGAATTTTGAAAAACCGCCAATTGTCCTGTAAAGTTTGGCTTCTCTTTAGTCTTTTAGTAATAAATTTAATTTAAATTGAGTTTTAGTAACTTCACAATTTATTTTTTTAAATTGAAAATTATGACAAGTGGTTATGACAGGTAATTTTCCAGTTATAAAAATAAATGGTGAAGTTATTAATGCGCGATTTAAATTAAATTTATTACTAAGCGACTAAAGAGAAGCCAAACTTTACAGGACAACTGACGGTTTTTCAAAATTCACAAAAATAAAGAAGTTAAATTCCAAACTTTGACCCTCTATATCTCGGTCAATTGATCACGAGGATTTTTTTAACTATTTTTCTGGGGATCCCTGAAGGATCCCCAACAACGTACTGGAGAGCTTATCCGCCAGTTTTTGGACACCCTGTATATTTATTCTTTTTGGGTGATTTATTTTCAAAATTTTGAATCTGAACTATTATACTACTAATGTTACCAATGAAAACAGGATGAACTCCAAAACTAAAAAAAGTAGACATTTACTTTTTTAATTTTTAAATTTGCTCTAATTTCTAACCCTAACGTTTGGTAAACCATGAACAGAACAATCTGTAAAATTCTGAAGAGTAGAAAAGTTTACTATTAAAATTAGGTTTTTCTGATTTGCCCAGAAGGAAGGATAAAACTAATCTTCAGATAAAAATCTTGGGAAATTATTTTTTTATTATTTAGGAATAGACCACCCACGATCTTTTTCCTTGGGCCAAAATTAGGTTTTTCAGATTTGCAGAAAAAATCGCCATTTGAATGTTTTCAAAGAAACAATCAGCAACACGAGTGTATTGATTGAAGGGCGAAATTTAATTTATCTCAGAAATAAGAATGAAGGATGTGATAAAAGTGGAAAAGGCAGAGATTTATCTCGAACTATTCGACATAATGGCAAGGAATTTCATCATTAAATCCTTGTCATTCAATTGCAAAAATAAGAGTGCGTCTTTGTCATGTCGTATACGATTTCCATCATTGTATCCTTGTCATTCAAATGCAAAAGTAAGAGAGTATCCTTGTCATTTCGTATACAACATCTTGTCGAGTGATTCGAGCATATAACCCCCGGTGGAATATTCTTGGACCACACGAGTGCAATACCTATAAGGTAACCATGGAAATCGCCCATTACAACCCATATAAGAAACCTTATAGGTTTTTCCTATAAGGGCTTACAAATTTGCTCAGAATTGCACTATTATCTTCGCTTAGTTACGATCCGAATTACATACAAAACTTTATCAGCTATCTTGAAGAAATTTAATTAAATTAAAATTTATTGATAGTCTTGTTGATATAATGGTGCAATTCTGGGGAAATCTGTAAGTCCATACAGGAAAAACCCATATGTTTTGTTTGGGTTGTAATGCATGGGTTGTAATGGAAAATTTTCATGGTTACCTTACAAATATTCCTGTAAGGAAGTCATAATTAATGGCCTAATTTTTGATTCATTAAAATCATCTAGGTTTTTTGAAAACCTAGTGATTGTGGAGGTAATGAAAGTTGAGAGGCTTATGTTTTAACCAAGAACATTAAAATTGGAAAGCATATTTTTTTCAAATTTTATGCAATTCTCTACCTTGTAATTTCTAAGAAAAATTTGGACTATTTGATTAAGTCTACAGCAATGCATTAGATTAAATCAGGTTCAATTGTGCCTTATCTGAGAATGAGGGCTATCAAATATTCTATCTTTCACATTTTGAGCTAATTACAGAAAATTTGCGATTTAACTAACCAAAACGAAGTCTATTCGATTTAAAACCTTCACAAATGGTTTCAAAAGCCTCATTTTGATATGCAAGGGTGAAAATATGACTTATTAGTTTATTACTTTTTGTTTTCCTCAATTCATATTACTTAGAGATCAATTACAGTAAATACAGTGGTTATCCTTAGTTCTACTGTGACAAAAATGTCAAGAACTAGGATATTTCGTATATCTACTTCTAAATTAGTCTGCATCACAAAAACTAAAGGTACTACGAAAAAAGGACTGACGACATCAAAAATATCAAAAATCATGTCAAGTACACCGCGGTGGTGGTGAAGCGAAATGTAGTTTATAAAACTCACGTTTTTCCTACTGTTTGGAGCTTTATTCTTGAACTACTCGACTCTATGTCGTATATCACATCTCAAGGATAGACTCTAATTTGTTTATGAAACTGATAAGGAGAGAATGATTAATGTGGGACTATTACATCGTGTGGACCGTTTCAAGATTAAGGCCCCTGGGCCTACTGCTCCGCGATAACACGAGAGTCATCATATTTCCAAAATAACTACCAAAAAATCCAGGGAACAGTTTTTGGGTCTATGTGTGTTCTTAATAAGTTTATGTATCTGTAGTATAAAATTTTCAAAGAAGAAGGTATTAAAAAGAAAAAAAGTAGTGATTATGAGTTCCAATTAAATCTCGCTAATAATGTTGTTGAAGTGGAAATGTTATCTGGAAGTGGTAATATGAGAGACAAGTATGAGATCAAATCAGGAAAGTAGTTGTAAGTTGTGTTTTTAAGCGGCTTTTGTGCGATAATCGCGGCGAACTTTTCTGGAAAATATAAGGGCTTTACACGTGCGAGTGTAGAGTGCCCTTGGGGTGGAAATCGCGGAACTATGGAACTAGAAACAGCGAGAAGGGAACAAACGATCTGATTAAGAGTGCTAATAAAAGCCCGTGGTTTTTAGGCGTCGTAAGCAAATCCAGTAATTTATGAGTCACATAATTTTCGATTAAACATACTAAAAATAATACACGGCTGTATTTACAATTTACAATTTACAAGGGGATTTTCATCGTCTTTTTCGCTCCTCGAAGTTAAAGACTTTATTTATCAGGTCTCGAATATTCCCGGCGCTTAATTAAATTCAGGCCGAGCCAATTAAACGAATTTATTATCTGAATTTTGGAATTTCTTCTAATTATTTATCTTAGGAGAGCGCGTAACGAGGTAAATTATTAAAACGTTAGGCGGACCGTTAAAAGTTGGCGTATTTGACCGGAATGCAAATTTAACCTTATTTGAGTTGAAAAAGTTGTGGGGTGAGGACATTCTTACAACAACTTGGTTCTTGGTTCAGCACTTTCTCAAGGTGCCACCCTCTGCTAACCGTGTTGTTTTAAATTGAAAATCCGGACGCGTGCCTCGAATACCGCCGTTTTGCAACTTCAAGAATTCGTCTTGACTTTCCAACTTTATTGTCCCGCAGTTTTAACAAAGACGCCTCCGACATTTCAAAAATTATTTCCCCTTTAATCCTTGCGAAACTTGTTCAACAACTACGTTATAACTTCGTGAAGTGGTTTCATGAATCGATCGCGCGACTGATTGCGTCGCATGAAATTAGCTTTGTAATAACACATAAATTTGAATTAGTAGAGGTTGTCGTTCCGTGCGTGCGATAAATAGAAAACAAACAGCATTCATTATTAAGTGTTAGTCCGGCGGATTAGTTTACATTCCTAAGGTCCCGAATGTTTACTCCGCCACCGTAAGCTGACCAACAGTGAAGGTAAATATCAGAATTTATGGTCGTGCTAGGCAAACACGACCAGACACGGTAATTCCGTGTAAATATTTTGCGAGGGTCGCCTTAAGAAAATACAAATTTAATTCGTTTGCTCGGCTCACCTGTAGGGATTTCGCTTAGAGATTTAATTTAAAACCCATAAATATAAAAAAGTACATAAAAAGGCAATTACTGCATAATTATTGAGGCGTGAATTTAATGTGGCTACAAAAAAACGCGCAACTTAATCAAAATTGCGTGCGATTTTTTACTGTCGCACTTAAAACCACCACGGTGTAATTAAAAAACTCGATACGCGTTTTTGTTTCCCTCCTTATTTATGAGGGGGTGCTTGGATTTACGGTGCAAAAGCGCCGACGTATCAACTAGGCGTTAAATCACACTGATGAAATTAGCAATAATCGTTACTGCTGGGGTTGAACGAAATAATCGCATGGATTTTTACGGGCCACTGCTCATGTTAAATTTGCACGCGCATAACGAAAATGCTTTATTTTTATCGACCCCAGAGATCGCTTATGTTGTTTATTGTTTTGACCTAATCGCTGAATTTATCCACCCATTTTACATTTTTAAGTGTGTTTTACCGTAATCTAGATACTTTAGGTATTTATTACTTTTTTTCCAAAAATTAATTTGAACTTCATAAGCATAACCACCAAATCTCCTTCTACCCAACAAAGGCATAACAAAACGCAGCTACTCAGACCAAGCAGAAAAGTAGACAAAACCAAGATAATCTAACCTATTATACCTATTACAATCACTCAGGAAGAAAGAGATTTCGAACAATATCTACAATGTATGAACAACTGCCTTCAGAAGATACGAACTCTAATGAACATGTGCATAATAGGTGGTGACTTCAACGTCATCTTCAATACATCTGATGACACAGCCGATCTTCAAGGAAATACCCTAGTCAATCTCATGACTTACTTCGGATTTTCTATCGTAGTCAACAGCACAACTAGAAAGGAAAATTGCCTAAATAATTTTTCACCAAATCTACCACATCTTATGTTGAATATTCTAGATTGAAATTTAAAAATGAAAAAATCTAGTGAGTTTGATTATTGTGAAAGTTGTTATTATTATTGTTTGAGTTAGTGTTATCTGTCTTGAACTTCATAGAACTGTAAAAGAGACTTCTGAAAATAAAATCCATATTATTCATTGTGTTTATATCATACAAATATTAAAACATAAGAAACGGGTAGTTTCCAAAGATCCTGAATTCTGAAACATCTTACATAACCATAAACCCAAACCACCTCGGTTTCACAGTAACTATGTTCACCGTCATCGTTAAGAAGCATCGAAAATAGTCCAAATTGCATCATCGATGAAATCTATCAACACACGGAAAGAACAACGTGCTCTGTTAGCAAATTGACCATTTCATCAATCATTTGGAAACAACTGTACCTGCCCAATACCTGGATGTTCATTACAGATCAACTTAGAAAAATTGCATTAACCTGTAACGGAAAAAGAAAAGATATCACACTACTTCAAATCTCACAAGACTGCGTAATTAAAACAAAACAGACAACGCTAACTCCAAAGAGAATGGACAGCATCAAAATGCTCACAGGCTACTCAAAGCACATTCCAATAATAATCAACTCGTTAGTAGTCCAACACAGAACCAAGGAACTAAAAGATGAAGTAGTTATTGGACTGTCAGATCATTTCAGCAAAATAAAACAGGAAGAAGACCAACTCAGCGAGAGCAATTGGAAACGGATCAAAACACACAGCATCATTAGCAGCTCAATAAGTGTGATCATAATCTTAGGTATCCTTATAACTACGGTTGCAATCAGCCGACGCACGATCAATCCTAGGTTTGTCTGGTCAATCCTGAGGATTGACTAATTTTTTTTTTTTATTTATTAAAGAAAGTATTGTAACCTAAAAATCTTGAGAGATTATTATTACATTTTACATTGTGCATATATACTTAATAAACACATCATGTACAAAACATATACAGGGTGGGCAAACGAAAACGAAACAGACGAGTTTTAAAATAGTTAAAAAAAAATTTTGAAAAAACGCTCGGACAGGTCAACTTTGGTTTCGAGGGGAACATATTTTGCAATAGAAGTGATTCAAAAATCCATTCACCCCTGTGCTCTATGGACACAACCCCTAAAATTTTAATAGGGATGGTGGGGTAAGTAATACCTTGTTAGAAAGATCTTTTTACTCAGAGTAACATACAAAAAAAAAAGTTAAATCGATCGATTCGTTTTAAAGATATTCAAAATTTAGCAAGTAGAGATTTCATGTCTTTTAAAATTGTGCTATGAACACCACGCCTTCAATTTTAAGTGATTTGATAGGGTAAGTAATATCGTTTCGAGGTGGACATATTTTGCAGTAGACCTGATTCAAAAATCCATTCATCCCTCGCCCTTTGGACACAACCCCTAAAAGTTTAATAGGGATGGTGCGGTAAGTAATACCTCGTTAGAAAGATCTTTTTACCCAGAGTAACATGCCAAAAAATAAGTTAAATCCTTCGATTCGTTTTGAAGATATTCATAATTCAACATGTAGAGTTTTCATGCCTTTAAAATTGTGCTATGAACACCACGGCTTCAATTTTAAGTGTTTTGATAGGGTAAGTAATACCTCCTGGAAAAGATCTTTTAACCCAAAGTAACATACAAAAACATGTAAAACGCAATTTATTTTCATTTTCTACAAAAGAGAGATATTAAAAACCAAATTTAAATTTATTCGAGGAATTGTTTAAAATTTTGTAACATCTGGAACAAAACAATGCAAAACATAAAACGATTTATAACCACATTGAGATTCTTTTTATCAGTTGTATTTTGTATTAGTGGTGATTTTCATCGTGTTAAAACTGTTTATGACTAATTATTAGAAATCAACATTTAAAATTTTGTGAACTTCAGTAAAAGCTTCTGCTAGCAATGGTTTATACAATTCCAGAAAGAGTTGAATTAATCACTTTTTATTTTAAAAACGATGAGAATGCTCATCGTGCAGCTAATTTATTTAATGAACAACATCCAAACAAACATTGTAACCGAAAATACGTTCTGGAGTTGGTTGCAAAATTTAAAAATACTGGTTCTGTTGGTAATAAGAAACGCGATCCTGGTAATGTTCGTCCAATAAGAAATGAGGTCGTTGAAATAGGTGTTTTGGGACAAGTTGCTGCAGATCCAACTTTAAGCACAAGAAAACTGGAGACTGTGACTAACATCAGCAGAAAAACCATTCGCCGAATATTGAAAGATCACAAATATCATCCCTATAAAATTCATTTAATTCATGAGTTAAATGATGATGATTTTGATAGGCGACTGCAATTTTGTGAGGTGATGACGGAACGGATAATTGCTGATGAAAATTATCTTTATAATATCTGTTTTTCTGATGAGTGCACTTTTTTCTTAAACTCAACCGTTAATCGTCATAATTGTCGATATTGGTCAGATGAGAATCCTAGGGTATTTCATGAAGTTCACACTCAAACTCCTCAAAAATTGAATGTGTGGGTTGGAATTTTTGGAGACCGTCTTATTGGTCCTTATTTTCTAGATGGCAATCTAACAAGGGATATGTACTTGGATCTACTTCAAAACTTTGTTCATCCATTTCTTGACGATATTATCGAAAATGACGATCGTTATTTAGAAGACCATCTGATTTTCCAACAAGACGCAGCCCCTCCTCATTACACACGGCCTGTTAGGGAATTCTTGGATACGACGTTTCCTAGGCAATGGATTGGGCGTAGAGGACCTTTGGAGTGGCCGCCGCGATCTCCCGATCTTACTCCCCTTGATTTTTTCCTTTGGGGGAATTTAAAAAGTAAGATTTACGCAACGGAACCAGGATCTCTAGCAGAGTTACGACAGAGAATTATTAATGAATGCCGAGAAATTACTGCTGAAATGTTACAAAATGTAAGAATTCGCTTTGAGCAAAATTTGTACGTTTGCATGGAGGTTGGTGGAACTCAATTCGAACATTTAATAAAATAATAAAAACATCCTTGAAAGTGTCGGTATCGATGGGATTCTTTAAAGTGTTAAGTTTTCTTCAAACAGATTAGTTTAGTTTAGTTTGGTTAAATAAAAAATAATGTGCAATACTGTTTTATTTTGAATTCTTTAAAACAAACCAATCGATTTCACTTTTGTTTTTTTGTATGTTACTTGTGGTAAAAAAAACTTTCCAAGGAGGTACTACTCACCCTATCAAAAGACTTAACATTGAAGGCGTGGTGTTCATAGCACAATTTTAAAAGGTATGAAAACTCTACTTGCTAAATTTTGAATATCTTTAAAACGAATCGATCGATTTAACTTTTTCTTTTGTATGTTACTCTGGGTAAAAAGATCTTTCCAACGAGGTATTACTTACCCTACCATCCCTATTAAAATTTTAGGGGTTGTGTCCAAAGGGCGAGGGATGAATGGATTTTTGAATCAACTCTATTGCAAAGTATGTCCCTCTCGAAACGGTATTACTTACCTTATCAAAACACTTAAAATTGAAGGTGTGGTGTTCATGGCACAATTTTAAAAGGCAAGAAATCTCTACTTGCTAAATTTTGAATATCTTTAAAACGAATCGATCGATTTAACTTTTTTTTTTGTATGTTACTCTGGATAAAAAGATCTTTCCGACGAGGTATTACTTACCCCACCATCCCTATTAAAATTTAAGGGGTTGTGTCCATAGGGCGCAGGGATGAACGGATTTTTGAATCAGCTCTATTGCAAAATATGTCCCCCTCGAAACTAAAGTTGACCTGTCCGAGCATTTGTTCAAATTTTTTTATTAACTATTTCAAAACTCGTCTGTTTCGTTTTCTTTGGCCCATCCTGTATAAGAAAATATAATATGTTATGCTAATAACAGTAAATTCTATAACAAAAATAAATTTGAATTTTTTATATGAATTATATTTATTTTACAATAATTAATAAATAAAACTGTAAATCCTATAAACAAAGATAAATTTGAATTTTTATATGAATTATAATTACGATTTGAATTAAATAGTTCATTTGTACTATCAAACATCACAGATTTCTTTTATTTATAATATAGTCTTTACACTTAAAAACGGTATTCCCAATTAAAAGTAGTTAAATTGTCCCCAACTTAAAACATGGCACCTTCTTGGACTACTACAGTATAACAACCTTCTCGGCGAAAACCAATATAGTTTTAGAACAAGTGGATCAACCAAGTATACAATACTGGAGGTAATGAAAGATTGTAGCAGAATGCCCGAAGGAGGCAAGTTATTGATTGATTTCTTTTTAGACCTATCGAATTCCTTCGATTACGTGTTCCACACCATACTATTGCGAAAACTATATGCCTATAATATTGGGACAAATAGCTGTAGTCTTTTTTTGAGTGGTAAGAAATGCCTTTATGTACAACGGCCTCAGATGTAGTGTCGAAATTACTTCATCCCCTTCAATTTTCCCACTATTGTGGTTGTTCCTTTCTCTCGTCTTCCTAGATGTCCAGCATTATGTTGCAAGGTAACCGTTTCTTCTTTGCCCCCAATCTTTTATAATTGACAGATCTCATGCTTCCTATTCGGTTTTCCATGCATTTAGAGTATTATTCTTGGCTATATGATTTTCATGGTCCGTATTTCCCATTATCATTGACCTTTTTTTTGGACCAGTAACACGGAAGGGGGTCTTTTGCAAGAATCCCCGCAATCTCTGTGGAAATGGTACGAAATCCTCTGCACACTCTTATCGAGACTCTTCTATCTAATGAATCCAAGAGAAATCTAGTTAACCTAAAATTTTCTTCTTAAGGCCAATCGATAAAGAATGTCAAATTATCGTACCTTCAAAACGACTGGAGTGATTTTAACGAAACGCGGCTTAAATTGTGGATAAACGTACCGTTAATATTCAGAAAAATAATCGGTCTTATCCGGCGCGACCAGCGGCGTCGGGATTTTTTTTTTCAAAAAGCGTAGAAAAATATCGATAAAAAACGGCGCGTAGAGAAAATTGGTAGAGGAAATGGGGCCAAAAAGGGACAAACAAAAAAAATCGCTACACGTGACCTGCAAGAGGATTGATCGAACGAGGTCGATTTGAAGTTCTAAAATCTCTATCTTTTCATTTCACCTCACGCCGACCTATTAAAATCAAAATTGTATTTTTTCAACCCCCAGCGACCAAAATAATCGCTGTAAGGTAACGACACATCCTATCGTCTAATTAAAATATGCGTTGGAATGAGATTTTCAAGTACTACTACGCGACGCGTTGAATTTTTTTAATTTCGAAAAAAACGCAAAATTTTAATCGCGCAAAAAACTTTGTAAAAAAATGCGGTTTTGACAATTTTTTTACCCCCATGCCCCTTCATCGATTTTAATGAGTGATAGCTTATCTTAAAGGTTTTTGCGTAGACTTTCACACAAAAAAAGATTCGTTTTGATATCTTTATTCGTTTAGAAGTTATGACTGAATAACCGTTGAAAATTTGAAAATTTCACTTTTGGACGAAGAAATTTCAAAGAAATTTTTGATTAATCGGAAAATAATTAATTTTGACCGAACCAGTTGGTCGATTAGAACGATTAATGGCTTACAATAACCGATAGAAAAATATTTTTACTTGTATTACAGTTTCAGTGATGTGTATACGTGGCGTATACTTATGCATATTATGAAGATTACAACCTTTTCAACTTTTATAATCGTTATATCTCAGAAACGGTGGCTCTTAGAAGAAAAAGTATTAAGGCATTTTTTATAGATAATTATATGATCTACAATTTTTATCTGACCTAATTTTATGATAAAACTTATCGTTTTGCTGAAAGACACGAAAAACGCATTTTTAAGACCTTTGAGCTTGAATAAAATTTTTTCCAGGTACGGAGTCGATGGGGACTTTTCAGAATTCATTTATAATTCATATCAATTTTTAGCTCTAAGCTAATTTTTGCACCTTTACTACTATTTTTAGGGCATAATTGACCGAACTATGTCAGCTCTTAGGTCAATATTATTTGCAGATGATACAGCAGAAACTAAGAGAGGTAATACAATAATTTCCACTGAAGTACCGAAAAGAGCATATTACTTATGGGCACCTAGCATAGGGACATTCATCAAGTAGTCAGAAAATCTTTTTGCAATAGAGATGTGCAGTAGGCATAATAGGAGGATTCGGTTATAGAAAACCTTCAGAAGTCTTGGTGTTGTTTTAGCATAGTTATATGTTAGTGACCATCTAGGGAAACCAGAGGAAGAGACATGCTCCTACCAGAAATCATGAGGTTCTCAAAGAATAAAACCAGAATAAGATACCACGGTGTTAGATTCCTTATTGCATTACCCTCATGGATTTGCAAATCCATCAGAACTTGGTTAATAGCAGAAGCGTGGTATATTTCGAAGATTACTGCTAAATCATTGGGAACATTGAGAAGTTGATCCCCGAGCTATCTGCTATGCCATGGAAGATCAGAAAAGCTTGTTGTAGAGCACTCTGAATATCCTGTGACATCTCGTGTTGGGTCAATATACACTGTATTTATTTATAGATTGTTTTTGTATTTGTTTATTTATTTAAACGACCTTACCTCACGTGTGGCATATAATAATTTTATAGGATAATAAGATGGTTGGCCTTGAGTGTAGCAGGGTAGTAGGCAAAAGCGAATTCCTTGTGATATGCAAATATTTCACGGTTAGGCTGTACATTAGGGTAGTATCCAAAGCCATTAATTCCACCTAAATTATAACTTTCCTGTTTAGATAGGGAAGCGCGGATGGTCGGGCACAGACACAACGGAAAAAGTACAAAACATTTACATAGAGATTCGCTGGCGGCGATAAGAATGGCGTCCTAAGAAAGGGGCAAAAACAATAATAAATATTAGCAGTAGGATCGTGACGGGAGCACAGCAGGACTCCTCGGCACTCGCAGAAAAACAAGGACGAATCTTGGAAAAGTGGAATTGCAATTACCAAACGCAAAAACTTTGGAATTTCTCAGATAAATTAGGAGCTTCGATGAGGAGCTGAAAAATGCAAAGCTAATCACCAATTTACGTTTTTGCTTCTGATTTAATCTCAAATCTGATGCACCAAGAAGATGATAAATTACGAACGCTTCCTGCAATTTATCAGCGGCAATTAGATCAGCATAAATTCAACATTGAAAACATTTCATTAAAGTAACATCATTTTAAACTAATTAGCGCAACATACGGTTTGATTTATCACCAAATAATCACCGCATGTTAAGTTTTTATTCCGATAAAAAATTGACAAGTGTTGACATTATTAATGGCGTAACATTTTTATGAAATTAAAAAAGTACGCACGTCTGCTGTTTAATTACAGCACCAGCAATTAAAACAAAAACGAATCATTCAAACAAAATAATTAAAATGAACATATCGCGAAAATTTTGTAATAAATATTAAACGAGTTTATTGAAACAGCAGTTGCTAATTCCAATGGCTGCGGCGAATATCCCCACGTTTAAAAATTGAATTAAAATATTTAAACCAACTTTTATTATTTATAATTGTTGCACAAGCTTTTTTGCAAGGATCAACTTGAAATTACTAAAATTACATATTTTATAATTTTAGATCGTGGCTCTTCTCCTTAATCTATTTATATCAGAAATGAATATGCATGGCGTTACAGATTTATTTTGCAATTAATTACGGCTTTGCAATGCAAATATTTTAGGTACTACTATATTTAGACACCGATCGCTTTGTTGCATAAATTCCCTCTTTGTAAGCCAGAATTGCATTATTACTACTTTACCATAAATACATTAGCTAAACAGCTAAATTATTACTGGATAAATTTGGATTTTAATGATTTCAACAAAATCCGTTAAGAACTGTTAAAAATTAATGCTTATTGCATCACGTGCCCCATAAAATTTACAGCCTGTTTTATTACGTTTGATCAATTAAACCTTTTTTAAACCTTACCTACAATAATAAAGATTTCACTCAAAACGTTTTGTAGTTAAACTTTTACAACTTGCATTTGCAGCTAACGAAAATTTTTAAATTATTTTTAGTTTTATTTGAACTAAAAAAATATTTACAAACTTGAAAAAAAATTTAGATACTGTGGTAACACGAATTTTGGTTTTTTTTTAAGCAACAATATTTCTTTACTTCGAAAAATCGCAAAAGATCAAAATATATTTAGAAATAAAGTCAAATTTAAAATATGTTTATTTATGAAGAATAATTGACCCTAGAAATATGTTGGGCGATTTGTCGCTTGAAATTAACAATTAAACTCAAAATTTATTAAATGTTTACGTTTAAAACTTTTATTTCGAAATGAAGCACCGGAGCGACATAAATTAAGAGTACCTTTTCTGTAAAACATTGATCAAGGATTATTTTAGTACTTTTAAAATTATCAAAAAGGTAAAGAAATAAAATATATGATCAAAAAAAGTTGATGACCCTCCCCCCCCCCACATGTAATGCCCCTGAAAATATTTTTTAAACTTTTATTGGCTGAAAATGTATATCCTTATGTGAAAAAACTGTTGCCAAATTTTTAAATTAATATCTCTTATAATATTTATTTTATTTACAAAAAAATATTTTTTTTGAAAATTTTTGAAGTGATATAACTTTTTAACAAAGCATTTCCGGACAATACTTTAGAAGTAAAAAATGCTTAGTTTCACTTCCTCTATCACCATAAAAAAATTGTCACAGCTATTCAGGGACACCCTGTAGAAATTTGGTTCTAAGAAAATTAGTTTCAAAATATTAAATTTAATGTCAAAAAACTGGGAGTAGGACACTGGTAATAAAGACAATTATCCCAATTTGTGACTAGTTTCGAATTTTATTTTAAATTCTTCCTCAGGGTAAAATACAGAGATTGACAATATTACTAAAAATTGATACGTTTGAAATACATTTAATTTAATATTATTTTTCTCTAATGGCGTTTAGTTCAATAGAATAAAATAATTTAAAAATGCTTTTAATGTTCTAAGGTTTTTAAAAAATCATTAATTTTAAACAATTTTAATGTCCCAATTTTGTAATTTTTAAATTATTTAATTCTAAAAAAAATTGAACAAGAAGCTCGTAGATGATTTGGAACGAATCGTAAATAAGTAAAACAACTGATGATTCCTATGCTCCAACTTTATTACTACTAATACAACTAATAAAGTTGGAGCATAGGAATCATCAAGTTGTTTTACTTATTTATTTAATTCTATTGAACTAAACGCCATTAGAGTAAAATAATGTTAAATTAAATGTATTTCAAACGTATCAATTTTTAGTAATTTCGTCCATCTCTGTATTTTAGCCTGAGGATGAATTTAAAATAAAATTCGAAACTAGTCGCAAATTGGTATAATTGTCTTTATTACCAGTGTCCTACTCCCAAATTTTTATTTTACAATAATCACACAAGGACCAAAAACAACCTTTTAAATTTAATTTATTAACACAAAATTATATTTTTTATTTTTTAATAACGACGTTATTTATTTATATTAATTAGGATCCAGAACTGATATTTGAAATTTGTTTTTATTAGGGTTTCAGGATCAAAAATGGTCAAAGAAAAAATCTGTCCATTCGTTTTATAGCCAACGTTTCGAAAATTTTTATTTTCATCTTCAGGGCACAAAACTATTTGATCAGATTAGTTAGAAGAATTAAGCACATGATTAATTTTATAATTAATTTAATATTAATTTGCAAATTTTGTAAACTACGTCTGGACTTTGTGCGAGTCACCAACATTAATTAATAGTTTTGTGCCCTGAGGATGAAAATAAAAATTTTCGAAACGTTGGCTATAAAACGAATGGACAGATTTTTTCTTTGACCATTTTTGATCCTGAAACCCTAAAACAAATTTCAGTTATTTATTTATGTTTAAATTATATAAGATTTTTTTTGGAATTTTTTATTTTTATTTAATTCACTTACACTATACCGGGTGGAAATGAAAACCGGGTCACCTCGATAACTTTTTTATTTATGAATAAAAAAATTTGAAATTTGGCTATGTTCTATGGTTCAAAAAAACAAATTTTATGTGCATTTTTTATTTTCGAAATCACTTCCGGTTTCACCGGAAACACCATGAACTTTGTTTTTTCAAATGTAACATCCCATATCTTTATTCATGGCTTAAAATACTTTTAAAAAAGAAGTATTTTTGAGATACTAGTTTTTATTTTTTTTGTAAAAAAAATTTTTTTCAAAAAAAAAAAAGGTTTTCGAAGTCGGTGTAAAGTACCAAAACTAATTCTAAATAATTCAAATACCTAAATAAAATTGTAATTTGAAAAAAAATTTAAGTGGTTTTTGAACTATTAATTTTTAAACTTAGTTAATGAAGATTTTATCAAATATCTCACTTTTTTTAAATGCAATGATGCCGGGTCATTCGACTTTTTAAAAAGAGGATTTTATAACGATTATTTATTTTATGTATTTGAATTATTTAAAATTAGTTTTGGTAATTTTCACCGACTTCGAAAACCTTTTTTTTTTTTGAAAAAAATTTTTTTTCGCAAAAAATAAAAACTAATATCTCAAAAATACTTCTTTTTTAAAAGTATTTTAAGCCATGAATAAAAATATGGGATGTTGCATTTAAAAAAACAAAGTTCATGGTGTTTCCGGTGAAACTGGAAGTGATTTCGAAAATAAAAAATGCACATAAAATTTGTTTTTTTGAACCATAGAACATAGCCAAATTTCAAATTTTTTTATTCATAAATAAAAAAGTTATCAAGGTGACCCGATTTTCATTTCCACCCGGTATAATTTTCTATCTATTTTCCTTTTTTTTGCCTCCAGTTAGTTCTATGGTATGTTTGTTCCGTTTAGTTTTTTTCCTGGTCTTTTTCCTAGTTTTACGTTGTTTATCCCACAAATCTTAAACTACAATTTTTAGACCTATTTCTATCAAAGAGTACCCAGATCGTGGTACTTGTTATTTTTAATGCACCAAAAATACATGGACTTGCTTGACGAATCCAATAGCGTCAAAGTTTTTTTCTCAAAGCTAAAAGATCGAAAAATGTTGTGTGTATCGAGTAATGAAGGAAAACTCTAGTTCTTTTTGGGTAACTTATTTTGGGCAATTCAAGTTGCTGATGTAGAAATTTTTAATATCTCAAAAATTTAAAAATAATCACTAAAAAAATAAAATTCTTTTTATGGGAAGTGTAGGAAAATGTTCTAATATTAAATAAGTTGGGAAAGAAGTTTGGTAAATTTGGAAAGAAGTCAAGGTTGGGATGTGGTTGGAGTGAAAGCAGTGGGATATCATATCCGCGCCATTAGGAAAATCAGGACGACGTTTCAAGGGTTTAAGGGTGGACTGCTTCCAAGAGCCTATTTCGCAAAAAGCGCCTTATAGTTTCAATTTATTTATTATTTATAGTGTAGAAGAAAGCAGAAAGCCCCAAGCAAATTACGAGTTTAATTAGCGATATTTGCTTGGCTCTGCTTTAATCCAGCTGCAAATTTTATTATATTTGCAGTTATTTTGTATGAATATAAGGTAATAAATTTGAAATTTTATTATAATAATAAATGATTTATAAAAATTGTTTGAAAATCAGGCGTGTACTGTTGTATATATCTCATTAAATTAAATTAATGAGGTTTAAATAATCGATTTTTGCTTTTATAAAATTTTATAAATTGGGTAAAAGTAAAGGGGTATTTTCCATAAATTTTAATATTGTTGAGGCATTTTTTTGATGGGTGGGGTTTAAAAGTTCTGAAAAGTATAAAAAGGGCTTGTGATGTTAAGATTAGGTAAAATGTAGAAATACTCGTTTTTCTTTGAGTAAACTTACTCCTCGTGGAAGATAACGCATGTTTGTGGAGATAGAGGACTGCTTATCGTAAATTCGCCCACATTAGGCCGCTTTAAAAAGGAGATTAAAGCCGGGCTAATTATTTTCGCTGGCGCTCGTTTGGAAAAGCGGCATCGCGACGAGCAAAAAGCTTCTATAATTAGCAGGAGGCGAACAAAGAGGCGGCGGGTGGCGGCATCGCCTCTTACCTGCAACAAACAGAAAGCGCTGCAATTAGCGAGTCGAACAGTAATAAAAGGCGCAATGCGAGCGCAAGTGCGCACAAAAAATAAACAATACGCTCGCATTGGGCACGTTTTATTATGCGAGAAGAAATGAAAAATGCAAATGGGGAGTTTTCAAGTCGTTAAAAAGCACGAGTTTTCCACTGTTTTATCTTCACGCCGCAAGACTTTCGTTTGATCTTTATTTTACTTTTTACCAACATCTGATCTTAATACTCTTAATACCGCTAATTATTATCATTCATTCAAACATACTTACCTAAAAATTTTTTCTAAATTAATATCAACAACCACAAAAAAATCGACATATTCATTCAAGTTATTCAAGTGAGGAGAAGACAATGAAGAAAAAATAGAAAAACCTAGCCAACTATCCTTTCTATACTACTTGGATCTAGCACGCACCATGCCTAAGCGCCAAGTAGTCAAAATATTATATCCATCCTACTTTTTATCTGCAACTGTTGCCGCTATTAAAAATAAATAAAACAGACGAAGGCATACTTTCTAATCTTAATAGATTAGTTTATAAGGAATCGCAAAGGTTCCCAAAAATCAAAGTCAAAATTGATCATGATAATCACATTAAATTTGTTGAAGCGAAATTAAAGCGAGACTCTGGTCGTACATAAATTCTAAGAAAAACATTTCCCCAATTCGTGAAATGCTAAGTTTCAATAGACACGTCCAACTTGATCGCAAGTCATAAAAAAGGTAGTTTTCCATTTTCCATGTCACCGCAGGATGTGATTTTTAGCAGGAGCATTGCCTAGATCAAATAGTGCTCGCTCTGCAAAAGGCAAAATATTTTTTATTGTCTATCGAATCGCATCCAATGATTGCTGTTTAATCCGTTTACCTGCTTCGTTGTTTTCTTCTAAAGTGACTTTATTTCAATTAATTTGTATTTATTCTTTATCTAAATTATGTTTTCAATATACAAATTTATGGTTTCATTTGGGTAATCACCTACGATTGAGTGAATAATTGTTTGTAAAACCCGTATGACACTTGCGCTGTTTAGCTTACGAGTTTGTTGCAAGTCATCTCAGCTTGGCTCCATCTATTAGGGGCGTGCTGATTACTTCACAGGATAGCAGGCACAAAAAGTAGTGTAGGTCTTTGTTCAATATCAGCAATCGAGTGAGACTAAACATTATATTTTTTTGACAGTACGTTATTGCTGTCTGTTCGTATTTTCGATGAATTTACTGGAATTAGAAGAAGATAAAATAGATAGCAGCGTCCTGGTGTTAGTCGACATTCCTTCTGAAAATCACATCCTACGGTGACATAGAGTTTATTATGGCAGATATTCTTTCTATTGGCAGAAGAAAAAATTTACGCAAAACTAAAAAGACCACTGTCACTTCTGGACTCGATATGATTCTTGGTTTTGTTTCAAACAGGAATATTTCCTACAATTTGGAAAAAATATTCCCCGATATTTAAATATGGAAACAAAAATTATCCTTCAAATTACAGACCATTTTCTAGCAATGTATCCAAGGTTTTGGAAGGACTTATAAATGATGTAATTTTTGACTCTGTCAAATCAAGAATGTATGTGCATCAACACAGTTTTATGCCACGTTGTTCGAAGGATACAATCAATAAATGGATGTGATATACAGGGTGTCTCCATTTGACGTTGGACTCTATGGGTATCTTTGTTATTATTGGAGATAGAAAGTCGGTTAAATGTAATTTGTATGTCCAATAATAATTCGTTGACAAAGCAGTTGACTTTTGAAAAACCAGAAAGTGCTATTTTCAGAATATTTCTTTTTTGTAAATCATACCAAAAAACTTTGCTAACAACATAGAGGCAGTTTCTTATCTAAAATTCATTAAGTTATTTTATTTATTTATTTATTTGTTGAGTTATAAAAAAAAGAATACAATTATTTTTGTAACATTTTTTAAAGAACACAAAACAGCAATTTGCTGATAACATGTTCAATGGTCAACGAATTAAATTAAACAATAAAATATAATAAAACTAATAAAAAATTAAAATAATAATATAAAGTTAAACAAGATAGATGTGATATTAATTAAAGTCTTTAATAAGTTTTTTAAGTAGATTGAAGTTTTTTTCATTTTGAGTTACATTTGGCAATTGATTAAATTTATAAAATGTTAAAAGTTAAATGTTAAAAATTATAAAAGTTAACATGTGGTATATCAAAATTCTCAGAAAGAAACACTGATTCCAAATATGTATAATTCCAATATGCCCGCCATAAGAAAAAACAAAATTTGGATTATTTTCTGGCAATCCAGTGACTTAAGAAAAAATCTGATTAGCTTATTGAATTTTAGATAACAAACTGCCACTATGTCGTTAACAAAATTTTTTAACATATTTTGAAAATTGCATTTTTTTGATTTTTTCAAGATTGCCCCGAGACGATGCAAAAATTCAACTGTTTTGTCTACAAATTATTATTGGACATTTAACAGACTCTCTATCTCCAATAATAACAAAGATATCCATAGAGTCCAACGTCAAATGGGACACCCTGTATACAGATCTCACTAAGGCATTCGATCTTCAAAATACTGATAAATCGTTATGGTGAAATAAATGTTGCTCAAACTTTTGTTCTTGTTATAGAATCCTACCTGGTAGATACTATTGAGTATGTGTACTATAATGGTGTGACATCTGATCCCTACGAGGGTTATAGCGGTGTTCCCCAAGGATCAAACTTGGACCCTCTCCTGGTTGCCATTTTTATAAATTACATGTACGATGTTGGCTACTGTGGTATTTTATTTTACACTTTTTACTCCATTATTAATAGTGAAATTCTGTGTCGATCTATATAATAATAGTCTTCAAAAATGAATGATACTGGTGACTTATATGGTAGTAAGCCTAAGTTTTCCACAGTTGACTACACTTAAATATCAATACTTCAGTGGCTTTTTTTTAACAAAATCTTTACCTATAGACAACAATTTCTGTGATTTCGGCGTATTATTTGATAGCAGCCTCACATTCAATGATCACATCAAAAGACTTGTGAATCTATGTTTTAAAATCTTAGGCTTTATAACAAGGAATTTAATACCTGTGATGTAAATAAAACTTTATTTTTTATTAAAATAGTTTGTTGTCTTATTAGGCACTTTTTATTGTTTCTCTTTTTTACATTCGAAAACATTTCGGCTCTATTTTTAAGCCATCAGTTGTTCGCAAATAATTAAAACAATAGTCGTCATATGCGTTTTGGGTGCAGATTTCTTTTTTGATCCTGGATGTGTTCATATGAAAAAACTGGCCGACTATCGAAAAATTCCCAAAAATATATTCACCTTTGGATGACACTTTAATTTTAAGATTTTTGATATTTTTACTTTTTGGTATAAATTGGCAGAAAGATGCTTTCTCCTCTCTGAAGAATTTGATCATTCTTCAGAGAGGAGAAAGCATCTTTATTGTTTCTCTTTTTTACATTCGAAAACGTTTCGGCTCTATTTTTGAGCCATCATCAGTTGTTCCCAAATAATTAATACAATAGTCGTATTGTGCGTTTTGGATTCAGATTTCTTTTTTGATCCTGGATGTTTTTATATGAAAAAACTGGTCGACAATTGAAAAATTCCCAAAAATATATTCACCTTTGGATGACACTTTAATTTTAAGATTTTTGATATTTTTACTTTTTGGTATAAATTGGCAGAAAGATGCTTTCTCCTCTCTGAAGAATTTGGTCATTCTTCAGAGAGGAGAAAGCATCTTTATTGTTTCTCTTTTTTACATTCGAAAACGTTTCGGCACTAGTTTTGAGCCATCATCAGTTGTTCCCAAATAAATAATACAATAGTCGTCATGTGCGTTTTGGATTCAGATTTCTTTTTTGATCCTGGATGTTTTCATATGAAAAACCCGGTCGACAATTGAAAAATTCCCAAAAATATATTCACTTTGGATGACACTTTAATTTTAAGATTTTTGATATTTTTACTTTTTGGTATAAATTGGCAGAAAGATGCTTTCTCCTCTCTGAAGAATTTGATCATTCTTCAAAGAGGAGAAAGCATCTTTATTGTTTCTCTTTTTTACATTCGAAAACGTTTCGGCTCTATTTTTGAGCCATCATCAGTTGTTCCCAAATAATTAATACAATAGTCGTCATGTGCGTTTTGGATTCAGATTTCTTTTTTGATCCTGGATGTTTTCATATGAAAAAACTGGTCGACAATTGAAAAATTCCCAAAAATATATTCACTTTTGGATGACACTTTAATTTTAAGATTTTTGATATTTTTACTTTTTGGTATAAATTGGTAGAAAGATGCTTTCTCCTCTCTGAAACATTTGGTCATTCTTCAGAGAGGAGAAAGCATCTTTATTGTTTCTCTTTTTTACATTCGAAAACGTTTCGGCTCTATTTTTGAGCCATCATCAGTTGTTCCCAAATAATTAATACAATAGTCGTCATGTGCGTTTTGGATTCAGATTTCTTTTTTGATCCTGGATGTTTTCATATGAAAAACTGGTCGACAATTGAAAAATTCCCAAAAATATATTCACTTTTGGATGACACTTTAATTTTAAGAATTTTGATATTTTTACTTTTTGGTATAAATTAACAGAAAGATGCTTTCTCCTCTCTGAAAAATTTGGTCATTCTTCAGAGAGGAGAAAGCATCTTTATTATTTCTCTTTTTTACATTCGAAAACGTTTCGGCTCTATTTTTGAGCCATCATCAGTTGTTCCCAAATAATTAATACAATAGTCGTCATGTGCGTTTTGGGTTCAGATTTCTTCTTTGATCCTGGATATTTTCATATGAAAAACTGGTCGACAATTGAAAAATTCCCAAAAATATATTCACTTTTGGATGACACTTTAATTTTAAGATTTTTGATATTTTTACTTTTTGGTATAAATTGGCAGAAAGATGCTTTCTCCTCTCTGAAGAATTTGGTCATTCTTCAGAGAGGAGAAAGCATCTTTATTATTTCTCTTTTTTACATTCGAAAACGTTTCGGCTCTATTTTTGAGCCATCATCAGTTGTTCCCAAATAATTAATACAATAGTCGTCATGTGCGTTTTGGATTCAGATTTCTTTTTTGATCCTGGATGTTTTCATATGAAAAAACTGTTCGACAATTGAAAAATTCCCAAAAATATATTCACTTTTGGATGACACTTTAATTTTAAGATTTTTGATATTTTTACTTTTTGGTACAAATAGACCGAAAGATGGTTTCTCCTCTTTGAAGAATTTGGTCATTATATCAAATCTTAAAATCACCATAACCAATAACTCTACGAACCCATAAAATCGTCATAATTAACATTTCTTAGATTTTGATTTCGAGTTTGGTTAGGACAATTTTAAGGTTGGATAGATCTTGTATTTTTCCTTCATCCTCTTCTTCTTCTCCCGTACCAACACTGCCTTGATTAGGATGGTCAAGTACTCCATAAACTAGGTTTCAAACTTGGCTATGTTAACACATGTTTAAGAATTCCAGTTTCGATTCCTATTAAATCTTCATATTTCATAAACGCATATTCATACTCATAAAACTCATATTCCAAAACGTGACCCGTCAAAATAGCCCCTTATAACGAATGGACGAACTTTTTGACAATGGAATGATTAAAAAAGGGCATACCCAAAGTGGTTTATTTGCTTTTAATATGATGATACCAACTAAGAAGACAAATCAGAAAGAAGTGGTTTTTCACATTTTGATGACTACATCCTCATAGCAGCTGTGGAAGACGACAAAATTTGCAAAACCAGAACTGAGATTGTTTATTTCTTCCTTCTTCGTTATTTTTCTTCTTTAGAGTAACCCCTGTTAATTCTTAATATTTTTCCTGTACTCGTTAAATATTTTTGGAATCATCAGAAGATGAAAGCAATTAATATTTCTTGGCATATTATAGAATATGTAAAAGTATCTGATGTTATTCCAAGTTTAGTACTTATGCTACATATCTTTATTAATTCATTTTAGATTAAGTTAAAGTCGACGTTTGGGATTTCGTAAGAAGGAAGTAATGTCGCAAAGTATTTTACCCAAATTAATATTTAATAATTAGGGCAGGTTGCAATTTTATATTTTTTTAGACCCATTTACGAAACTGCCAAACAAAGAATATTGCTGACAAATAGGATTCGAGTTCGGACAACTGACTCGAGCACTTTTGCACCAGGCAAAGAATAAAAATGAAAAGTAGTGAAGTATAGCAGAGAATGAAATACCAACACTGACGTAGAATATTAGAAACGTTGGGGAAATTATTGTTAAGTAAAGAGAATAATGTACCAAGTGTATTATAAGATAAATCTTTATACTGGTGTTTAAACTTTGTTCTATTTTCTACCTCATCACTACCCCCGTGACACTGTCCTAGAAAATCATCCTAAAATTGCTACAATAGTAAATTTTTGATAATAAAGGCTTTGTCTTAAATTTAAGTAATTACATCCGTCTTATTTATTATTTCTGGCAGCTCTATCCACCACAAAAGCATCGTCTATAATTGAAGCCGAAGGTTGGTTGCATTGCATTCGAAATGACGACTTCTCTTTCATGGAGTTGCACCGGCCACACAATGGCCACTGTTAACGCGAATCGATTGATAATTTATTTTTATCAAAGCCTTTCAACAATTACTTTAATTAAAATTCCCAGTAGCTTACTAATTTTAAATCCTACACAAACAGGTTTTTTAATAAGAAGCTACAATTACGACCTCAATTATTCATTTAACGCTTTTATATTACACTAAATTACTTTACGTAATTACAAATCACCAAAATAATTGTGCTTGATTAAAAATTTAAACTATAGGCGCGAGGTTATACTGCTGCGCATGCGCTGTTGCGGCAGCCATCTTGCGTTTTCCTCCTTTGACGAAATCACGTCCTCGTTTAAAATTGTGTAAAAAATCGTAGCAAATTGCCAAAATTAAGTCTTATTCTTAAAGTGGTGTGTTAAAAAGAAACAATTGCTTCGCATGCGGTGCGCGCCTTCTTTATTGGGTTATTTTTTGCCGCTCCTCGAGGCTTTTTCAACCCCCAGCATATGATGTCGTGATCCCTAGATCCGTCACGACTCCCATGGCACGCGATCCGGGTCTACAGATCCGTGTCACTTCGGTGGAGCGCTCCGATTAGCACTCGCCCTCTTCAAACCATTTATCACGACTAAAACCACCCTTATTTTTCTGTTTCAGGAAATCGCTGCCATACTAATTAGCTTTGATCGACACGCGGAATGGCAGAGCAAGGAGGTCAAGATCAGGTGAGTTTCAATTAAATATAATCCTATATTACAATTAACACAAATATTTTGATTTCTTTAAATAAATTTCTTATCAAAACAAAATCTACTAGCCTCATTTTAAAGCATAATCAAAATTGGATTAAAATTATTTTAATTTTTTTTTAATTTGGATTGGTCTTTGAGGTATTTGATTTTTTCGTTTTCGTAGAGGGCGCTGCGAGGAAGTAAACATTACTCAAAAATATATCGACATGTGGTTTTCTACAGAATATACAATACTTTTAGCCGCACACTCTAAAAATATTTTAATAATTACCAAGTGTCTATTCCAAGATGACGGACCAAAGTTACGTTTTTTAAATGTGACACCCAGTATATTATGACTTTTTTGGATTCCTTATCAAAAACTAATCCTACTTTGTATTACTTTTTATGGGTCCATCTTCAGTCGTTTTGCTGATATTTACTATTTAAGCGAAAAAATATCCATTTTTGAAAAATCACTGCTCTAAAACATATGACAATTTTAGGTTGTAATTTTGTCAAAAAAAATTAAATATGTGATAAGCTTTTATCAAGGTGCCTCATGAAACGCAAATTGGCCAGTTAAACGAAATTTTCAAATGGAACACTCTGTATATTTTAACAATCAATGGCATTTTTTACAAAACAAATAGAGCAGTGGTTTTTCACAAATTGATTTTTGATAGATTCAAAAATTAAATGGTTTGAAAAACTCTACTATCAGATAATAAAAGATTAATTTTATTTTTGAAAAGATCCGAGAAGGAGGAGGCAACTTTTCTTTTTCAAATGGCAACATAATTTTTTTCGATTGAAAAACATCATTAACAAAAATTATCTAAACCAATTATACCAATAATTTTTTTTAAAATAATTTTTTTAAACTTTTTTTTTTTATTTTTTTTTGTTTTTTCTTATTGTTAATTTTTTTGTTTCAATTCAATTGTTTTTTTTTGTTATTGAGTTTTCAGTTTTTTAATTTATTAATAATTTTTTAATTTATTAATAATAAATTAAAATTAATATGTGATAGATCCATCTAAAATTAATTAATTAGTATTTAATATTAAAATAAAAAACTCACTCTTTTTATAGATATTTAATGAGCCAGAACGCTTTCGTCAACCAATGTTGACATTATCAAAACTCTTTAAAAAGAGTGAGTTTTTTATTTTAATATTAAATACTAATTAATAAATTAAAAAACAAAAATTGAAAAAAATAATAAACTGAAAACTCAGAAACAAAAAAAAACAATTAATTAAATTAAAAAAAAAAAAATTATAATAAAAAAAATTAAAAAAAAAATAAGAAAAAAAAATTAAAAAATTATTTAAAAAAAAATTAGAATAATTTTTGTTAATAATTTTTTTCAATCGAAAAAAATATGTTGACATTTGAAAAAGAAAAGTTTCCTCCAACTCCTTTGATGTTATCAAAAATAAAATTAATTTTTTATCATCTGATAGTAGCATTCTTCAAGCCATTTAATTTGACATATTGCTTATTAAAATCGGATAAAAAATAACGAAGTTACATCGTTGGCCGTTTTTTGTGCACCCCTCTATATACTGGGTGTTCCATTTAAAACATCGTAACTTTGGTCTGCCATCTTGGAATGGGCACCCGGTATATTTTTTAAATATTTTTAGAGCGTGCGCCTAAAATTATTATACCTTCAGTCGAAAACCGCATGTCAATATTTTTTTTTTAATTTTAGAGTAATGCTACTTGCTCGCAGCGCTGAGACACCCTGTATACCAGGTGTACACGAAACTCTCGTCATTTATTTATTTATAAAAATATAAAGTTGAAATTTTAATATATGTGGACTAAAAAAAATACATTTATTGAACTAATTTTTTTTTCAATTTTACTTCCGGTTTAACCGGAAGTGACAGCAACTTCCTGGTTTTAAGTGTATCACCCTGGTTCTTGCAAATATAATTAATCTCTAGAAGGTTTCAGATATGTTGATGATAAAAAAAAAATGTCAAAACTTTAAGACAAAAATTTTGGATTTTTTTGGTAAAGAAAATTAGTAAACTTGTGGTTTATACTTACCTTCATGTTGGGTAATCGGAAAAATTAGGAGGTGGGCCCACTATCAAGCTATTTAAAAAAATGAAGATATTTCCAAAAAAACACATTTTGAAAATTATAAAAATTTCAGGTTTTTAATTTGTGTTCAAAATTAAAAACATTTTTAAGAACTGACGCACTGAGAGTTTTTACAAAAATTTTGACTTGAAATTGCTAGTTTTTAAATAATATAATCCAAAATAAAATAATAAATTACAAGAGATAAAGATTAAAGATTCTTTTTCTGAAAATCAAAATTCCTAAAGGTTCTTCAAAAAATGGGGTAAAATCTAATACACGGGGTGATGATAAAGTTTGGAACCTTATTTATAACTGCCGTATTTAATTGTTTTGAGAAAATCGCTCGGACAGGTCAATTTTAGTTTTTAAAATACCATCTCTTGATATAAAAAAATATTAATGACGTCACTGGTGCTTTAACAATGACGTCATCAGCGATTTTTTTAAATAGAAGCCCCCACTTTTTTTACTCATTATCGATAGAAATTCGTGTCACTTAAACAATGATATTAAAAACAATTAAATTTTTAAACAAATTTTTGAATAAAAAAACTTTTTAATTCAAAAAAGGCAATTTTTATTTTAACGAAAAAGGTTTTATAAAAATAAATTAAAATGAATTTGAAGTTACCAATGATAACAAAAGAAAGTAAATGTCTAAATAATGTGCATTCTAATGCAAATGTAAAATTTTAAATGTATTAAACAAAATTTAATAAAGTCTTGAAAAACTAATTTTTTGATTCTATTTAAATGTAGGAAATTTACAAAAAATAAAATTTTAAATTTACCATTTATTGAAATCGGCCAAAATAAATCTTATACAACATTCAATTTTTTCAAATTTAATAGTACAAATTAATATTAAAATTTTTTTTTATATCATCGTTTATGTGGCATAAATGTCTATCAAAAGCCAGTCAAAAAAGTGGGGGTTTCCATTTAAAAAAATCGATGATGACGTCATTGCTAAATCACCAGTGACGTCATTAATATTTTTATTATACCAAGAGATGGGATTTTAAAAACTAAAATTGACCTGTCCGAGCGATTTTCTCAAAAAAATGAAATACGGCAGTTATGAATTAGGTTCCAAACTTTATCATCACTCTGTATTTAAAACATAAATGCGTTTAACATTTCATAAATGTAGGTTTTTAATGTGCCTTTAAATTCAATAATTGGTTAAAAATTGAGTAGTTATAAAAGGTTTTTTAAAAAGTTTTGATTAAAAGTATAAATTTTTAGGTTACATCGCATTTTATTCCAAAATTAAAGGACTAAGATTTCAAAAAACATCATTAAAACTTTAAATTAAATAATTTTTGGATTATTCTTAAATTTCATTTTTTTGATGAAATTGAAGTTTTTGGTGTCCCGAAAAGCGAAATCTTTGTATAACTTTTTTAATTATCCTCGGATTTTAATGATTCTTTTTTTATTTTGTACCTAAAAGTTTTTTTGATCTTGTCATCTAAATGTAAAAAAATTTTATGTATTTTTTAATTTTTAGTAATTTTGTCATTTAACAATTTTTATAAATCGGCAATCGAATCGAAAATATAAAAAAAATATACAGGGTGTCCCATTTCAATTAATCCAGCTGAATATCTTGAAAACGAAGCGATTTCCTTAAAAATTTTTCAGACAAAAATTGTAGCGACTCGAGGGGGACATTTAATAGTGGCATGGGTTTTTAATTGTTGTGGGGTTTTATGGGGGTTTTATGGGAAAACATTTTTTTTCAAATGGGTACCCCTATTTTTTATTGTAGATTCGTAATGTATGGAAAATAATAAGAAAGTTTTGATTGAAATTGAAATTTTAGAAAAAAAAGTTTCATCCAAAAATTTACGAATCTACAATAAAAAATAGGGGTTACCATTTGAAAACAAATGTTTTTCCATAAAACCCGATAACAATTAAAAACCCAAGTCACTATTAAATGTCCCCCTCGAGCCGCTACAATTTTTGTCTGAAACATTTTTGAGGAAATCGCTTCGTCTTCAAGATATTCAGTTGGATTAATTAAAATGGGACACCCTGTATAAATCGAATGGGCTTAAAATTTGGATGAAAAAGTAGTTTATGCACAAAAGATCCAAAGGATATTTTGGATGTAAAAATACATTCAGTACACGCACATTGTAGTTTTTTTAGGCGCGTTTCCTATCTGCATTATTCCAATGTTTATATTTACTCTACAAAATTGCAACTGAAATTAAATAAAAACAAAAGGGTTGGAGTGTGTTTAAAACGGCATGAAACTGCTAGGCTCGAAGCTTTTGTATTCAAATACACAAAGCTCCTTGAGCTTAAAGGGGGAAAATAAATATTTAAATTAAAATTATTTTTAAAGAAATCTGGTAGCTAAAACGCTCCTCGCTCCTACGCAGCAGCTATAATAGTTTTTGTTGAAAGCTTTGTATATTGTTTATAAACAGTGGATATTTATACGATATTTAATTAAAAATCTTCAGCTCTATTCTAAATTAAAACTCGTAAAAATGCAATAGGAACGCATAGTGGGACTCGAGGGGCCGGAAAACGTGACCAAAATTGTTGTTCCAAACTGATGAAGTTTTTTTATCGGTATATTGGGACGTATTCTTTGCTTATCATGTGTGTGTGTCAGGTTTCAAGGATATTCTCGCGAATATTCCACAAATTGAAGATCAATCGCACGAATTCAAATCTTTACAATTTCAAAATAATTGGTTTAAAATACATGTTTCGTGGTAGGAATAAAATATGTAAAAAAATTGATGTTTTTGTGTGTGAAATTATGTGAAATGTAATAAAATTAGTGGAGTTGTAATATTTCTTAGCATTTGTTGAAAATAAAAGCAGAGATCCTCTTTAAAAAAGAGTAAAATAATAAAAGGAAGAAGCTCGTTCCTTAAGCGTCTTTAATGTTCACAGCCTTAAAGCTCTTTTTATCCCAGCACGACCGCAATTTTCTCTCCGGGACAATAACAATTACAGTAACCAGACAATTATTTTCCTTTCGGCGTACATTTTCTATACCCTTACACGATTATTACAAAGAAAAACTACAAGTTTCAGCAAATATGAAAAGCCACAAAAATTGAATCGACACAATTGCGATCAAAATATTTAATTAAATTGGTGTTTCGCTTTTAGGATTTAATAGTGGTTCTGTGAGGTCTGCACGAGTCGTTTGGGAAAGCTTTTATCTGTAAACTGTAAATATATTGTTGGCCGTTAATAATTTTAAAGTATTGCCACTCATATCAGACGATAAATATCCCAGGGGAAAATTATTAATACTTTCATCTCGCTCAAGAGACGCATTTAATTCGCTTTAAGGGACGAAATTGCTTCGTGTTATTATTACATCTTTCTGCTCGTTTAATTTTACAGCTCGCTTTTTCCTTTTAAAATTATTTCACGAAATTGTCTCGAAACTTCCTTCTTAATTCTAAAACATGAGTTTAATTATAAAAACAAAGCAATTATTTTTAATGGTTAATAACGAGAATTTTTCACGAAACTATTGTCCCAAACCGACGCCCGGTCTCGGCATTAAAGTTTTAAGCGCGAAACGGAACACGAGGAACAACCACGTTTCACGACCCAATTTTAATTGCGATTAAGTTGTAATTACAATTTAAATGCATTGTTTAATCCTTCTTTACGGTAGACGCGAATTAATTAAAACTACTTTAATTGCAACTAATGCCAAAGTTACCAAGCACTTCCTTATACAAGATTTATTATCACAAAAGTTACAACATTGTTTTTTTTTTCAGACCAAAAAGTGGGTCGATGCTTTTATACAGCAGGAAGAAAGTGCGTTATCGCCGGGATGGATATTGTTGGAAGAAACGGAAGGATGGGAAAACTACAAGAGAAGATCACATGAAACTCAAGGTTCAAGGAACAGAGGTAACATTAAAAAATCCTAATTCAATAAACGCTCCCTTATAATCATGGTTAATGTTATCAATCCTATTCCTATAAAATGGACATGCAAGCGCGGAACTAAAAGTTGGTATGAATGTTCGGAATACCATTATAAATGAATGCTGAAAAGTCCCCATCGATCCGGTACCTGGAAAAAATTTTATTCAAGGTGAAAGGTCTTAAAAATGGGTTTTTTGCGTTTTTCAGCATTACGGTAAGTTTTATCATAAAATTAGGTCAAACAAAATTTGTAGATCATATAATTATCTATAAAAAGTGTCTTAATACTTTTTTTCCTAAGAGCCATCATTTCTGAGATACAACAATTATAAAAGTTGTAATCTTCATAATATGCACATTTTTCGTCAGATTCATAATCGTCTAATATTCACGATTACGGGTACATTTTTTAACCAAATTTTAAAAACCCGGTCTCGAATTAAGGGGAAATGTTTGTTTTATAATCCACTTCAAATGGATTTTTTTTAAGCGACGGGAATGCTTTCAAAAGCGCTCCCGAAAAAGTCAATTCCTCCGCGCCGACTTTGCAAAATGGTGGCTCCGCCGGGTTCGGAATCGAAACGACCAAATCGGGCCCCCCTTTTTAAAAAATTTAAAAAATCGTACCTACCAAACGACTGGACCGATTTTGACGAAACTTGGCTTATATTGTGGCTAAAAGTACTGTTAATTCCCAGAAAAATAATAGGTTTTATCCGGCGCGTCCGGCGGCGTCGGGATTTTTTTTTTCAATAGCGTAAAAAAATATCGCTAAAAAAACGGTGCGTGAGAAAATTGGTAGAGGAAATAGAGCCAAAACGGGACAAGAAGTGAAAAATCGCTACACGTGACCTGCAAGAGGATTGATCGAACGAGGTCGGTTTGAAGTTTTCAAATCTCTATCTTATCATTTCATCTCACACCGACCTATTAAAGTCAAAATTATGTTTTTTCAACCCCCAGCGACCAAAATAATCGCTGTAAGGTAACGACACATCTTATCGTCTAACTAAAATATGCGTTGGAATGAGATTTTCAAGTACTACTACGCGACGCGTTGACTTTTTTCAATTTCAAAAAAAAACTCATAATTTTAATCGCGTAAAAAAACTTTGTAAAAAATGCGATTTTGACAATTTTTTTTATCCCCTGCCCCTTCATCGATTTTAACGAATGATGGCTTATCTTAAATGTTTTTGCGTACGCTTTCACACAAAAAAAGATTCGTTTTGATATCTTTATTCGTTTAGAAGTTATGACTGAATAACCGTTGAAAATTTGAAAATTTCACTTTTGGACGAAAGCAATTTTTGTTTAATCGGAAAATAATTAATTTTGACCGAACCAGTTGGCCGATTAGAACGATTTATGGCTTACATTGACCGATAGAAAAATATTTTTACTTGTATTATAGCTTCAGTGATGTGTATACGTGGCGTACTTATGCATATTATGAAGATTACAACTTTTTCAACTTTTATAATCGTTATATCTCAGAAACGGTGGCTCTTAGGAGAAAAAGTATTTAGTCATTTTTTATAGAAAATTATATGATCTACAATTTTTGCCTTACCTAATTTTATGATAAAACTTACCGTTTTGCTGATAAACACGAAAAACCCATTTTAAAGACCTTTGAACTTGAATAAAAATTTTACAGGTACGTGATCGATGGGGAGTTTTTTCAGAATTCATTTATAATGGTGTTCCGAACGTTCATACCAATTTTTAGCTCTACGCTAATTTTTGTACCTTTAGGGTTAATAGGAACTTTTTTGAAAATTGATTATAAAAATACGCATTTTTAGGTGTATAAAAAAAATTCTAAAAACTTCATTAAAAACTGCAAGTTTCGATAAAATTATAACAAAATGTTTGAGTTAAAATTAAAGATTACTATTGATCCTATCTGAAATACAATTGATGCATTTTGTAATAAAATAATGGAAAAGGTGAACTCGATAGAAATTTTTCTTTTTAACGGAAATCAAATTCGCGATTGCAGAGCGCTAAAAGTATAGAAAAATTAGTATTTCCAAAAAACTTTCGTATCAAGTATGTAGTGAATAAAAAAACGTGATTTTTTGCTTCCGATTTTCATATCGGACTCCATATAGTTGTAGCACGCTGAATAAGGCGCCGTTGCGCCTGGAGATTTAAAAATTTATCAGGTTAAACCTCAGGATGTAAGAATAAAAGGAGGAATGGTTTCAATACTTTAGTTTAAAACCCAAGGGCTCTGCGATTTCTCAAAATTGACACCGCCGCGCCGACTTTAAAAAAGGAAGTAAAATTGATTTTAAAAAACTGTTTTTAAAGTGGCAGCGTACTGTAAAGAATTTAAAATTCGTACGGGTCATAAAATACACATTAATGAGCCAAAAAATCGCTGTTTTTGAGGTTACTTGCACAAAACTTCCGATTTCGGGGTAAAAATCCAAAAGGGGCTATAACTTCGTCCCCTTAAACGATAGACCCACCCGGGACAACACCATGTTTTTCAGAATTATATCCGATATGACATACTAAAATTTGGTACATTTCGGGTTAAATTTGGGACAGGTATGGGGGTGAATTGTTGTTTGAATTTTTTATTAAATTGATCAAGGATGAAGTTATCGAGTGGCAATCATGGTAGAAATGAGGAAGGAAACGTGTTGCAATGAGGACGGCACAAACTGCTTTATTTAAAAATTTAATAAGGAGCTACATTTTTAAAGTGGAAATCTCGCACTGGTTTGGGTTGGGGGGAACATATTTAATGCACAAGTGCTCGTCGACGGCGGCGTCGGCGTCCGAAGTGATAAATGGGGCGCGCGTGGTATTTGCCCCGTGTATAACCCGGCTGCATTATTAACAAAATCTTCACCCGGAGAGAAAAAATGTAAAATAGTGAAAGGTTTGTTTTTAATTAAATTCGGGGAAAATAATAAATTTTATTTTCTTGAAATTTCTAATGAATATTTTATAATTAATTGCGAAACCGCAAGTTAAAAAAAATATATCAGGAAAAATTTTGCGGTAATAATTTTTGGAAAGTTGCTAGTAGTTTGATGCAAGGAAACATGAAATAAAATAAGATTGTAGCTGACAGCTGACAGGCCTCTTCGACTTGAAAAATTACCAACTATAAGTTTGTAATTAACGCTGTTTTTTCTCGGGTTAAAACCAAAAAGCGATTAATTGCTTAACCACCCACGCAGTAAAAATTGGTTGCATAAATGTACAATTTAGGTAATCACCCTCTTGAGACTTTGTTTCGTCCCTAATCCTTAATCCTGACTCCTCTAGGACGTAGCAAATGCAAATTTAAGAAGCATCACGCGCGGGTCTGTAAGGATGTGGCAATTTGCTGCGAAACTCGTCCTGTGTTTACGGTCCGGTCGTAAAGATTATTCGAGACGAAACTTTAATCAAAGTTAAATTGCCCTGACCGCTTTAACCGCCGACCAAAACTCCCAATTTATTCGCGTATTGTGATTCCACAGCGCACCGCGATCATGGGGGCGGCTCGGAAGCTTTGGGAGGACCAACTTTACGACCTACAATTTAATAACGACTACCATGTTCTTAGTTTACTTTTATTGACGCTAATGAGCTTTATACTCTGAAAAACTACCCAATTCTTTGTCCTCTTTTTTTTACATAAAAATTATTAGGGCGCGTGCACACTGAACGTTCCCTTCTCTTTTACTCCAATCATTTGGATACAAAAACCGAACAAAGAACAACGATGTAGATCCATCAGCCTAATAATAATTTATTTTATTCATACATCATTCTGTGACGTTTGACAGGCTTTAAAATGTCACTTTTTATGTTCGTTGATTCTATGGTCACTTTGTTCTGCCTAGGAGTAGAAATTACTACTTTGCACTGCCAAGAAATAAAAGGGCGGAGTAGAAATGAATTTTAGGCAACCCAATATATACTAACATTGTGGGCGCGTTCCAGTAATGAACACTAAAGCACACGACCACGACCGCAAAATTTTTCCGTTCCACTAGCTCAAAAGGTCACCATTCAACAAACAACCACGGAAACCCACGAATAAATACGGTCGTTGTGAGCTTCTTGCGGTCGCCATCAATGCACGAAAAAAAAAATCGCGGTCTTATGTAGAACGATTTTGCGGTCGTCGTGGGCTTTAGTGTTCATTACTGGAACGCGCCCTGTATGTGTGTTGTATGTAAATTAAATGTCAAATTTTAAAATTATTTATCGTTAAACTAAAGCCAGATCGCGAGGGGTATCCAATTTTCCCTTTTTTTCCCACATCTTCATTTACGAGATCCAAAAGTTTCGACCCTCCTAGGTTAACCTGGTGGCAAGGGCGATTTTTTTTCGAAAACGTCAAAATGTCGCGCTTTTAAGCGGAAAAATCAGTAATGCATATTTTGAAACTTGGGCGAATGGAAAAAAATCGCAAATGTCATTTTCGTAAACTAGAAAGATGCGAAAAACCTGTAGGCTGGTTTTTATCTTAAAAAAGTTATTCTTAACCCTTTTTCGGGACGTTTGGAATTGTGGTACATTTTTCGGACATTGTTTAGCAAAATTCAAAAAATCGTAACTACCAAACGACGCAACCGATTTTCACGAAACGTGGCTTATATTCTGGTTAAAAGTACCCTTAACACTCAAAAAAATAATCAATTTTATCCAGCCCGTCCAGCGGCGTCGGGATTTTTTTTTTCTAAAAGCGTAGAAAAATATCGCAAAAAAAACGGCACGTAGAGCAAAACTGTACGCGGAATGAGGCCCAAACGAATCGAAAAATTAAAAATCGCTACACGTGGAGTTAATAACAAATGTTCAGTTCATTCTGGTTTGAAGAATAGAACTTTCTAGCTATTCATTTGGCCTCTCACCGACTCTCCATAATCAAAATTGTGATTTTTCAACCCCTCGCGACCAAAATTATTGCTGTAAGGTAAGAAAACATCGAACTAAAATATGCGTCGAAAATGGTTTTTTAAGCACTATGTTTGTACGTGTCGATTTTTTTCAAATTCTCAAAAAAAATCAAAAATTTTAACCGCGTAAAAAACTCTGTAAAAAATCGCTTTTTCGACTATTTTTTACCCCGCTTTCCCTCAATCGATTTTAACGACTGATGGCTCATTTTTAAGGTCTTCACGTAAGTTTTAAAATAAAAAAAGAATTGTTTTGATATCTTTGTTCATTCAGAAGTTATGACCAGTTAATTGTTAAAAATTCGTAAAACTTACTTTTTGACGAAGAAATTGCTATGAAATTTTTGGTTAATCGGAAAATAATTAATTTTGACCGAACCACTTGCCCGATTTGAACTATTTATGGCTTAAAATTTTCAGAATACATTCCTTCATCGAAAAATATAAAACCTAATTATGTCAAGTAAAAAATGTGCCCTCCAGGGTCGTATTTGTACTCGAAGTTTACGAAAACTTTGGAATTTTTTTTCGAAAAAACTGTTTGGACAATTTTCATCAAGCTGAACTTAAAATACTTTTATTATGGGTGTTTATGTTGGGTAAAATTTTTAGATTTGCTATTGTGAATTTTTGAGAAATTTAAGAAAATCCTGAAAAAAAATCGAGCCTTAAAAAATTATGAAAAATCTTTTTTTCGAATTTTTGCAAAATCGACCCCTTAAATGAAAGATAATTAAAAACTGATTAAAATTGATCACTCAGTTCTACTTCTGCTCTATTATTTCTCTGCAACCAGCTCTAAAAACACTACAATTTTGAGAATCCCACGCGTTTTAATTTTTTTTAAGTTCTTTATCTTGCAGCTATTTTAAATCTTTTTAGCTTATTTTAAAGCCCTTTAAATCTTCTTAAATAAGGAGAAAGATTTGTATCGAAATCTTTATTCGTTCCAAAGATGTGAGTCAAAAAAATTTGATAATTTTGAAAAATTTAATTTTGTTGTTTTTAATATTCCACGAAGCTTAATTAAATAAAAATCTTTAGAATTGGGTAATAAGTGACACTGCTGATCTGGATTAATGTTAAATAGTTGAGTAAAACTCTTGGGTAAACTTCTTTTTTATTTTTTTTTTCTCATATTTTTCGCAGTATTGTGAACTTCATATGTGCTTATTTAGATTCTTGTACATTTACAATACATATACACCTGATGATGAGATTTTAATAATCTCGAAATCGATAGTGAATGTTTATACCTAAGACCTAAGGTATAACTTATTATTTAATATAATAAAGTTGTATACAAGAAGTTTACCCAAGAGTTTTACTCAACTATTTAAAAAAACTTTAGATTTCTTTTAATCTAAAAATAATCCTCGCAATATTTTAATTTGCCCTAAAGTAATGACAAAAAATATGCAAACAGTAAAAGTTTTTGACAATAGTTTCTAATTTACCTGAACTTAACGATGCCTTTTTGATTGACTATGAAAAGTACATTCAAATTCTTTATACTGACACCACGTCAACTTATGAATATTTAAGTGATGTTTTTACATGTTAACGATAAATTTAAAAAATTACAAAAATCGTACATAAAGTCGAAGTACAGTTTTTGGTTTGTAACATGCACCTTGATACTTATATCAAATATCTTTTTAGTAGACATTTTAATTTTCTAACTTATATTTATCGAAAAAATATAAAGACGATTGGGAAGACTATTTTTTTTAAATATTTTTCAAGATCATCCATGCAAATGAAAGATTATCAAAAATAAACCCTCACAACTTTTTTCCACCCTAAAAATTTTAATTGGAAAACATGTCTTACTAAATAACTTGTTCAAATTCTCTGAAGCATTTTTTTCGTGATATCTTGGTAATTTCTTGGAGTTTTTTCTGAATTAGCTACTTGAAAAATTTCATAAAAAAGTTTTTTTTTTAATTTTACTCCCTGCTTATAAATGTGTGAATTGAAAGGAGTTTGGACGTGGAAAATTCGTCGAGAAAAAGTAGGAGATTAATTAGTGAGTCGGACGTTTTAAAAAATTAATAATAACCGTCATGCACTGTTACTTCCGGCGTCGCGATGAAGAAAAAGGTGAAGGAAAGATTAAATTTACTCCACAGTAGGCGAAATAAGTGTTTTTTAATGAAAGCAATTTATCATTTTAACGCCTGCCAAGACTATTATTAAATTCTTATGAATATATTACGCTACACATTTATCCAATTTAACTCTATATTATTTTTATTTTTGCAGTGTATTTACGGTTGTTACGTGCACTCGGCGATCCTTCCGACGTTTCATCGAAGGTGCTACTGGCTTCTACAAGTAAACCATAATTAAAACCAACCCGAGTAAGGTAATTAATGGATTTTTGTATTTTAGAATCCTGATATAGTCCTGGTGCACTACTTAAACGTTCCATATCCTGATGATAATAAACTGGCGGTGATAACTCCAAATCTAGCGTTGTGGGCTGATAAAAAAGAATGGACGAAAGAAGAGTTGGTATCGCAGCTGAAACCCATGTTCTTCAGCGAAGACGAGCCAGATCTGAACAACGAATTGGAAATATCGGTACTATTACCCCCCTTTTAATTTCATCAATTAATTCAAGTAGAATTTTAAATTACAGACGGCGGAAACAGTGGAGGCCATTGTGAGTCAATTAATGGAAAAGCAGAGAATTGCAAGACAAGCAGCGTTAGTGAAGCAATTGGAATGTGGTTGTCCAGATTCAACGTGTGCTGATGGAAAAACTTGCTCACACCCAATGCGACGTATAACTGCAGCGAAAGGCGAAATTCTAACTTCACCTTTGCAGGCAACCAGCGCGAATTCCCGACCACCTAGCCGAGCAGATAATAACAATCAAGTCTCCTCAACAACAGGAACAGGATCAATGCTTTTAACCAACAATCATAACCCTCGCGTTTACTCACGCGAAGCTCGCGCTCAACTTGCTAATAGGTGTTCATCAAGTTCTGGAAACACTCCACCTTTAGTACTTAGCCTCTCCCAAATTCAAGGAGGCGGAGGTCTCATCATCCTAAACAGCAATACCTCAACTAGCACCAGCGCAACCTCGCATCAATCCATCGTAACTCCCGTATCCGTAGCCAGCTTCGTTTGCAACACCAGCAACTCTCGCAAACACGACAACCAACTCAAAAACGGCTCCTTAATCCTTAAACAAGAAGCTATGGATACGAACTCGTCATGCTGTCACCAACAAAACGGAAAACTCCAAAGGAACGAACCCAAGAATGAAAACTTAAGACAATCATTATTCGATGGTATAACTTACCGTCAACAACAGGAAGCGACTCGAGCCAATCAGAACGAGATGGTTTTATCCGCACCTTCCACCCCTTCCAAACAAATGGATACCAGCCACGAGGAAATAATTGAAGACTTCAAGCATCAAAATTTCGGCGAAACTGTAGTGTTATTAGGCCCAGACGGTAGAAGCTCAGTAGTGAAAAGTCACGGTTCTTCCATTTTAAGCAGCGGCTTCTTCAACGAGACACTGGATCTCTCGCAAGAAGATATTCAACGAACGCTCTCTGCTAACATGCCTCTTTGTTCCAACGAACAGCACCCCGCTGAAGCTTCTCAGGGCGAGAAACAGCAACATCAGCAACACGAAGACCTCCACACCGATATAAACCCCATGGATTTTATTGATCATTGTGATGTAGTCGTTTCACCCACCCACGTTGTCGACGACGACGTCTTCGTTAACCTAGACGCCTTCGACATGCTGGGGGAGTTCCCTGATTTGGAGGTCCTGGACACCGGACACAGCGAGTTGCTTGATGTTAATCCGTCCGAAGGTAACCGCGGGGACAAGAGCGCCGCCAACGACAATCAGCAGCAAGCCCAGCACAATGTCCAGCTAGAAGGTTCCGCCAAAATTACCGACTACTCACCTGAATGGGCTTATCCCGAAGGAGGAGTTAAAGTTCTTGTCACTGGACCTTGGCACTCATCAGGACCTTACACAGTTCTCTTCGATACATTCCCTGTTCCAACTACACTTGTTCAAAGTGGTGTACTACGCTGCTACTGCCCAGGTTTGATAACAATTTTAATTTAATTTAATACCTAATTATAACATTGTAGCTCATGAAGCTGGGTTAGCAACTCTACAAGTAGCTTGCGACGGTTTTGTTATATCAAATTCTGTGATATTTGAGTACAAGTTACCCCCCAAAGAGGAGCAAGTTTACGCTCCTGAACCCAAAGTAGAACGTACCAATGAAAACCTTCTTAAATTCACGCTACTACAACGGCTCGAAGCCATGGATGATAGACTGCAAATTAAGCAAGAACCACTCGATGGTTCAGATATGGTATTTAAATTAACCACTAATAAAAACAACTAAAATAATAAATCTCAAATTTATTATTTAGGTTGAAGACACTGCGTTATTTACATGCCCCAGTTTTGAAGATCGTTTAGTTACATATTGCCAGACGATGACATCTCGTATTTGGAAACATGGGGAGGAATTAAGCGTCTCTTGGTTTGCTAGTCATAAAAATATGACGCTCCTACATCTTGCTGCGTCTTTAGGATACTCTAGGTTAGTCTGCGCTATGCTCCATTGGAGGGCTGAAAATTCTTCACTTTTACTTGAAACTGAAGTCGACGCTTTAAGCCAGGACGAAGATGGATGCACACCTTTAGTAAGTATAAAACACAATAGTGGTTTAAGTAATAATTTTTTTCCTCAAGATGTGGGCTTGTACAAAAGGTCATTTGGAAACAGCTGTCATGTTGTATAGGTGGAACCACGTGGCTTTAAATATAAAAAATAACTCCAATCAAACCGCGCTTGAGTGTGCTAAAATTAACAACCACAACGATTTGGTTCACAAATTGGAAAAATTTGAGACAAGGCGTGATAAGGCCAGTCTTATTGCGTTAGGACAGTATGTTGATATACAAGCAAGTTCCCCAAGCCTTATATCACCAGCTACATCAGTTACATCATTAGTCTCAGTGGCATCAACCAGTAAATCGCATGATGGAGTGTTTTTAAGACCTGGAGTGGTTACTAGGTACGTGTTTAATTAGTATTTTTTTTTTAATAAATTATGTTCGTGGTTTTAGGAGTGAGTCTCAAAAGTATCGGATTTTGAACTTGGATGTGGAGAACTTTAGTTCAGATAGTAACATAATTGGTTCAAACAAGATGTTGAGCTCCCCAAACCCTTTATTATCGGAAAGTAGCGCGTTGAATCAAAGGGGTGGTTATGTGAAGAGGCCTTCCATCGATAGCGGTATACATTTAACTGGAGGACAATCTTCTGATAGTTTAAGTTCTTTGAGGTCAACGAGGAATTACAAGACACGCGATAAATTAACAAGGTACGTTTTAATTAATTGTTAATTATTGGGTTAATTTCGTAATTCTAGGTATGATAGGAGTATGTCGTTACCACTGCATTCTCCTCTATCAGTTCTGGATAACGGGATTGGAAGTCCTGATAATTTTAGTAGAAAAATGGATTTCGCGCTATGTAAGTGTTGTTTTAGTCGGTTTTGATTACTTTTATACATTTTTATGCTCACGATTGTTAATTTTGCGTGTTTATTTTTCCATTAATTAATTTCCCCCTTGATAATAAATTCATCGATTTTGTTTTCGCAGGTAGGTTTTTTTGATTTCTGGCTTAATTCTTTAGTCATGGCATGTGTTTTTCAAATTTAAGGGGGAAACAACCTGGGTTTTTTGGACCGCCAGGTATTGTTTTGGCATAATTATAATTTCAGCTTAATTTCGTAGATTAAAGCAGTTAAATTAAACGATTAAACGATAAATTAAATGGATGTGCGATCTTGCGCTTTCAGTTTTTTACTGATTTTTATTTTTCTTTTTTGTTTTTTGGTAACCATTACGTGTAGGTGAGGTTAGTAGTGTCCCAAGAAGTGGTAGCCCATTGATAGACGTCGAAGCAGTCTCTGATGATGAGTCAGACACCCGCAACAGTGGCGTAGGTCAGTGCGTCAAGCTGAAATTAACAAACGAATCTGTCTAATCTTTCTGTTCGTCTTTCGATGTTGTCTCTCACTGTTGTTCTTGTTGGTGTTGTTTTATACCTCCCCAGCGTATTCCATTAACGCTAGTACTGTTAATGTAGTACGCCACACTTACTTCTTATTATTAATCAGTGCAATTGGGGGTGAATATTAGTTTCTTTTAGAAGATACAATAATAGAATAGGATTTGCACTTATAAATCTCTGCAATTAAATTATATCTAAATCAACAATACTAAACCCGCTTTTTATGTTTAATATGCTTGCTTTGTAGATTTGTGCCTTTTTATGTAGTAATCCACGCTTTAATTATTTAAGTCTGATAATAAATTTTCTTCAACAAATCAGACTTAAGTAAATCAATAACTGCTTTAGCAAACTAAAATATAGTACACAAAATGTATATACAAAAAATTATAAAAACCTTTGGTAATAAAATTAATTAATTGATTCAATTTAGGGGAGCAAGACGTGCGTGTTTTAACCCTCGCTGAGCAAATCATTGCAGCAATTCCAGAAAGGATAAAGGTATTAAAAGACGTGCACCAGGGCTTCTAAATTAATTGCTTAAATTGTAGAATGAAAGCGAAGAAATGATGTTGGATGGTAGTCCAGGTCCTCCTGATAGCTTACAACCGAGTGATGTTTTAAACGATGTTTTTATGGAACCTCTACTTGATCAATCTTCTTCCAGTTTCGAATCCAACGATTTTAATTTTGAATTTTCTGATCACAATTATAGGTAATTAATCTAAACTTTGAACGGGATAAATTTTAATTGAAATTTTAGGTATTACGACCTAGGAACTCCTTGTTCAAGCTTAAGCCCAGCGTCATCCAGTTGTTTACAATCACCTCGTTCTTTTACTCTTGATTCCCCATCTCCTCCTCCTACAACAGCTGACTTCTGCGAGTTTTTCCAAGCGTCAAGCAGTCTATTCGAGAAGGACTTCTCGAATTTGACCCTATCAGGTATTGTGTTGCTATGAAATAGTTTCTTAAGTAAAGTTGATTGTTTTTAAGATCGGGAACAGCGTGAGCTTTATGAGGCGGCGAAGATCATTCAGAAAGCGTATAGGTCTTACAAAGGAAGGCAGCAGGAGCAGGATAAGGAAAGGGCTGCTGCCGTGCTGATTCAGAATTACTATAGACGTTATAAACAATACGCGTACTACAAACAAATGACGCACGCGGCGATGGTTATTCAAAATGGGTTTAGGTCTTATTGCGAGCACAAGAGGTTCAAGAAAAGCCAGGAGGCGGCTGTGTGCATCCAGAACTATTACCGCAACTACAAGGAGCAGGGGGGAAGGGGAAGCGATTCCGCCCCATCGGGGCTCAAGTAAGTTTTTACCATCACGGCGGGATTAATTCACCCCAGCTGACTTAGTAATCAGTTTTTGGGTAAATTTTTCCCTAAATCATCCGTGTTGTTTCTTGGTCGCACTGCCCTGCCTGCTTCTATGTAGCTGATGTCTTTCTGTGGTAGTTCTTGATGTACCCTTAACACGTGTGAATGGAAATGAAGATACCAACACTAAACTGACACGTCTTAAATATACCACGTACCACTATTAAACATCCAAGGTTTCTTGTGTTTTCTTCCAATAATTTACTTGCATCAAACACCCATAAATTCCCCTTTTTTTTCTTTTATTAGACGAACGTACTCGCAGAGGAGGCAACATCAAGCCGCCCGTAAAATCCAACAATTTATGAGGCAATCCAAAAACAAGTAAGTACAATCAATTATTGAATTCAACCAAAATATTACAGTAAATACCTAACTTATCATCAATTTTCTCTGATGCTCACTTAAGTTTGTGGGAAGAAACTATGGGGACTGTGGTGAGTTATTTATTTTATCCCCAAAAATGTAGTAAAACCACAAAACTTAAATACTGATTTTCATGATTATTTTTTTTTTAGATTGCAGAAAGAACGAGCAGAAAAAGAGAAGCGGGAGGACCCGTTAGTGGATGTCCGCCGAAAGTCAGCGTCTCAAGAAGCAACCAGTTTCACCATCGCCCCAAATAGCAGGTTGGTATTGTTATTGGTATTATCACTGGAGACTTGAGGTCTTCTTCGCAAATTCACTTTAATTTGTATTAAACCTTTTCCAATTGTATTTCAGAAAGCATCAATTCTATTTCAAAAAAATTAATATAATTTCAGAAAGGACCAATTCTAAAAAATAAACCAAGAATTTTTGGCGGTGGTTGTGCACATAAACCACAACAGACACATAAAATTTATTAAAAAGGTGCTTTGGTAAGATTACACCAGTACAATATTACCCTTAGGTCCTTATCCTTGTTGTAATTTCGCCTTACGATAATTTCCATCGTGGGTAGTTGATAAAATACAATTTGTACCTTGCAATCCCTTGGATATTTGACTAATTCGCCACGTGTAGCGATTTTTAATTTTCTGTCCGTTTTTTTCAAAACATCGCGCAGAAATTTTGGCTACATCCGATAATTTTGGTCATGAGTGGTTGAAAAAACACAATTACTTTGGATGGTCGATGTGGGGCCCATTAAAGAGATATCGACTTGAAAATTTCAACTTGCACTTCTTTGGATATTTGACAAAATCGCGATTTTTAATTTTCTGCGCGTTTTTTTCAAATCATCGCGCAGAAATTTTGGCTACATGCTATAATTTTGGTCATGGGTGGTTGAAAAAACACAATTACTTTGGATGGTCGGTGTAAGCCCAATTAAAGAGATATCGACTTGAAAATTTCAACTTGCACTTCCTTGGATATGTTACTAAATAGCCACGTGTAGCGATTTTTAATATTCTGCCTGATTTTTTCAAAGCATCGCGCAGAAATTTTGGCTACATGAGATAATTTTGGTCATGAGTGGTTGAAAAAACACAATTAATTTGGATGGTCGGTGTGGGGCCAATTAAAAAAATATTGACTTGAAAATTTCAACTTGCACTTCCTTGGATATTTGACTAAATCGTCACGTATAGCGATTTTTAATTTTCTGCCCGATTTTTTCATAGCATCGCGCAGAAATTTAGCCTACATGCGATAGTTTTCGTCGTGGGTGGTTGAAAAAACACAATTACTTTGGATGGTCGGTGTGGGGCCAATTAAAGAGATATAGACTTAAAATTTTTAACTTGTTCTCCCTTGGATATTTGACTAAATGACCACGTATAGCGATTTTTTATTTTCTACGCGTTTTTTTATCAAATCATCGCGCAGAAATTTTGGCTACATGCGATAATTTTGGTCATGGTTGGTTGAAAAAAACACAATTACTATGGATGGTCGGTATGGGGCCAATTAAAAAGATATCGACTTGAAAATTTCAATATGCACTTCCTTGGATATTTGACTAAATCCCCACGTGTAGCGGTTTTTAATTTTCTGCGCGCTTTTTTTTTAAATCATCGCGCAGAAATTTTGGCTACATGCGATAATTTTGGTCATGGGTGGTTGAAAAAACACAATTTTTACTTTGGATGGTCGGTGTGAGGCCAATTAAAAAGATATCGACTTGAAAATTTCAATATGCACTTCCTTGGATATTTTACTAAATTGCCACATGTAGCGATTTTTAATTTTCTGTGCGTTTTTTTCAAATCATCGCCCAGAAATTTTGGCTACATGCTATAATTTTGGTCATGGGTGGTTAAAAAAACACAATTACTTTGGATGGTCGATGTGGGGCCCATTAAAGAGATATCGACTTGAAAATTTCAACTTGCACTTCTTTGAATATTTGACTAAATCGCCACGTGTAGCGATTTTTAATTTTCTGCCCGATTTTTTCAAAGAATCGCGAAGGAATTTCGGCTACATGCATTAATTTTGGTCGTAGATGGTTGAAAAAATACAATTTTTACTTTGGATTGTCGGTGTGAGGCCATTTAAAAAGATATCGACTTGAAAATTTCAATATGCACTTCCTTGGATATTTCACTAAATAGCCACGTGTAGCGATTTTTAATATTCTGCCCGATTTTTTCAAAGCATCGTGCAGAAATTTTGGCTACATGCGATAATTATGGTCATGGGGGGTTTAAAAAACACAATTACTTTGAGTGGTTGATGTGGGGCCAATTAAAGAGATATCGACTTAAAAATTTCAACTGGCACTTCCTTGGATATTTGACTAAATTGCCACGTGTAGCGAATTTTAATTTTCTATCTCTTTTTTTCAAAGCATCGCGCAGAAGTTTTGGCTACATGCGGTAATTTTGGTCATGGGTGGTTGAAAAAACACAATTATTTGGATGGTCGGTGTAAGGCCAATTAAAGAGATATCGACTTGAAAATTTCAACTTGCACTCCCTTGGATATTTCACTAAATAGCCACGTGTAGCGATTTTTAATTTTCTGCCCGATTTTTTCAAAGAATCGCGAAGGAATTTAGGCTACATGCGATATTTTTGGTCGTAGATGATTGAAAAAATACAATTTTTACTTTGGATGGTCGGTGTGAGGCCAATTAAAAAGATATCGACTTGAAAATTTCAATATGCACTTGCTTGGATATTTGACTAAATCCCCACGTGTAGCGATTTTTAATTTTCTTCGCGTTTTTTTCAAATCATCGCGTAGAAATTTTGGCTAAATGCGATAATTTTGGTCATGGGTAGTTTAAAAAACAAAATTAATTTGGATGGTGGGTATGGGGCCAATTAAAAAGATATCAACTTGAAAATTTCAACCTGCACTTCCTTGGATATTTGACTAAATCGTCACGTGTAGCGATTTTTAATTTTCTGCGCATTTTTTTTCAAATCATCGCGCAGAGTTTTTGGCTATATGCGATAATTATGGTCATGGGTGGTTTAAAAAAACGCAATTACTTTGGATGGTTGGTGTGAGATATCGACTTGAAAATTTCAACTTGCACTCCCTTGGATTTCACTAAATAGCCACGTGTAGCGATTTTTAATTTTCTCCCCGATTTTTTCAAAGCATCGCGCAGAAATTTTGGCTCTATTCGGTAATTTTGGTCATGGGTGGTTGAAAAAACACAATTACTTTGGATGGTCGGTGAGGGGCCAATTAAAAAGATATCAACTTGAAAATTTCAACTTGCACTCCCTTGGATATTTTACAAAATCGCCACGTGTAGCGATTTTTAATTTTCTGTCATCATCGCGCAGAAATTTTGGCTACATGCTATAATTTTGGTCATGGGTGGTTGAAAAAACACAATTTTTACTTTGGCAAATTTCAACCTGACGTCCGAAAAAATTGAAATTCGGTGCGGTTATAAAACAGACGCGACCGAAATTTGCCAAAATAAAACCAAACTCGCCAGGATTTGACATCCGAAAACGAATTTTTCGATTCTACATGACGTACTGAAATTTGGAAAGGGCATCGGTTTATCCTTTTCGGGGTGAATAATTTTTTTGCTGATGCTTTCTGAAATACAATTGATGTTTCTGAATTACAATTGATGATTTCTGAAATTGAATTGATCTTTTCTGAAATGCAACTGAAAAATATGTGGATTTAATGTTTTTTTTTAATGTTTTTTAGATCTGAAGGCGCTGATAAAAAATAAGATCCATCGGCGCCGCGATTAGCAACCAAGAGATATCATCCACACCTATAAAAAAAAGAAAACATGCCATCGCCTTTCTGGATGACTCAAAAATCACTCGTACCAAACGCTAGTTGGTAATTAAATAATACGCATGTAACTCCAAGAAAGGCAATTTAAGTTGAAATCTTTAATTTAACTTTATTTAACTTACTAGTCAGTTACTAAGCCAATAAATACAACTCCTGTATTTTCTGATGTGGCTATAAGTAAATTTGGGTATTTTTATGCATTTGTCTGAAGAATGCAAGGATCGACAACAAAAGTGAGACGTTTAGACATTGTACGACTTACTTCATATTTAATCAACACAAATATTTTAACATAAAATGGATTCAGTGCTGTGATTTTTTTGATGCTCGGTTTTTCATTCACTTACCAATTAGCGTAAAATTAGAGCTTTCGTTTTTTTAATTGGTGCTAGTTTGAATTTTGTAGGGCCTAAATTAAGCTCGATTGGAATTAATTGAAAAACTTTCAAAGCATCAAAAATATTTAAAGTAGTCAAGTTTAAAACTAGACGTAGTTTATAGTTTAAAAAGCGTACTTAAAGCCTTTTACTATTATTTTACTTCTTTTGTAATCATTTTGATGGGGTTGTAGTTGATTTGATGAAAACTATTTCATTCATTTCAAGTCTGTATAAATTAGATTTAATCCGATTTTTGAATATTTTCACTGCCATTTAGAGTAGCTTTTGGAACTAGAGAGAGAAAGACGATATATTTTTGGTTATTTTAAAAGTGAAAGAGGGGAATAATGGCGGATCGTTTTCCGTCCACATGCATTTTGTTTTATCTCTTCTCGGGTTTTAAAATTGTAATAGTTCTGCTCACATACATATCATATGTAGTTAATATTAACAAAATAACCTAGATAAAATATTTAATATATACATTTATGATGAGATTTATTGCGTATAAAACTATAGTTTTTAAATCTTAGCTTGTAAGTCTTAATTTTAAATAAACCTGCTGTACAATTATTATAATAACTGAAAGTTACTGGGGTGGTTTTAACTTGCAATAAATTTTAAGGGCACGCAATATGTTGATTAAAGCGTTATTTTTAAGAAAGTTTTAAGCATTGGTGCTCAAGAATTGGTTTCGTTAATAAATTAAAGCACAATTATTTTTGTACATAAAACATCCATTTTAATGCGTTTCTCCATTCTATTCACTACGAAAAATAACCCCTGCCTTTAATTTCATTATTTTAATAACCGCAATATTCAAAATAACAGTTTTAAGCCTTAAATACTTTTTCAGTTGAAATAAGTATAATAAAAAAAAACTAATAAAGGCAGGGGCCTCTAAAAGACTCATATTTTTTAATAAAATTTTAAGACTTAATAAGTTATGAAGTAGTCAATTATTATAAAATGGCTTAAAGTTAAAACTTAAAACAATAAAAATATTAACGAATATTAAAGTGCGAACAATATTTTATTCTATTATTCATTTTTTATTTTGTAGTAAATTAAGCCTATCAATAATTAATATACGAGTTTATTGCAATAAATAAAACTATTATTTTTGTATGGAATTTTTAAAATTGTTAGCACTTTACTATTTTTTGAATAAATATTGGAAATATGGCTTGAGTTAAAAATAATTGATTTATGTACGTGCTAAACTAGTTTATTTTTTTTTTAAATATTTACAATAATTACTGCAAACTGAAAATCCTTCCAATTTCCGCACTATCACGGCGCAATAATTTTTTATTTTAATATTTTTAATACAGGGTGTTCCTTTCGTGGTTCACCAAACATCGGGACTATAAACTAGAGCAAATCTAATCCAGAAAAAACAAAAAAGTGGGGTCTATATTTTTTAGTTTTGGAGCTTCAGCGTTTTGAATTTGTCAAAAATCACAAAAACACTAAATGTGTTGGGATTAAAAAAAAATATCATTAGTAAGCTAAACTATTCTCTTTCAATTGATAACAACAGTAATATAAAAGTATTAAAAAATTAATCCCAAAAAAAAAAGTTCTTAAATTTTTTTTCTAAAACAAGACCTATTAAGGTTATTTTTTTTTTAGATTTCTCAAAGTTCTTCATATTCCCAAGCATTCAAGGAAAAATTTGAACTAAAATTAAAAACGCTGTAGCTCCAAAACAAAAAAAACATTTTTTGTTGTTTCTAACCCAGACGTTTTGTGAACTACGAACGCAACACCCTGTATATTAAAACAATTTATTATTTTTAACTCAAGTCAATTCCATAACTTTGTACCTGCAGGCGGGATGAAAGGTATTCGGTTGGATTTTAAAAGGCATGTGGCAAAAAAAACTTCCCAAAGCGGGACATGTAAATAAAAAAAACTGTTATTCGTTTAAAAAATTTTATTCTTTAATCTATAAACGGTAATAAGCTAAGTAAGGTAAAAAAACTTACATAAAACGAGTATTAACTGTAAATTTTTTGAATTATACTTACCCTATAATCAAGAAAACCGTAGTTTAGTAATAAACGCAGAAAATATTTTTCAAAAAGTCCAATGTATGTAAGGGATGAAACTTATTATAAAAAAAGGCTTTTTACTGAGGTGGTAAGTAGGAGGGGAAGGGGGGAGCCGCTTAAATTTTTAATTGGCGGCAAAATTCCATCAAAAAAAAAACAATCAAATCATTTCAATCTTTAGGATTAAAATAAAACGGTATGGATTTTTGTATGGACGTTTGTTACTTGTACAGAGCAAAATGTTTTTCTAGATAATATTTTATTACTCCCCTTTATTTTGAAGAGATCTATATATATACTTTGATGAAAAAACAAAGCAAATCTCGAAGAAAAAAAAAGTAAACACCAAAAATATATATATATACAGATGTAAAATAAATTAACTAATAATAATAATGTATTTTAAATCATAATCTATAGGCAAAAAATATAATTATAATTATACATATATAAATATATATAAATAATAAATAAATATATATTCAATTTAAATTTTATATCTACAAGACATGCATACCTACTGATGTATTTAAAAATATACTGTAGTTTTAATCATATTAGAAATTAAGATATCTATTTTTTCCCCAACTTTTCCTCCATTTTTTTGTTAATGACATGCAATTTGTACGCTTCAGGGGGAAGTCGCTGCTGTGCCCCTTTTAAAACTCTTATAGTATTTACCAAGATTTGAGAAAGCATGAGTTGGATGAACTTATTATAACATCCAGCTCATTCTTTTTTTTGTAGCTGCACCGTACCTACAATTGTCTATATTTAATCTAGTTCTTATCTATCGATTAGTCTTTGAATTTTTCGATAAATTGTTAATATGCGCGGTAATTATTGACGGTTCAGCTGCACTTCTTCACTTGACCCATTCCACAAATAATAACCATCTTTTTACTTACATTTCTATGAATATTACAAGGTTTTTTTATGTACTTAATTAGTGTTTTAAGATATCTACTTGTTCTAATTCGCTTTTTTGTTACTTGTAAATTTTATTAATCTTGTTGAAATTGTTGATGATTTTGTTTATATGTTCGTCAGGAGTGCAGACGGCTGTTGTGTTTCATAATATGTCTTATTGACTAATAAACACTTTCCGAATTTATACATCATTTTTATTACACCTTCTTTTTTCATGCACATCACTTTAAAACTTACAGAAAATATCTGTAAGGTAACCATGGAAACCGTATATTTGGTTTGTTCCAACAACGAGTTTTCTGACCCTCATGAAACCATAACAAATTGCTTGGATTGAATTTATGGGCTTGCGCCAAATTTTTAACGCCCAAAGTACATCTCACAAGACAACGTTGTTGGAACGCGGTCCCATGAACTACCTAAGTTTGGTTGGAACACAAACTTAGACCATCCTACCTATCTCATATCTTTGATGGAACGCGTTTTATCAATTGCGCATGACCGTGATCGCCAATGTACGATTCTCTGGTCTGTCGGTTCAAACCTATTATGTTATTTTTCCTGTAAGGACTTATACAGGGTGACCCAGTCATCTGCCCACGGTCTATAGTTTCTTTGCTATAAAACATATCGACTTGCGGTTTCCACCAACATATACATACATGCATGCCCCACAATTTAAAATATCGAAACTATGATATATACAGGGTGTCTCATCATGGCCTACTGAACCAAAGTTATATTTTTTTAAATGGAACACCCAGTATATTATGACATTTTTGGATTCCTTATCAAAAAATAATTATACTTTGTAAAAACTTTTATGGGTCGATCATAACTCGTTTTGCTGATATTTGCCATTTAAGCCAAAAAAAGATCAATTTTTGAAAAATCACTGCTCTAAAACAGAAGAATATTTTTGCTTGAAATTTTGTCAAAAATTTTTCAACATCGTCTAGTCTATAACTATCATATCAAATTTAAGTTTGTGATATTTTTTTATCAGGGTGCCTTATAAAACGCAAATTGAACAGTTACACGAAATTTTCAAATGAAACACCCTGTATATTTTAACGTCAGTCGATGGCATTTTTTACAAGCTTTCTATTGATATGATGTTTGTATGGTCGCTTATCAATGGTTTAGGAGATATTAATATCCAAACTGAGAAACAGTGAAAATAAACAAAATAGCACTCTTGGTGAATTTTTTTCAGGATTTTTTTTAATTTGCCTAAAACTTATTTGTGTCATTCTCTATTTTGCTTTTTTAATAATGTTGTTATACTACAAAGCAGTTTTTGTTGCTTTACAACACAAATAAAATCGAAACTTGCAATTATCAATTTTGGTTTTCTAAATTTCAGTATGTTTTGAAAATTTAACAGCTGATGTTACCAAGGAAACCCCTATTTTGTTGAATTTCGTTTTTATGCTCTCTTCTGATAGCTAGAAGCGGATTTCTTTCAGCTTCACCATATTTGCCATTTCTTCTTTAGAAGAGTTCACTATATCGGTTTAGTTATTGCCCAAAAGTACAGAAAAAGGCGTTAAAACAAAACTCAACAAAATAAGCGTAACATCAGTTGCTAAATTTTCAAAGCATACTGAGACTTAAAAAACCAAAATTGATAATTGCAAATTTCGATTTTATTTTTGTTATAAAACAACAAAAACTACTATTGAAATAAAACAACATTATATAAAAAGCAAAATAGAGAAAGACAAAAATAAATAATAGGCAAATATAAGAAAAAATCCTCAACAAAATTCATCAAGAGCACTATTTTATCTATTTTTCACTGTTTCTCAGTTTGGATTTTAATATCTCCTAAACCGTTGATAAGCGACCATACAAATATTATATCAATAGAAAGCTTGTAAAAAATGCCATCGATTGATGTTAAAATATATAGGATGTTCCATTTGAAAATTTCGTTTAATTGTTCAATTTGCCTTTCATAAGGCACCCTGATAAAAAATATCACAAACTTAAATTTGACATGATAGTTGTAAACTAGACGATGTTGAAAAACTTTTGACAAAATTTCAAGCCAAAATGTTCATCTGTTTTAGAGCAGTGATTCTTCAAAAATTGATCTTTTTTTGGCTTAAATGGTAAATATTAGCAAAACGAGTGATAATAGACCCATAAAAGTTTATACAAAGTATAATTATTTTTTGATAAGGAATCCAAAAATGTTTTTGGGTGCACGTACACCCCCTCTAAAAAAGTACAAAGAATAAAGAATACAACTAGTGCTGTTGATTCACAAAAATAAAGTTAATTGAGACCTACTGATTATCTTAATCTTTTAAATTTTAAAAATCTTAAAAAGGGTTTACCAAAAAATTAATGGTTTGTAGATATGTCACTTTTCACTTTTATATTATCTATAAAAGGAATGACAAGTTTTTAGTGAAAAAATGTGGGATGAAGAAATGTTGATAGTATTTGTTACTTTTGTTTTGTGGAAAAAAATGTGTTCAACATTGTAAAATTCTATAAAGAAATGTTAAAAACATTTTGCTGTCAACTTTTACTTGCTAGAACAAGTTTGAAGATCCAGTGCACATTGCATTTAATTTCTAATGTTTTCAGTTTAAAAAAATAATTTTCATTTTTTGTTGTTGTAAAGTGAAAATCCTGGCCAAGGACAATTTTTAATTATTTGCTTTACTTGATGTAAGTAAGAACTCTTTGTATTTAAAGCTAAAATTATAAAAATTGCAATTATGGCTTAAACAACAGTTCAACCTTTAATTATTATAGTATTTTTTAGGGTTTTAATTAAATTGCAGTTGTATGTTCTGAAAATCAAAATTTTTGCAAAATAATAAAAAATAAAGCAGTACCTTTTCGACAAAAATAAAATAATTTCTGTCTTAAAAATCGAATTTTTAATATAATAATTTACTAATTCTTGTTTAAGTTTGTGCCTAAAAGATTTTATTTTTTTATGTGATAAATCAAAAAAAAAACAAATTTTAATTTTTGGTTGTCATTTTTAAATTTTGCACGTTCCTAAAAAATGGCCATAAAATGTGCGTTTAAAATCAGAAATTGGTCAAAGATTTAATTAAATAATTATCAATTTTTAGGATTAGGATTTATTTCAAAAATATAAATTAATAATTAAAAAAAAAATCATCTGTTTAAATATAGTTCCAACTTTTATTTCAATAATTATTGATTTTTTTAGATGAAATTAAAATTATTATGTTCAGAAAATCACAATTTTTACATGACCTCGGATATTAATTATTATTTTCTATTTTGCAGCTAATTTTGGTGTGTGGGCGAATTTACTTTAAAATTTGATGTGTGTAATATTTTATTTAATAATTTTAATAAAAGAATTTGTTATGAAAAGAATTATTTCAATAAAAATGAACACATTTTATCAGGCACAGTCGTTTTTGGACCTCCATTGCGTTGCTTTTTAAACAAATTAATAAAGAAAAGCGTGATCAACGATGACTTGGTCTGTGGAATTTGTGGTTAATTTAAGTGTATTCGCCATTTGTACAATCACCATCATGTAAGATTACTAATTTTCACATCAAAAAAATGACCTAAATCGAATTTTTAGATACGTTGTAGGTTTCTTGCAAAATTGGATCAATCATACGTTCCTTTCTTGTTGTCTATTAGTTATTTGTTTTGAACTTTTCCGTTATGCCATTCAAATGACAACTTATTGTAAGAGCACACGCAAATTAAATGGACAAACAGTGATTATCACTGGAGCTAATAGTGGAATTGGAAGTGAAATTGCGCTGCAAGTTGCACGACGTGGAGCTAGAGTCATCATGGCGTGCAGAAATCAAAATAGAGCCATTATTGGTAGAGGTATTTTTATTTTAAATTTTACCCAAAACGAGGAAATTTATGGCTTTATTTTTTAGATTACATTAAAGATGTTACAGGAAATAAAAATGTAGTTGTAAAAAAATTGGACCTTACCTCGGAAACATCAATTCGTGAATTTGCTGCGGATATAATTGCAAATGAAGAACATCTTCATACACTCGTCCACAATGCAGGAATAGCGATATTTGACTCCAATCAAGTCCCAAATCTACGAAATGAAAATAATTTAGAATTAACCATGGCTACAAACTACTTTGGGCCATTTTTACTCACGCATCTATTAATAGGTAAAAACTTTAATTATTGTTAGTAAAACCAAACTAAAAATCTATTTTTAGATCATATGAAAAAGTCAGCGTTATCCTCCCCAAGCCCAGGCCGTATAATAATCGTAGCTTCAGACGTCTACAAAATTGCAGCTTGGTTCAACATGACCAACCTTAATCCAGGCTTAAATTTTCCTTTCAAAAATTACTTCCTCTCCAAATATGTTAATATTTGTTTCACTCTACAATTAGCAATGAGATTGCAAAGGCATCGTATAACAGTTAACTGCCTTACTCCTGGATGGGTGAATACTCCAATGTGGAGACAGGTTCCAGAACCATTTACTTGGACAATGTCAATATTCGCTCAATTTTTTTTCAAAAACATCCAACAAGCAGCACAAACTGCCCTGTACCTAATTTGCTCTGACGAAGTTAGACAGGTTACTGGGGCATATTTTAAAGAGTGCATGCAAACGAAGCTATATCCTGGAGTGTATAATCTTTTGCTTGTATCAGAAACGTTCTGGGAAGATACTTTAAATTATGTTAATTTAAGAGATACTGACCCAAGAATTTAATTTATATAATTTCCAAAATTTGATTTAATTAATTTTAGAACAACTTTTAATTGTAATGTACGATTTTGTTTAAAAACTAATTATTATTTAATGTGTTTTAAATTTTAACAGATATATTTTGTATTTAGGAAGCTTTCGAAAGTTTTTTAGGTAATTTATGTTTTAAATATAATTTCAAAACTTGAAAATGTCGTTATTATTTTTATTAACCTCAAAAGCACGATTGAAAATGAAAATTTAAAAATCAAGAAATTGGTTCATTTTAAAAACTATAGTTATATCCTCATTTTTACTTGCATGCAACTAATTGATCAGTATGTCAGTATGTGTGAAATATTTTGTCGTTGCTTGAATTAAATCTTTGTTTTAAAGGCAACTAATAAATAGTATTTTTTTCTTCAAATCTTACAACCATCTGTCACGCTGTAGAAGCTGTAACAAGTCACTTTTGTGATCGTTGTGCCTATGGTTATGTTCGTACAGTTCCGGTGTAAATCAGGTACAATCCGGTGTGTATACTTTGTATATCCAAGGAGTAGAAATACAAATTCTACTCCGCCTATTTGGCAACCCAATATACTTTAGCAACTTGACATGATGTAGGTAAATTAAATGTCAAATATTTTTTTATTGTATAGGTTCTAAAAAAATAGCAATAAAATTTAAAATATTTAAAGCAGAAACAAGTTCAATATTCTTTTAAAAAGTCAATAAATAAAGGCTGCTAATTAACGTTTAAATTTCAAAATTGGTTAAAATATGATGGAGCTTTAAGGTTCTTTGAAAAAGTTTTAAACAAAATTATCAATTTTTATTTTAATTTCGATTTATAGGTTAAAAAGGGGCTAACATTTCAAAAACTAAAGGTCTATTTATGCTCAAAGATTTAAGATTTTAGAAGATCATAGGATATAGGTTTTGAAGAAATGGCAAAAATTAAATGTCAAATCTTAGGTCTTAAATAACAAATCTTAAGTCTAAAATCTTTGAGCATAATAATATACCTTTATAGTATGGCTTAAGTTACATTCAAGCTATAATTTCAGTAATTTTTGCAATTACATATATTAAATTGTATTTTGATTTTGAGCAATTTTTTATAATTAATTTGCTGTCCAAAATCAAAATTGTTGCATATTTTTTTTTTGTTTACCAACTCATTTTGAAAATTTTTCTTTCATTTTATGTTTAAAATCATTTAGTTTATCATGTCATAAACCATAAATTAACAAAAAACAATTTTTAAATTTTTGTTGAAATTTTGATTTTCTATAATTTTAAAATTTTATTTTTAAATATGCTGTAGCATCTAAAAAAACTGTGTTAATGCCGAAAAAAATAAAACAAACAAATTTACTCTTCCAACTTCAAACTCAATAGTTTCAAGTTTCTATTGTTTTTTTTTTCTAAACAAAAAAATCGCTAAAAATGGTAGAATTATTAATATTTTGATGCACATAAAAAATCTGAAAAAAAAACTAGAAAATCGATACAAAATGAAGTTGAAAAAACCTTAGAAAATTTCCGCAAAGATCAAATATTTACAAATGAAAGCGTCGTTAGGACTTTTTATCTAAAAATGAAATCCTCATTTTAAGCATATAAATATTTTTTTAAACATTATTTTGTGGTACATGTTTCGGCTTATTCGGGCATCAACAGGCAACTGATTTTCAACTTAAGCCATTTGAGTTTGGTGTTATTGATGAGTTTTTCAATACTTTTTATCTTCGATTTATATTTAATGTTGATATAACCATATTCTCATAATCGTCCTGATACGTTTTAATAAAAGTCTTCTGTATTTAACGGTCACCTTGGTCGCAACCATCTTTATTTGACGATGATTTGGTAAAATGTTTAAAACAACTTGAGAAGGGATGATTCATGTTAATTTCTTATTGCAAATGCCCAAAAATCAATTTTTACTAGTAAAATGTACGCTTTTCAAACATTTTCTCGTGTATCCTCTTAATGAAGTATACAAACATAAAGTCTACAACTTACAAATTCCTAATAGTAGGACATATTACTGGGAATTAAGGAGATTCTCCAGATTACCTACGTGTTTGAGTAAAAAGTTCCTTAAAATCAAGACCAATTTTTATACCATCTAAAAACGTCGGACTGATTAAAAGCGCATAGAAAACTGGAAGATCATGCAAAGTAGAGAAAATTTCGTTTACAGATTTTATTGACTTAAAAAAATTGAATGAGATAAATGGAAATATAGACGGTAAGTGTTATAAAAGCGATAAAATAGGCGATATGAAAATAATGATAAATAAAAGAGATGATCCATTTAAATTTCTATAGAAGACGATCTAGCACAAGAAGATTTCTATTCATTTAACATAAAAAACCTACACTAACATTAAATGAAAGCAGGAACCAATTGTTAGCTTACTGATGCAATTGTGTGCAGATCTGTAAGCCCTTACAGGAAATATCTGTAAGGTAACCATGGAAAACGTATATTAGATAATTAGCTTTGTTCCAACAACGAGTCTTCTGAAATCGTAACAAACTGCCCACAAGACAACGTTGTTGGAACTTGGTCCCATGAACTACCTAAATTTGGGTGGAACACGAACTTAAACCTATCATACCTATCATATGTCTTGGATGGAACGCGTTCTATCTAGTGCGCATGACCGTGATCGCCAATGTACCTTTCTTTGGTCTATCGGAACAAACCTATTATATTATTTTTCCTGTAAGGACTTGAACCGCATTGTACACCTCAAATCGTACAAAGATAAAATAAAAATTCTTTAGAAGAAGGGAAAAAATCTGTTGGTATTTTCGGGGGGTGGGGTTTTTGGGTAGACGTACACCCGCTCTAAAAGAGTACAAAGAATACAACTAGCGCTGTTGATTCACAAAAGTAAAGTTAAGACCTACTGATTGTCCTAATCTTCACTTTCAAATTTTAAAATTCTTAAAATGGCTCTAATGAAAAATTAATGGTTTCTAGATGTGTCACTTTTCACTTTTATATTTTTTATAAAATGAATGACATGTTTTTAATGAAAAAATGTGGGATGAATATTCTATAAAGAAATGTTAAAAACATTTTTCCGTCAACTTTTACTTGTTCCAACAACTTTTAAGATCCAGTGCACATTGCAATTAATTTCTAATGTTTTATGTTTAAAAAAATAATTTGTTGTTGTAAAGTGATGAAAAAAAGATTATAAAAAACTGAAATTATGGCATAAACAACAATTCAAGCTTTAATTTGAGTAATTTTTGGATTTTAATTAAATTGCACTTTTATATTCTGAAAACCAAAATTTTTAAAATAAAAAATAAATTTTAATTGCAGTTCGCGATTGTAAGTACCTATTCGACATAAATAAAATAATTTCTGTCTTAAAAATCGAATTTAATATAATAATTTACTAATTTTTGTTTAAGTTTGTGCCTAAAAGTTTTTATTTTTTTATGTGATAAGCCAAAAAAAGAACAAATTTTAATTTTTGGTTTTCATTTTTAAATTTTGCACGTACCTAAAAAAATGGCCAAAACGTGTGCGTTTAAAATCAGATATTGGTCAAAAAATTGTGGAGTGTTTAACGAAGATTTAATTAAAAATTATCAATTTTTAGTATTTGGATTTATTTCAAAAATATAAATTAATAATATTTTTTTGAAACAACATCATCTGTTTAAATACATTTTCAACTTTAATTACAATAATTATTGATTTTTTTAGATGAAATTAAGATTATTGCGTCCAGAAAATCGCAATTTCTACATGACCTCGGATATTAATGATTATTTTCTATTTTGTAGCTAATTTTGGTGTGTGGGCGAATTTGCTTTAAAATTTGATATGTGTAATATTTTATTTAATAATTTTAATAAAAGAATTTATTATGAAAAGAATTATTTCAATAAAAATGAACACTTTTTATCAGGCAGTCGTTTTTGGGCCTCCATCGCGTTGCTTTTTAAACAAATTAATAAAGAAAAGCGTGTTCAACGATGTCTTCGTTATTTGAGAAAATTTGGCTTATTTTATTAATTTCTAGTTTAATCGCCCTTTGTACAATCAGCACGAAGTAAGATTACTAATTTTCACATAAAAAAATGATCCAAATCGAATTTTTAGATACGTTTTAGGTCTCTTGGACATTTCGATCGATCGTAGAATCCTTTTTATAGGTTTATTATTTTTTTGTTTGCTACTTTTCCGTTATTGCCTTAAATTGACATTTTATTGTACGAGCACACGCAAATTAGAAGGACAAACAGTGATTATCACTGGAGCTAATAGTGGAATTGGAAGAGAAATTGCGCTGCAAGTTGCACAACGTGGAGCTAGAGTCATCATGGCGTGCAGAAATCAAAATACAGCCATTAATGCTAGAGGTATCTTTATTTTAAATTTTACCCAAAACGAGGAAATTAATAGATTCATTTTTAGATTACATTATAGATGTTACCGGAAATACAAATGTAGTTGTAAAAAAATTGGACCTTACCTCGAAAACATCAATTCGTAAATTTGCTGCGGATATAATTGCAAATGAAGCACATCTTCATATACTCGTCCACAATGCAGGAATAGCGATATTTGACTCCAATCAATTCCCACGTCTACGAACTGAAAATGGTTTAGAATTAACCATGGCTACTAACCACTTCGGGCCATTTTTACTCACGCATTTATTAATAGGTAAAAACTTTAATTATTATTAGTAAAACCAAACTAAAAATCTATTTTTAGATCATATGAAAAAGTCAGCGTTATCCTCCCCAAAGCCAGGCCGTATAATAATCGTAACTTCAGACGTCTACCAGATTGCAGCTAGGCTTAACAACACAAACCTTAACCCAGGCTTAAATTATCCTTTCATAAATTACTTCATCTCCAAATACATCAACATTTGTTTCACTCTACAATTAGCAATGAGATTACGAAGCTGTCGTATAACAGCTAACTGCCTTCATCCCGGATGGGCGAATACTCCAAGGTGGAGACATTTTCCAGAACCATTTACTCGGCTAATGTCAATATTCGCTAAATATTTTTTCAAAACCGTCGAACAAGCAGCACAAACTGCCCTGTACCTAATTTGCTCTGACGAAGTTGAACAGGTTACTGGGTTATATTTTAAAGAGTGCATGCCAAAGAGTCTAAATTTTGGAGCGGATAATATGGATGTAGCCAAAGCGGTCTGGAAAAATACTTTAAAATATGTTAAATTAAGAAGAACTGACCCAAGAATTTAATTTACATAATTTCCAATATTTGATTTAACTCTTAAATTTTAGAACAACTTTTAATTGTAATGTACGATTTTGTTTAAAAACTAATTATTGTTTAATGTGATTTAAATTTTAACAGATATAATTTTGTATTTAGAAAGCTTTTCGAAAGTTTTTTAGGTAATTTATGTTTTAAATATAATTTTAGAATATGAAAATCATTTTTATTTTTTTAACCTCAAAAGCACGATAAAAAATGGAAATTTCAAAATCAAGAAATTGGTTCATTTTAAAAACTATAGTTATATCCTTATTTTTACTTGCATGCAACTAATTGATTAGTTTCTGTGAAATATTTTGTTGTTGCCTGAATTAAATATTTGTTTTAAAGGCAACTAATAAATAGTATTTTTTTCTTCAAGTCTTACAACTGTACAAGCTGTAACAAGTCACTTTTCTGTTCGTTGTGTCTATGGTTATGTTCGTTCAGTTCCGGTGTAAATCAGGTATTAAAAATATTTTATTATTGTATAAGTTCTTAAAAAATAGCAATAAAATTTAAAATATTTAAAAGAGAAACAAGTTTAATATTCTTTTAAAAAGTCAATAAATATAGGCTGCTAATTAACGTTTAAATTTCAAAATTGGTTAAAATATGTGGAGCTTTAAGGTTCTTTGAAAAAATTTTAAACAAAATTATCAATTTTTGTTTTTAATTTTGATTTATAGGTTAAAAAAGGGCTAGCATATCAAAAACTAAAGGTCTATTTATGCTCAAAGATTTAAGATTTTAGAAAATCATAGGATTTAGGCTTTGAAGAAATGGCAAAAATTAAATGTCAAATCTTAGGTCTTAAATAACAAATCTTAAGTCTGAAATCTTTGAGCATAATAATATACCTTTATAGTATGGCTTAAGTTACATTCAAGCTATAATTTCAGTAATTTTTGCAATTACATATATTAAATTGTATTTTGATTTTGAGCAATTTTTTATAATTAATTTGCTGTTTTATGTCCAAAATCAAAATTGTTGCATATTTTTTTTTGTTTACCAACTCATTTTGATAATTTTTCTTTCATTTTATGTTTAAAATCATTTAGTTTATCATGTCATAAACCATAAATTAAAAAAAAAACAATTTTTAAATTTTTGTTGAAATTTTGATTTTCTATAATTTTAAAATTTTATTTTTAAGTATGTTATAGCATCTAAAAAAACTGCGAAAATGCCGAAAAAAATAAAACAAACAAATTTACTCTTCCATTACAAACTCAATAGTTTCAAGTTTATATTCATTTTTTCTAAACAAAAAAATCGCTATAAATGGTAGAATTATTAATATTTTGATGCACATAAAAAATCTGAAAAAAATACTAGAAAACCGAAACAAAATGAAGTTGAAAAAACCTTAGAAAATTTCCGCAAAGATCAATTATTTACAACTGAAAGAGTCGTTAGGACTTTCTATCTAAAAATGAAATCCTCATTTTAAGCATATAAATATTTTTTAAAACATTTTGTGGTACATGTTTCGGCTTATTCGGGCATCAACAGGCAACTGATTTTCAACTTAAGCCATTTGAGTTTGGTGTTGTTGATGAGTTTTTCAATACTTTTTATCTTCGATTTATATTTAATGTTGATATAACCATATTCTCATATTCGTCCTGATACGTTTTAACAAAAGTCTTCTGTATTTAACTGTCACCTTGGTAGCTACCATCTCTATTTGACTATGATTTGGTAAAATGTTTAAAACAACTTGAGAAGGGATGATTCATGTTAATTTCTTATTGCAAATGCCCAAAAATCAATTTTTACTAGCAAAATGTACGCTTTTCAAACATTTTCTCGTGTATCCTCTTAATGAAGTATACAAACATAAAATCTACAACTCACAAATTCCTAATAGTAGGTAGTAGGACATATTACTAGGAATTAAGGAGATTCTCCACATTACCTACATGTTTGAGTAAAACGTTCCTTAAAATCAAGACCAATTTTTATACCATCTAAAAACGTCGGTCTGATTAAAAACGCATAGAAAACTAAAAGACCATACAATGTAGAGAAAATTTAGTTTACAGATTTTATTGACTTAAAAAAATTGAATGAGATAATTGAAAATATAGACGGTAGATGTTATAAAAGCGATAAAATAGGCGATATGAAAATGATAAATAAGAGAGATGATCCATTTAAATTTCTATACAAGACGATCTAGCACAAGAAGATTTCTATTCATTTAATATAAAAAACGTACACTAACATTAAATGAGAGTAGGAACCAATTCTTAGCTTACTGATGCAATTGTGTGCAGATCTGTAAGCCCTTACAGGAAATATCTGTAAGGTAACAATGGAAACCGTGTATTAGCTAATTAGCTTTGTTCCAACAACGAGTTTTCTGAAATCGTAACAAACTGCTCACAAGACAACGTTGTTGGAACATGGTCATGGGAACTACCTAAATTTGGATGGAACACAAACTTAAACCATCTTACCTATCTCATGTCTTTGATGGACCGCGTTTTATCTAGTGCGCATGACCGTGATCGCCAATGTACCTTTCTTTGGTCTATCGGAATAAACCTATTATATTATTTCTCCTGTAAGGACTTGCACCTCATTGTACACCTCAAATCGTACAAAGATAAAATAAGAATTCTTTAGAAGAAGGAAATAAGGTCTATTGGTATTTCCGGGGGGAGTGGGGTTTTTGGGTAGACGTACACCCGCTCTAAAAGAGTACAAAGAATAAAGAATACAACTAGCGCTGTTGATTCACGAAAGTAACGTTAAGACCTACTGATTGTCCTAATCTTCACTTTCAAATTTTAAAAATTTTAAAATGGCTCTACTGAAAAATTAGTGGCTTCTAGATGTGTCACTTTTCACTTTTATATTTTTTATAAAATGAATGACATGTTTTTAATGAAAAAATGTGGGATGAAGAAATGTTGATATAGCATTTGTTACTTGTTATCGACATTTGTAGAAAAAAATTTTACAAGATTCTATAAAAAAATGTTGAAAATATTTTGCTGTCAACTTTTACTTGTTACAACAAGTTTTAAGATCCAGTTATGTTCTGAAAATCAACATTTTTGCAAAATAATAAAAAAAAAATTTTAATTGCAGTTCGCAATTGTAAAGTACCTTTTCGACAAAAATAAAATAATTTCTATCTTAAAAATTGAATTTAATATAATAATTTACTAATTTTGTTTAAGTTTGTTCCTAAAAGTTTTAATTTTTTTATGTGATAAGCCAGAAAAAGAACAAATTTTAATTTTTGGTTGTCATTTCTTAAATTTTGCACGTTCCTATAAAAATAGCCATGAAATGTGCGTTTAAAATCAGAAATGTTTAACGAAGATTTAATTAAATAATTATCAATTTTTAAGATTAGGATTTATTTAAAAAATATAAATTAATAATATTTTTAAAAAACATCGTCTGTTTAAATGAAGTTCCAACTTTAATTTCAATAATTATTAAATTGTTTAGATGAAATTAAGATTTTTGTGTCCAGAAAATCGCAATTTCTAAATGACCTCGGATTTTAATGATTCTTATTCCATTTTTAAGCTAATTTTGGTGCCTGAGCGAATTTACTTTAAAATTTGATGTTTGTAAAATTTTATTTAATAATTTTAATAAAAGAATTTATTATGAAAAGAATTATTTCAATAAAAATAAACACATTTTATCAGGCAGTCGTATTTGGGCCTCCATTGCGTTGCTTGTTAAACAAATTAATAAAGAAAAGCGTGATCAACGATGACTTGGTATATGGATTTTGTGGTTAAATTATACTTTGGTTTTCTAATTGGCACTTGTACAATCGCCTACAAGTAAGATTACTAATTTTTAATTTTTACATCAAAAAAATTACCTAAATCGAATTTTTAGATACGCTATAAATTTCTTGAACAAGTGGATCGATCGTAGGTACCTGCTTTCTTTAGGTGTATTAGGCATTTTTGTGGAGCTTCTCCGTTATGGCATTAAATTGACAACTTATTGTAAGAGCACACGCAAATTAGATGGACAAACAGTGATTATCACTGGAGCTAATAGTGGAATTGGAAGAGAAATTGCGCTGCAAGTTGCACAACGTGGAGCTAGAGTCATCATGGCGTGCAGAAATCAAAATACAGCCATTAAAGTTAGAGGTATTTTTATTTTAAATTTTACCCAAAACGAGGAAATTTATGGCTTTATTTTTTAGATTACATTAAAGATGTTACAGGAAATACAAATGTAGTTGTAAAAAAATTGGACCTTACCTCGGAAACATCAATTCGTGAATTTGCTGCGGATATAATTGCAAATGAAGAACATCTTCATACACTCGTCCACAATGCAGGAATAGCGATAATAAACTCCAATCAATTCCCACGTCTACGAACTGAAAATAATCTAGAATTAACCATGGCTACTAACCACTTTGGGCCATTTTTACTCACGCATCTATTAATAGGTAAAAACTTTAAATATTAATAAAACCAAACTAAAAATCTATTTTTAGATCATATGAAAAAGTCAGCGTTATCCTCCCCAGACCCAGGCCGTATAATAATCGTAGCCTCAGACGTCTACAAGATTGCAGCTTGGTTCAACATGACAAACCTTAATCCAGGCTTAAATTTTCCTCTCAAAAATTACTTCGTCTCCAAATACATCAACATTTGTTTCACTCTACAATTAGCAATGAGATTGCAAAGGCATCGTATAACAGTTAACTGCCTTACTCCTGGATGGGTGAATACTCCAATGTGGAGACACTCAATATTGGCTCAATATTTTTTCAAAACCGTCGAACAAGCTGCACATACTGCCATGCACCTAATTTGCTCTGATGAAGTTAAAGAGGTTACTGGGTCATATTTTAAAGAGTGCATGCAAACGAAGCTACATTTTGGAGCTGATAATATGGATGTAGCCGAAGCAGTCTGGGAAGATATTTTAAATTATGTTAATTTAAGAGATACTGACCCAAGAATTTAATTTATATAATTTCCAAAATTTTATTTATCTCTTAAATTTTAGAACAACTTTTAATTGTAATGTACGATTTTGTTTGAAAACTAATTATTGTTTAATGTGATTTAAATTTTAACAGATATAATTTTGTATTTAAGAAGTTTTTCGAAAGTTTTTTAGGTAATTTATGTTTTAAATATAATTTCACAACATAAAAATCTCGTTTTTATTTTTTTAACCTCAAAAGCACGATTAAAAATGGAAATTTTAAAATCAAGAAATTGGTTCATTTTAAAAACTATAGTTATATCCTTATTTTTACTTGCATGCAACTAATTGATCTGTTTCTGTGAAATATTTTGTTGTTGCCTGAATTAAATCTTTGTTTTAAAGGCAACTAATAAATAGTATTTTTTTCTTCAAACCTTACAAACTTCTGTCACTCTGTAAAGTCGCTCCCAGCTAGAAGTAGGAGAAAGATTACGCGATCGTGATTACTTTTGTCCTACTTCCAGCTGGGACCAACTGTACAAGCTGTAACAAGTCACTTTTCTGTTCGTACAGTTCCGGTGTAAATGAGGTACAATCGGGTGTGTATACTTTGTATATACAAGGAGTAGAAATACAAATTCTACTCCGCCTATTTGTCAACCCAATATACTTTAGTAACTTGCTCTGACGTAGGTAAATTAAATGTCAAATATTTTTTTTTTGTATAGGTTCTCAAAAAATAGCGATAAAATTAAAAATATTTAAAACAGAAACAAGTTTAATATTCTTTTAAAAAGTCAATAAATATAGGCTGCTAACAAACGTTTAAATTTCAAAATTGGTTAAAATATGATGGAGCTTTAAGGTTCTTTGAAAAAGTTTTAAACAAAATTATCAATGTTTGTTTTTAATTTCGATTTATAGGTTAAAAAGGGGCTAGCATTTCAAAAACTAAAGGTCTATTTATGCTCAAAGATTTAAGATTTTAAAAGATCATAGGATTTAGGCTTTGAAGAAATGGCAAATATTAAATGTCAAATCTTAGGTCTTAAATAACAAATCTTAAGTCTGAAATCTTTGAGCATAATAATATACCTTTATAGTATGGCTTAAGTTACATTCAAGCTATAATTTCAGTAATTTTTGCAATTACATATATTAAATTGTATTTTTATTTTAAGTAATTTTTTATAATTAATTTGCTGTTTTATATCCAAAACCAAAATTCTTGCATATTTTTTATTTACCAACTCATTTTGATTATTTTTCTTTTATTTAATGTTTAAAATCATTTAGTTCATCATGTCATATGTCATAAACCATAAATTAAGAAAAACTATTTTTAAATTTTTGTTGTAATTTTGATTTTCTATAATTTTAAAATTTTATTTTTAAGTATGCTGTAGCATATAAAAAAACTGCGATAATGCCGAAAAAAATAAAACAAACAAATTTACTCTTCCATTACAAACTCAATAGTTTCAAGTTATTATGGTTTTTTTCTAAACAAAAAAATCGCTAAAAAAGGTAGAATTATTAATATTTTGATGCACATAAAAAATCTGAAAAAATACTAGAAAATCGAAACAAAATGAAGTTCAAAAAACCTTATTAAATTTTCGCAAAGATCAATTTTTTACAACTGAAAGAGTCGTTAGGACTTTCTATCTAAAAATCCTCATTTTAAGCAAATAAATATTTTTTTAAACATTATTTTGTGGTACATGTTTCGGCTTATTCGGGCATCAACAGGCAACTGATTTTCAACATAAGCCATTTGAGTTTGGTGTTATTGATGAGTTTTTTAATACTTTTTATCTTCGATTAATATTTAATGTTGATATAATCATATTCTCATATTCGTCCTGATACGTTTTAATAAAAGTCTTCTGAATATAACTGTCACCTTGGTCGCAACCATCTCAATTTGACGATGATTTGGTAAAATGTTTAAAACAACTTGAGAAGGGATGATTCATGTTAATTTCTTATTGCAAATGCCCAAAAATCAATTTTTACTAGCAAAATGTACGCTTTTCAAACATTTTCTCGTGTATCCTCTTAATGAAGTATACAAACATAAAGTCTACAACTCACAAATTCCTAATAGTAGGACATATTACTAGGAATTAAGGAGATTTTCCACATTACCTACGTGTTTGAGTAAAACGTTCCTTAAAATCAAGACCAATTTTTATACCATCTAAAAACGTCGGTCTGATTAAAAACGCATAGAAAACTGGAAGACCATACAAAGTAGAGAAAATTTCGTTTACAGATTTTATTGACTTAAAAAAATTGAATGAGATAATTGGAAATATAGACGGTAGGTGTTATAAAAGCGATCAAATAGGCGATATGAAAATAATGATAAATACCTAAAAGAGATGATCCATTTAAATTTCTATACAAGACGATCTAGCACAAGAATATTTCTATTCATTTAACATAAAAAACCTACACTAACATTAAATGAAAGCAGGAACCAATTGTTAGCTTACTGATGCAATTGTGTGCAGATCTGTAAGCCCTTACAGGAAATATCTGTAAGGTAACCATGGAAACCGTATATTAGCTAATTAGCTTTGTTCCAACAACGAGTTTTCTGAAATCGTAACAAACTGCTCACAAGACAACGTTCTTGAATTATCTAAATTTGGTTGGAACACAATCTTATACCATCCTACCTATCTCATATCTTTGATGGAACGCGTTTTATCTAGTGCGCATAACCGTGATCGCCAATGTACGTTTTTTTGGTCTGTTGGAACAAACCTATTGTATTATTTTTCCTGTAAGGACTTACAGATTTTCACAGCATTGTACACCTCAAACCGTACAAAGATAAAATACGAAGAAGGAAAAAAGGGCTATTAGTATTTCCGGGGAGGTGGGGTTTTTGGGTGGACGTACACCCCCTCTAAAAAAGTACATAGAATAAAGAATACAACTAGTGCTATTGATTCACAAAAGTAAAGTTAAGACCTACTGATTATCCTAATCTTCACTTTCAAATTTTAAAAATCTTAAAATGGCTCTACTGAAAAATTAATGGTTTGTAGATGTGTCACTTTTCACTTTTATATTTTCTATAAAAGGAATGATATGTTTTTAGTGAAAAAATGTGGGATGAAGAAATATTGATAGCATTTGTTACTTGTTATCGACATTTGTGGAAAAAAATGTGTTCAACATTGTAAAATTCTATAAAGAAATGTTAAAAATATTTTGCTGTCAACTTTTACTTGTTGCAACAAGTTTTAAGATCCAGTGCACATTGCAATTAATTTCTACTGTTTTAAGTTTAAAAAAATAATTTTCATTTTTTGTTGTTGTAAAGTGGTGAAAAAAGGCGGAATAGTTTTTGAAAAAAATTTAAGCAAATTTATCATATATAATATCACGAGTGGTCAAATTTAAGTCGAATATTTTTCACTGTCATTATCACGAATGTCATTTGGGGTTAAGTTTTAATTTTAACCCCAAATGACATGAGTGGTAATGTATGAAAAATATTCGACTTATAATTTGAACAAGAGTGCATATTTAAGGGACTATTTAACGAACATTTTTCACTTTCTTATGCAAACTTTGACAGCCAACTTCAAACTTATTGAAGTTTGTCATAAACGTCATGAAATAATCGCTGATATTTTTGAAGTTTTACTTGTCACAAAAAATAATCACTTGTGAGTTATATAGTGAGTAAAATTGCGCTTTTAAAGCTAAATTTATAAAAACTGCACTTATGGTTTAAACAACAGTTCAAGCTTTAATTTGAGTAATTTTTTGGGTTTTAATTAAATTGCAGTTTTATTTTCTGAAAATCAAAATTTTTGCAAAATAATAACAAATAAATTTTAATTGCAGTTCGCAATTGTAAAGTACCTTTTCGACAAAAATAAAATAATTTCTGTCTTAAAATCGAATTTAATATAATAATTTACTAATTTTTGTTTAAGTTAGTTCTTAAAAATTTTTATTTTTTTATGTGATAAGCCAAAAAAAGAACAAATTTTAATTTAATTGTTTAACGAAGATTTAATTAAATAATTATCAATTTTTAGGATTAGGATTTATTTCAAAAATATAAATTAATAATATTTTTTTGAAAAAACATCATCTGTTTAAGAACACTTCGAACTTTAATTTCAATAATTATTGATTTTTTTAGATGAAATTAAGATTATTGTGTCCAGAAAATCGCATTTCTACATGACCTCGGATATTATTGATTCTTTTTCTATTTTGTAGCTAATTTTGGTGTGTGGGCGAATTTACTTTAAAATTTGATGTGTGTAATATTTTATTTAATAATTTTAATAAAAGAATTTGTTATGAAAAGAATTATTTCAATAAAAATGAACACATTTTATCAGGCACAGTCGTCTTTGGGCCTCCATTGCGTTGCTTTTGAAACAAATTAATAAAGAAAAGCGTGTTCAACGATGGCTTGCTTAATTGAGAAGTTCTTGTTTATTTTATTACTTTTTAGTGTATGCGTCCTTTATGCAATCGGCACGAAGTAAGATTACTAAATTTTACATAAAAAAATGATCTAAATCGAATTTTTAGATACGTTTCAGAGTTCTTGAGCAATTGGATCGATTATAGAATCATTGCTTTGACTTCATTAGGTTTTCTTTGGCAATTTCTCCGTTATTCCTTTAAATACACAATTTATTGTAAGAGCACACTCTTATTAGAAGGACAAACAGTGATTATCACTGGAGCTAATAGTGGAATTGGGAGAGAAATTGCGCTGCAAGTTGCACAACGTGATGCTAGAGTCATCATGGCGTGCAGAAATCAAAATACAGCCATTCAAGTTAGAGGTATATTTATTTTAAAATTCACCCAAAACGAGGAAATTAATAGATTCATTTTTTAGATTACATTATAGATCTTACAGGAAATACAAATGTAGTTGTAAAAAAATTGGACCTTACCTCGGAAACATCAATTCGTGAATTTGCTGCGGATATAATTGCAAATGAAGAACATCTTGATATACTCGTCCACAATGCAGGAATAGCGATATTTAGCTCCAATCAAGTCCCAAATCTACGAACTGAAAATGATGTAGAATTAACCATGGCTACTAACCACTTTGGCCCATTTTTACTCACGCATCTATTAATAGGTAAAAACTTTAATTATTAATAAAACCAAACTAAAAATTTATTTTCAGATCATATGAAAAACTCAGCGTTATCCTCCCCAAGGCCAGGCCGTATAATAATCACAACTTCAGACTTCTACCAGATTGCAGCTTGGTTCAACATGACAAACCTTAATCCAGGCCCAAATTGTCCTTTCAAAAATTACTTAGTCTCCAAATACGTCAACATTTGTTTCACTCTACAATTAGCAAAGAGATTACGAAGCTGTCGTATAACAGCTAACTGCTATCATCCTGGATGGGTGAATACTCCAAAGTGGAGGCAGTTTCCAGAACCATTTACTCGGCCACTGTCACTATTGGCTCAACATTTTTTTAAAACCGCCGAACAAGCAGCACAAACTGCCATGTACCTAATTTGCTCTGATGATGTTGAAGAGGTTACTACTGGTTCATTTTATACACTGTGCATGGAAAACAGGCTAAATTTTGGAGCGGGTAATATGGATGTGGCCGAAGCAGTCTGGGAAGATACTTTAAATTATGTTAATTTAAGAGATACTGATCCAAGAATTTAATTTACATAATTTCCAAAATTTCCAACTTTTAATTGTAATGTACGATTTTGTTTAAAAACTAATTATTATTTAATGTGTTTTAAATTTTAACAGATATAATTTTGTATTTAAGAAGCTTTTCGAAAGTTTTTTAGGTAATTTATGTTTTAAATATAATTTCACAACATGAAAATCGTTTCTATTTTGTTAACCTAAAAAGCACGATTGAAAATTGAAATTTTAAAATCAAGAAATTGGTTCATTTTAAAAACTATAGTTATATCCTTGTTTTTACTTGCATGCAACTAATTGATCAGTTTCTGTGGAATATTTTGTTGTTGCCTGAATTATAGCTTTGTTTTAAAGGCAACTAATAAATAGTATTTTTTTCTTCAAACCTTACAACCTTCTGTCACGCTGTGCAAGCTGTAACAAGTCACTTTTGTGTTCGTTGTGCCTATGGTTATGTTCGTACAGTTCCGGTGTAAATCAGGTACAATCGGGTGTGTATACTTTGTATGTCCAAGGAGTAGAAATACAAATTCTACTCCGCCTATTTGGCAACCCAATATACTTTAGCAACTTTTCATGATGTAGGTAAATTAAATGTCAAATATTATGTTATTGTATAGGTTCTTAAAGAATAGCAATAAAATTTTAAATTTTTAAAACAAAAACAAGTTTAACATTCAATTAAAAAGTCAATAAATATAGGCTGTTAATTAACAATTAACGATTAAATTTTAAAATTGGCTGAAATATGATGACGCTTAACGTTTTTTCAAAAAAGTTTTAAACAAAATTATCAATTTTTGTTTAAAATTCGATTTTAAGGTTAAAAAGGGGTTACCATTACAAAAACTAAAGGTCTATTTATGATTTAAGATTTATGATTTTAGAAAATCATAAGATTTAGGCACCTTATCAAATCATAAGTCTTAAATCTATGAACATAAATAGACTTTTATAGTATGGCTTAAACTACAGTTAAAGCTATAATTTTAGTAATGTTTGCAATTATATTTAATTGTATTTTGATTTAAAATAATTTTTTATAATTAATTTGCTGGTTTTATGTCCGAAATATCAAAATTGTTGCATATTTTTTTGTTTATCAACTGATTTTGATAATTTTTGTTTCATTTTATGTTTAAACTAGTTTAGTTTATATGTGATATATCATAAATTAAAAAAAAATTGTTTTTTTACAATTTTCTAATTTTACTTGTAAGTATGCTGTAGCATCTGAAAAAACTGCGATAATGCCAAATCTACAGGGTGTCCCTAAAAGGGGTATGTAATGGAAAAAAGTATTTCTGGACAATTCGTTTTTACTTTTTCGCCTTATGTAAGTGGTTAAAAATAGGTCATCGGCATGCAAATTTACTTGTAACTTTTTAATGGTTGAATAAAAATTCATAAAACTTTACTTGTAGCTAAACAGTGTAATTATAAACTTTTTTTGTCTCTTATACAATTTTTCTAACTCCTTTAGTTTAGACGGAAAAAAATATTTCCATGTGGTGCATAACCTAACTTTAGAAAAATATTTAAATTTTTCGCCAAAAGGTCTGTACAAAGTAACACCACCTATTCTTGAGACCAAAATAAAATGATTTAACCAAACTTATTTTAATCGAAAAGTGCTTCGCCAAGTGTCTAGCAACCTTAAAAAATCTTATCTTTTTAAATAACTTGACAGACCATTAAAGTTCTTAAAACTATTTTGTATTTTTTAAATTACTAAAAATGGGCTCACACAAATTTGGTATGTGGCTATGTAATGAAAAAAGGTTTTTCTAGACAATTTGTTTTTACTTTTACACGTTATGCAAGTGGTCAAAAATAGTTGATCGACATGGAAATTTTCTTGTAACTTTCTAATGGCCGAATAAAAATTCATAAAACTTTACTTGTAGCTAAACAGTGTAATTATAAACTTTTTTTGTCTCTCACAAAATTTTTCTATCTCCTTTATTTTAGTCAGAAAAAAATTATTTCCATGTGGTACATAACCTAACTTTGAAAAAATATTTAAATTTTTTGTTAAAAGGCCTGTACAAATTAACACAGTATATTCCTGAGAACAAAATGGAACGATTTAACCAGTTTTATCTTTATCCAAAAGTGCTTCCTTAAGCCTCCATTGACCATGAAAGTTATTTAAAAAGATAAGATTTTTTAAGATCGCTAGGCACTTAACGAAGCACTTTTCGATTAAAATAAGTTTGGTTAAATCATTTTATTTTGGTCTCAAGAATATGTGGTGTTATTTGTACAGACCTTTTGGCGAAAAATTTAAATATTTTTCTAAAGTTAGGTTATGCACCATATGGAAATATTTTTTTCTGCCTAAACTAAAGGAGTTAAAAAAATTGTATAGGAGACAAAAGAAGTTTATAATTACACTGTTTAGCTACAAGTAAAGTTTTATGAATTTTTATTCAGCCATTAAAAAGTTACAAGAAAATTTGCATGTCGATGACCTATTTTTGACCACTTACATAACGTAAAAAAGTAAAAACAAATTGTCTACAAATACCTTTTTCCATTACATAGCCACATACCAAATTTTGTTATGATCGTATGAACCAATTTTTAGTAATTTAAAAATAAAAAACAAAATAGTTTTAAGAACTTTAAAGGTATGTAGTGCCTTAACGAAGAACTTTTGGATAGAGGATAAGTTTGGTTAAATCGTCATATTTAGGTCTCAGGAGTATATGGTATTGTTTTGTAAATACCATATTTTGTTATGATCGTATGAGCCAATTTTTAGTATTTAAAAATTGTTTTGTACAGACCTTTTAGGGACACCCTGTATAAATAAAAAAATACATATTGAAAACAAAACGATAGGCTGGTAATATTTTTGATTTTTTCACATTTATAATAAAAACTCATATTTTCTATTTTTTATGAAACTAAATTTGTTGATCAACATCAATTGTAACATCCCTATGAATATCCATTATTGCTAAACTCATAGGAAAGACTTCTTTATGCACCATATGGAAATATTTTTTTCTGCCTAAACTAAAGGAGTTAAAAAAATTGTATAAGAGACAAAAAAAGTTTATAATTACACTGTTTAGCTATTAGTAAAGTTTTATGAATTTTTATTTAGCCATTAAAAAGTTACAAGAAAATTTGCATGTCGATGCCTATTTTTGACCACTTACATAACGCGAAAAAGTAAAAACGAATTGTCTAAAAATACTTTTTTCCATTACATACCCATATACCAAATTATGTTATGATCGTATAAACCAATTTTTAGTAATTTAAAAAATACAAAACAGTTTTAAAAACTTTTGGATAGAGATAAGTTTGGTTAAATCGTCTTATTTTGGTCTCAAGAGTATGTGGTATTGTTTTGTAAAGACCTTTTAGGGACACCCTGTATATCTTTGGAAATACAGTTCCAACTTTAATATCAACAATTAGTGCATTTTTTTAAATTGTTTTTAGATGAAATTCTTCATGACTTTTTTAATTATCCTCGGATTTTAATGATTCTTTTTGTATTTTGTACCGAATTATTATTATTACTTATCTCATAATGTAAATGAAAAAAAAAATTTTAGTGTAATTTTTGTCCCTTCAGGTTTCTATAGAAAATCGGCAATATAATCGAAAATATAGGTGTATTTAGAAAATAAAAATTTGTTTTACAATAAACAGGTTATTGTAACAATTTTGGTGTGTGAGGAACTATACTTTAAAATTTCATGTGTATAATATTTTATTTAATAATTTTGATAAAAGAATTATTTTAATAAAAAGGAACACAATTTATCAGGCATCAGTCGTTTTTGGGCCTGCATCGTGATACTTTTTAAACCAATTAATAAAGCAAAGCGTGTTCAACGATAGTTTAGGTCATGGATTGGTTTCAAGGAGCTGTTTCTAAATTCTATACTAGGTAAGTTTACTAATTTTCACATCAAAAAAATGATCTAAATCGAATTTTTAGCTACTTTTTAAAGAAGATATTCAATAGGATCAAGTTTAGAATCCTTTTTTTTACTGCCGGTATGATAATTTACCGATACATTAAATCGCCGACAAACTCTTATCATCAATTAAAAGGATACACGGTGATTATCACTGCAGCTAATAGTAGAATTGGAAGAAAAATCGCCGTACAAGTTGCACGACTTGGAGCTAGAGTCATCATGGCGTGCAGAGATCAAAATATAGCCAATAAATTTAGAGGTATTTTTATTTTAAATTTTACCCAAAATGAGGAAATTAATAGATTCATTTTTTAGATTTTATTTTAAGTGTTTCAAAAAATGCAGACGTAGTTGTAAAAAGTTTGGACATTACCTCGGAAGCATCAATTCGTGAATTTTCTGCGGATATAATTGCAAATGAAGATAATCTTCATATACTCGTCCACATTCCAGAAATATCAATCTATAGCTCTAATCGAAGATTAGAATCTGAATATGATGTACAAGTAACCAAGGTCACTAACCATTTTGGACCATTCTTACTCACGCATTTATTAATTGGTAAAAAAAATAATTATTAATAAATCCAAATAAAAAATTTATTTTTAGATCATATGAAACAATCAAAGAGAATCTTAGGGCGAGCTGGTCGTATAATAACCGTAACTTCAGAGGACTACAAAACTGCATCAGCCGATAAACTGACCAACCTTATTGTTAGACCAAGCCCAACATGTCCTTATATAAACTACTTCATCTCCAATTACATCAGCATTTGCTTCACTCTAGAATTAGCAAGGAGATTGCGAGCCTCTGATATAACAGCTAACTGCCTTCATCCCGAAATTGTGACTCCAATACACCCACAGTGTCGAGGACCTGTAATGCCAATGTTATCATGGGGTATTAGATATGTAATCTCAAACCGCGAACAAGGAGCAAGAACTGCCGTGTACCTAACTTGCTCTGATGAAGTTGAAAGAGTTACTGGGTCGTATTTTATGAATTGCGAGAAAACGAAGCTATCTGATGGAGCTGATAATATGAATCTTGCCAGAGCGGTCTGGGAAGATACTTTAAATTATGTTAATTTAAGAGATACTGACCCAAGAATTTAATTTATATTTTTTTCAAAATTTGGTTTAACTCTTGAATTTTAGAACAACTTTTAATTCTAATGTACGATTTTATTCAAAAACTAATTAGTGTTTTAAATTTTAACATAAATAATTTTGTATTTAGGAAGCTTTTCGAAACTTTTTGAGGTGATTATGTTTTAAATATAATTTCACAACATGAAAATCGTTTCTATTTTGTTAACCTAAAAATCACGATTGAAAATTGAAATTTTAAAATCAAGAAATTGGTTCATTTTAAAAACTATAGTCACATCCTTATTATAACTTGGATTCAACTAATTGGTCAGTTTCTGTGAAATATATTTTTGTTGCCTAAATTAATATTTGTTTTAAAGACAACTAAAAGTAACCGGCGAGGTGTTAGCAATAAGTTTTCCAGCAATAAGTATTTTACATGTAATTCTCCATAAGAGGTTTTTTCTAAATAACTTCCTTCCATATCAATTCACAAAAAAAAATATAACAATATAACAATACCTAGTGTTTTACAACGGTACCAAAAGTTTATACTAGCACTATCTAGATGTCATTTAAAATTTTATTAAATTTCACCTTAAAGTATAGTTTAAAGTAACGTCATGTCATCCGAGATATTTTTCTTGTTGATTTCTTAATAGTTTTTCAAAAACAATGCGACACGTCTTTTGCATTTTTGAAAATTCAAAAAAATAAGGTGGTTATGTTTAGACTCTAAAGTAACGCATAAAAATCAGTTTAGACTAATAAACTATCGTTTACGCGAAACTTTTATAATTTTTTTAAATACATCTAGATGGCGCTAGTATAAACTTTTTGGTACCATTGTAAAATAATCTTAAAAAAGTATTGTTTTACGGCATAAAAACCATATCAATCTAAATAGAAAAACTTGTTATTTATTTTCTTTTAGTCCAACTTTATTATTTATACGTTTTGTATAAATTAAATTAAAAACTATCGATTTCGAGATAATTTTATCCCATCTTCAGGTTTTTAAAGAATCTTTATTGTCAAGATAATAGTGACATGTCGACATCTTTTTTTATTTAATTGAAGCAGTCCAAATATTTGTGTTATCCTTTAATTTATTCCATATCAATCTATTTAAAAAAAAATTGATGACGTCGTAGTGACATCACGTCAACCTAAATTTTTTTTTGTTGAGTTCAAAATAAAGGTTTTTAAAAACAGTGCGAAACGTCTTTTACCGTTTTTTAAAATTCCAAAAACTAAGGTGAATTTTATGCGTTACTTTAAACTCACCCTGTATATAGGTTGTTTTTACGTTTACGTTTAAAGTCAAAAATTTGTTAAAAATGGTGGAGTTTTAACGTTTTAATTAAAATTCATTAAAATAATTTTTACATTTTGATTTTAAATCATTTTTTAAATAAAATTGAAATTATAGTGTCCTGGAAATCGAAATTTTTACATAACTTTTTTGATTATCCTCGGAATTTAATGATTCTTTTTGTATTTTGTACCTAATAATTTTTAGTATTTTAAGTGCAATGTTTGACTATGCAGCTTCCTAGTAAATCTGCAATAAATTCTAAAATATTCAAGAACATAAAAAAATTACTAGAACCAATGAACTTGTAATTGTAAAAATTTTGGGGTGTGGGCAACTTTACTATCAGATTAAAATGTAATCTGTTATTTAATAATTTTAATAAAGGAATTTGTTATGAAAGGAATATTTTTAATAAAAACCAACACATTTAATAAAAATCTCACATCATTCGTTTTTGGGTCGTCATCGTTCATCGTGTATATTTTTGAACGAATAGAAAAAAAACCGTGTTCAACGATGGATTGGTGGATGAATTTTTATAATGTATACTATTTTTTGCAAGGAGCCTTTTATTCATACGCCGCGAGGTAAGATTACTAATTTCCACATAAAAAAAAAATAAAAACAATCGAATTTTTAGCTGCATTTTACAGAACATGGGCTCGGAATTTGTGAATACTATGTTTGACTGGATTGTTTCTCGAATCCTTTATGTAGTTATTGGTATAATACTCGTCCGTTACTACGTTAAATTGACATCCTCTAATTGTATGAGCACAAGAAGTTTACATGGACGAACAGTGATTATCACAGGAGCTACAAGTGGAATTGGAAAGGAAATCGCCCTACAAGTTGCTCAACGTGGAGCTAGGGTCATCTTGACGTGCAGAGATAAAAGAATTGGACTCGATGTTAAAGGTATTTATTTTTAATTTTACCCAAAACGAGTTAAAATAATGGATTCATTTTTTAGACGACATTCGAGAAATTACAGGAAATAAACAAGTGCTTGTAAAAAAATTGGACCTTACGTCTGAAACATCAATTCGTAAATTTGCTACCGATATAATTCTAACTGAAAAATACCTTGATATACTCGTCCACAATGCAGGAATAGCGATATTTAGCTCCAATCAAGTTCCAAGTCTACGAACTGAAAATGATGTAGAATTGACCATGGCTACTAACCACTTTGGGCCATTTTTACTCACGCATCTATTAATAGGTAAAAACTTAAATTATTAATAAAACCAAACTAAAAATTTTTTTTAGATCATATGAAAAAATCAGCGATATTCTCCCCAGGCCGAATAATAATCGTAGCTTCAGACCTTTACAAATTTGCTGCAAGCGTGATGAGGTTGAATAACATCAATCCAGGTTCATTTTTTCCTGCCAAAAATTACTGCATCTCTAAATACGTCAACATTTGCTTCACTCTAGAATTAGCAGATAGATTGTTGGGCTGCAATATAACAGCTAACTGCCTTCATCCCGGAATGGTGGATACTCCAATGTGGAAAAAAATTCCATCACCATTTTCTTGGCTTATGTCATTGATCGTTAAGTATTATTTCAAAACTATTAAAGAAGGAGTACAAACAGCTATGCACCTAATTTGCTCGAGTGATGTTGAATTTGTTACTGGGAAATATTTTAAGGAGTGCAAAGAAACGAAGTTATCTTTTGGAGCTGATAGTATGATTGAAGCCGAAGGGATCTGGGAAGAGTCTTTAAAATTTGTTAATTTAAAAGATACTGACCCAAAAATTTAATTTATATTTTTTAGAAAACTGGATTTGATTTTAAATTTTAACATTTTTGTCTTAAGAGGATACTCGGTGAAATGTGTAACTCCGAATTTCGCCCACAAAAGTATTGTTGATTTTTCAAACCATTTGGTGAGATTACTAATTGAGCAAAATGAAAAAATTTAATTGCATTAGAAAGAACGTTTATTGTGTTAGTACGATAGAAGACGCTTTTTTCTATTTTTTTACTTAAAATTTAAAAAAAAATCTTGAAATGTACAAAAATATGCTATTTTTTAGACCTTTTTAGCACATTTCAAGATTTTTTTTTTTATAATTTTGAGTAAAAAAATAGAAAAAAGCGTCTTCTATCGTACTCATAGAATAAACGTTCTTTCTAATGCAATTAAAATTTTTCATTTTGCTCAATTAGTAATCTCACCAAATAGTTTGAAAAATCGCCATTTTTCAATAGTTTTGCAGGCGAAATGCGGAGTTACACATTTCACCGAGTATCCTCTTAAAATTAGATTAGTGTTTAATGTGTTTTAAATTTTAAAAAAATTGAAATAATTTTGGATTTAGGAATCTTTTCGAAAACGTATTATCTGAATTGTATTTTTAATATACAGGGTGTCCCATTTTAATTAATCCAGCTGAATATCTTGGAAACTAAGCGATTTCATTAAAAATGTTTCAGACAAAAATTGTAGCGGCTCGAGGGGGGCATATAATTGAGCCATGGGTTTTTAATTTTTATGGGGGTTTTATGGGGAAAAATTTTTTTTCAAATGGGAACCTATAAATTTTATTATTGATTCACAATCCATGAAAAATAATAAGCAACTTTTGGTTGAAAATATTTTTTAGGAAATTTCAATTTTTCATGATATTTGCCAAAATTAACAGACATTTTAAGATTTCGATTCATGTTTTCTAGAAAACTATTTTTTTTAAGAAAAATCCCCAAAGGCAAAAAGTGTTTAAATTAATGTAAAGATTTAGAAAAACCAGTAAAAAGTTTTTAAAATTTATTTCATTTTTTTTTCAATTTATTTAAAAAAAATAATTTTTTTAGGAAAATGTAAAATTATTTTTTTAATATTAAAATTAAAGATAAGGTCAAAGATCATCATAAAGATCACTTTTTGCCTCTTGCGATTTTTCTATAAAAGCTTTAGGTTTCTAGTAAAACTGAACCGAAAATCTCAAAATTGATGATTATTTTGGTGAATATCACGAAAAATTGAAATTTTCTAAAAAAATTGTTCAACCAAAAGTTGCTTATTATTGTTTAAAGATTACGAATCTACAATAAAAATTATGGGTTCTCATTTAAAAATAAAATGTTTTTCAAAAAAACACCATAAAATCCTATAAAAATTAAAAACCCATGGTACTGTTAAATGTCCCCCTCGAAACGCTATAATTTTTGTCTAAAACATTTTTAAGGAAATCGCTTAGTTTCCAAGATATTCAGCTGGATTAATTAAAATGGGACACCCTGTATATAATATCAAAACATGAAAATCGCTTTTATTTTTTTTTATCTCAAAAACTAGTTTTAGTAGTATGCAACCAAATGATCAGAATGAAATATTTGTTGCCTAAATTAAATCGTTTGTAAAGGCAACTAAATATTCGAGTGAGTATTTTTCTTGCCTATAATAAAAAATGAAATTAAATAAAATAATTGCACCAGTGATTTTATTTTTAATATATTCCTATTAATTTTTGAGTATATTTAAGTTTTAAGTGGAAATTTTGGAATTGGTCCTAAATATTTTTTAAATTAAGTAAAAACATAAGTATTTTTAAAATTTTCTTATTATTTTTTAATTGGTATAATTAAAGTCTCAAAATCGTTTTCTTGCTGAAAGGTGTAAAAATTTATAAGGTCATAATCATAAAAGATAAAAATAAAGACAAATCAATACTAAAACTAGGTAGAAATTCAAAACTTAAATACTCGAGAAAAGTGAGTACGAAAATACAGTTGTGAATTATTGAAATAGAGACAGGTGCAAAATAATTTTAGAAAAATACCCTGGTTGGTAGTTGGAAGCTTTCGGCAATGAAAAATTAAATTTTAAGTCTCGCGTGACTCATAAAGGTATGTCCTAATCTCAGATTACTTCTAAATATTTCTTAATATTTTACATCTACGCCTTCGCGTGACTTACACCACAATAAAACAATTCCATGCTAATTTCGAATCAACATTTTTTTTAATTTTTTGTTCTCAAACTTCACATCGGAAGAAATGAGAATTGTTTTTAGTAATTTAAAAATAATCAAGATTTAAAAATGTTAAAATAAACAAAAAATAAAGGGTTTTTAAATTGATTAGTTTAGCATAATTGTTAACCAAAAACTCCAAAATCTGGATGAGAGGGATTTTTTCAAATAATTACTACAAACCAAAATCACCATTTTCATTAAGTCTACCGTCAAATGTCAAAACTATAATCGCAATGATAGGCAAAAAATTAAAAATGAATTCGTTTGGTAATTAAGGCCCTTTAGTCGAACTATTGGATATCATGAATCACCAAACTACTGGAACCTTCAATTTTGAAGAAAAAAAAAATTAAAAATGCTTTATTTTAGCAGGATTTTATTTTTTTTTTTGAGGAGTTTGTGTATTGAAAATAACAATTGTTGATTAACTTTATATAATTATTGTCTTTTTGGACAAAAATTTGAAAATTTTGAAAACCGGGATTTTTCAGATAACCATTTTTATTAAAATAATCAAAATTATCTAAGAAGAGGTGTCTTACATCACAATAAAATTGAATCAACTTTTTTTCTCTTTTTGTTGTCCAAAAGTTCACAATGGGTAATATTTTTAACAATTTACAAATAATCGACATTTAAAAATATTAAAATAAACAAAAAATAAAGGATTTTTAAATTGATCATTTTTGGTATTTTAAAAATTTGATTGAACTTAAAATAAATGTAAAATTTACCCCGAATTCGGATTTTGCGAAGAGCGGCCGAAAGGGTGGTTTTTTTCGTCCGATTTTAAAAATTCCGATTCCGATGTAAAGAGGGATGTTGATTCCAAGTGTGGTTCGAATTTTAAATTTTTTGGATCTCCTCGACACTTTGAAAAAAATTCCTGAAAATGGTCGATTTTTTTCGCTTTTTTTCGGGTTTTCGGCGGCGTTAACTTTGAAAAATCGCAACTCCGTCGGATTCTAAAGGGAAGCGACGAAATTTCGCCCCTTTTATTCTAATATTCTGGGGATTACCGTGACCAATTTTTAGGCCTCCCGGCGCAAAGGTGTGACGTCACGGCCCCGAGACGCAAACTGTAGAATTCTACCGTTTTTTCGGACGGAAAAAGTACCAAAACTTTTTGGCTTCAATTCGGCAGGAAAAAAAAAATCGCGGTTGCTTTATTCCTCATCTAAATTTCACGTTTTACCTTAAAACGGGAGTTTTTTTTATGCGTTTCCTCTTTATGTCGTTTTGGTGTCCCCAAAGTGACGCTTTGTTTTTCGCGCTATTTTAACGCGGACTTTGAAAATTCGTAACTTTTTATCAGAACAACCTGTAATACTCGAATATTTTTTATTTTACTTATTTGGTATTTATTTATGAGAGAAAAAATGGACACCTTGAAATTTTTACCTTGGACCTTGGAAAAAAATCGAACGTAAAATGTTAAAAAAATCGGGTAAAACGCGATTCAACCTTAGCCCATCTGGCTCCCCCAATTTTAAAAATTTTTGCAATTTTCTTTCGCAACTTTAAAAGGGAATATATTTTACAGTGTATAGGCTACTCAGATTATTTATATTTGGTTGGGTTGGGAAATTACGTTCAAATAAACTCGAAATTTTGATTTTGAAGGTGAGTGGCTTCCGCCGGGTCATTTTTTAACGAATTTTCAATTTTAAAAACATTTTAGAATCTACTCTTTAAACCGAAAGCTCCCACATATAGGGTATTTTAAATTTCAAAAAAAATAACGAAAAAAAATTTTTTATATCCCATTTATGGATCAAATTCACCCTTCAAATTAAATTTAAACCTTACTTTATGCATCTTCCCTAAAAGCTCTTTAGGTTCACTTTACATCAAAAAAAGAATCACTTCGCTATCTCTTTCCGTTTTCGAGTTATCACCGAAAATGTAGCTAAAATAAGCAAAATCTCCATTTGGAGCCAAAATTTCGGTTTGAAATTTTTCACTTTTCACAAAATAATTAATATCTTCGAAACTATTAGCACCACCGAGACGTTTAATAGCTTAAAATTCGCATAGTCACATTTCCCAGCAAATTCCGTGAAAGTTTTAATATTCGGTATAAAATTGCGGCGTCCAGAACCGTATTTGTACCAAAATTTTGCGAATTTTTTTCAAAAAAACTATTTAACCGATTTTAACCAAATATTTTTTAAAACGCGTCTATCCACGGTGTTTACTTTTGGTAAAAATTTTAAACTGGTAACTTTTATAGTTTTCGAGAAAAAACTAAAAAGCGATTTCCATTAAAAATTTCAAGCCTTAAAAATATCTCAAAAATTTTATTCGAATTTTTTTTTTAAAATCGACCCCGCAAAAGAAATATGCATTATAAATTGTCAGATTCTGCATGAAGTAGACAACTTTTTCTGATAGTTGTTCAATTTTATGATAGTACAATATTTTTTGCCACGGTAATTTAAAATTAACTAATATTTTTTGGGAACAATAAGTTTTCACAAAATATTTTTTTTTTAATTTAATAGACAATAACAGAGTTCCTGAAGATGCTTTTATTGGAAAGGTACAACCTTCAAGGACCGTAACACAAAATAAAAATATCCGAAGAATTCATAGAATTGTCGAAGTACGCGATTTCTGAAAAATACGAAAACTGAAATAAATCTTGAACCATCAACAATTTTATAAAAAATGTGGTTATATTCTAAAATTAAATTAATTTTTCTGAAATACAATTGATCTTTTCTGAATTATAATTGATGATATTTGAAATTGAATTGACTATTCTGAAATACAATTGGTAATTTCTGAAATTAAATTGATTATTCTGAAATACAATTGACTATTCTAAATTACAATTGATGATTTCTGAAATACAATTGGAAAAGGTGTATAAATGACGATGAGGGACAAAACAAAATAACCATATTTATTAAAATTTTCAGGGCGTCTCACTTTTTTTCCAGCAAAACATTTTCTTAGATAGTAAATGTCATTCTAAACAAAAAAATTCCTAATATGAACTAATAAGTTTTTTCGACAGTTTGGAAATTTAAAATTTTTTGATTTTTGTGTGAGACCCTGTATAATAATATTTTATTTTGATTTTATTTATTTTATTTAAATCAAGTGGACTTTCGATTTTGTTTTTATCTCTAAGCCAATTAAGGGAATTTAATTTAAAATGATCCATCTCGTGGTTCACTTATTTTAAAAACAGTAAATAATGTTCAAAAAAGAAATTTGGTAAAGACAAAATCTAAATCATAATTGATTTGACTAAACAAATATAAAAATAAAAAAATCATGAAAATTTATCAATTTTTAAATTAAGTTCTTAAAGAGTCAAAAAAATTAATTCATAGGAAATTTGTTGTTCACAATGACTTTTACGATTTTAAAAAAAATTGGCTTACTTTTACCAATTTCATTGAATAAAATTGCGAAAATTCAAAAATTAAAGAAGTTTAACACCGAAAAATTTTATTCTTACTTTTTATCTTCAAATAGGTCAAAGAATTTATTACTGAAGTTAGGAGCCCATGTTTAGAAACACCCTGTATATTGTGATATCACAATAAAACAATAATTCCAGGCTAATGCTAAATCAACATTTGTTTTCTTTCTTATTGTTCTCCAAATTTACAGAGGAAGAAATTATAAATATTTTCAGCATTTTACGAATCAGAATGTAAGAATGTTAAACTAAACGAAAAATTGATTGAATTTTTGGTATTTAAAAAATTTGAAGGCCAAAATGAATATAGAAATTGTCTTATTTTAGTATAATTTTTTGAGAGGTTGGTGTATCGAAAATAACAATTGTTGATTAACTTGGCATAATTATAGACCAAAAAGACCAAAATATGATTTTTTTTTCAAATGGTGATTACAAATCAAAATCATCATTTTTATTAAAATTTTCAATATTCTATCTAAGTTGTTTTAATTGAGGATTGAAAATTAGAAAAAATGGTTATTTTGAACAAATCGATTTGATGTAAATTTTAGTTGAGTGAATAATTTTGAAAAGGGCATTCAGTGAATTCACCTTCGGGTTTATCTTGACAATAAATCGAATCGTGTTTTAACGATCGATGAAGTCGAGGCGCCGTTTCTGCAAAATACGATCTCAATCAGCAATTGTTTGCACAACTTTAAACAAGGATTAATTATCATAATTGCCCCGACCTCACACAAGTCACAACGGGCGCCGCTTTCCCCACAAATAAATTCCAATGTCTCGCTATTCAATATTTACATTCCCAATAATCAGAAACTGGATCAAGAAATCTGCAGTATTTAGTTTTCCTTTCCAATTTTTTTGAAAAAAAATATGATTTATGGGGAGTGCAATTAGTTTTAATCATTTGATAAAGTTGGAAATTATTGCACTCTCATGAAAAAAACCGTTGTTACAAAAGGGCAACCGATTACAAAAAGGGTCACGTGGTATTGTCGTTGGCAGGAAATGGCGCGACCCTTTTGACACCACACTATTAATTGTTTTTTCATGTATAATAACTTTACACATGCATAAAATAAATTAAAATATTTATTATATTTAAATTATTACAAAAAAACTTTTTTTGAAAAATAAATATTCCTTCACGCCTTGATGGTCTGAGGGCCGCACCTTAAGACCCTTCCCTTTAATTTGCGGATGCGTTGTGTACACTAGGGATCGATCCATGAAATGCGAGGGTGTGGTAAAGTCGACCCTCCAGAGCAACCCTGTAGAAAATTGCACCCGGTGCCGGGGTCATGTTAATTTCTCCTTCGTGGTTGTAATAAAAAGCGCGATAAAATTTTCATTACTAAAGCCGATGCCCGATAATACTTCTTTTAAAAACAACTTTTTTGCATTAATTTCTCCACTAGAATTTTTTTGTACTTATTTAAATACAGGGGCGGATTTAACCCTGGGCAAAAATTGCCATGGAGCCCCTCGAATATTACAAAACTGGTGTTATCCCAAAATATTAGCACTTATTTTTTGTTATCGCTTTTTTGGGGCCCGGATTATATAAATCCGCCCCTGTTTAAATACTTCTAGAGAACAGAAAAATAATTACCCCCCCCCCCCCCCCCACGGCACGATCAAACCCAAGAATCACGAAAATTTTAAGTAATATACCGGGTGGAAATGAAAACCGGGTCACCTCGATAATTTTTTTATTTATGAATAAAAAAATTTGAAATTTGGCTATGTTCTATGGTTCAAAAAAACAAATTTTATGTGCATTTTTTATTTTCGAAATCACTTCCGGTTTCACCGGAAACACCATGAACTTTGTTTTTTTAAATGTAACATCCCATATTTTTATTCATGGCTTAAAATACTTTTAAAAAAAAGTATTTTTGAGATATTAGTTTTTATTTTTTTTGTAAAAAAAATTTTTTTCAAAAAAAAAAAAAGGTTTTCGAAGTCGGTGAAAAGTACCTAAACTAATTCTAAATAATTCAAATACCTAAATAAAATTGTAATTTGAAAAAAAATTTAAGTGGTTTTTGAACTATTAATTTTTAAACTTAGTTAATGAAGATTTTATCAAATATCTCACTTTTTTTAAATACAATGATGCCGGGTCATTCGACTTTTTAAAAAGAGGATTTTATAACGATTATTTTGGTACCCCATATGTAGGGGTATTATTTTGCATGTGCCTGTAATAAAGATACTTAATAGCTATTATTTGCCAACTTAATTTTTTTTTCGCAAAAAATAAAAACTAATATCTCAAAAATACTTCTTTTTTAAAAGTATTTTAAGCCATGAATAAAAATATGGGATGTTACATTTAAAAAAACAAAGTTCATGGTGTTTCCGGTGAAACCGGAAGTGATATCGAAAATAAAAAATGCATATAAAATTTATTTTTTTGAACCATAGAACATAGCCAAATTTCAAATTTTTCTATTCATAAATAAAAAAGTTATAGAGGTGACCCGGTTTTCATTTCCACCCGGTATAGAAAATTTGTGCCAACTAAAAACACATATTTAAAAATAGTAAAATATTTATTATTTATCAATATTTTTTACTTGAACCGATAAGTTTATGGCAAGAAAGCGTATCATCATCTAAAGCTCAGTGTTTTATCCATACATTAACATCATCAAAATTTGTTTTTTCGCTCTTCTGTCTTTCTGAAATTTTAGGAATGACAATTACCCTAAGTAAAGCTCTGCAAAATAAAAAGCCTCAGCTGAAATTGCAGTTAAGGGTACGATTTCAGCAATTCAGAAAAAACGAGAAAATGCAGATGTTGCATTTCACTCAATCTTCGAGGAAATTCAAAAGTTTTCTCAAACTTTAAACTTGGACCTTAAAATACATCGATTAAGTGGAAAACAAATTCATCGAGATAACTTACAAACTGACCCAGTAGAAGACTATTTTAAAATATCAGTTTTTATTCCCCTTTGTGATAATATTTTAAATGATCTTATCGGTAGATTTAATAATGAAACATTGAACATCTATTTGTTAAATGCCATATTACCTAACAAAATTAAAGATACAAGTGAAATTGACCTTATTAAAAATGACATTTGTGGTATTGTCAACTACATTAAATTTTCTGAAAAAGAAGATAATATTACTATTGTGCAAAAACCACTAACATCAAAAGTAGAAGTTTGGATTCAATTTTGGAAAAATAAAGAAAATTTACCTGACTCTGTTTTTAATATGTGCAATAAAGAAGTCTTTCCTATGAGATTAGCAATAATGCATATTCATAGGGATGTTACAATTGATGTTGATCAACAAATTTAGTTTCATAAAAAATAGAAAACCTGAGTTTTTATTATAAATGTGAAAAAATCAAAAATATTACCAGCCTATCGTTTTGTTTTCAATATGTATTTTTTATATATACAAGGTGTCCCTAAAAGGTCTGTACAAAACAATTTTTAAATACTAAAAATTGGCGCATACGATCATAACAAAATATGGTATTTACAAAACAATACCACATACTCTTGAGACCTAAATATGACGATTTAACCAAACTTATCTCTATCCAAAAGTTCTTCGTTAAGGCGCTACATACCTTTAAAGTTCTTAAAACTAGTTTTTTTTTTTTAAATTACTAAAAATTGGTTCATACGATCATAACAAAATTTGGTATGTGGCTATGTAATGAAAAAAGGTATTTGTAGACAATTTGTTTTTACTTTTTTACGTTATGTAAGTGGTCAAAAATAGGTCGTCGACATGCAAATTTTGTTGTAACTTTTTAATGGTTGAATAAAAATTCATAAAACTTTACTTGTAGCTAAACAGTGTAATTATAAACTTTTTTTGTCTCTTATAAAATTTTTCTAACTCCTTTAGTTTAGCTAGAAAAAAATATTTCCATGTGGTGCATAACCTAACTTTGCAAAATTATATAAATTTTTCGCCAAAAGGTCTGTACAAAGTAATACTACATATTCTTGAGACCAAAATAAAATGATTTAACCAAAGTTATTTTAATCGAAAAGTGCTTCGTTAAGTGTCTAGCGAGCTTGAAAAATCTTATCATTTTAAATAACTTTCATGGTCAATAAAGGCTTAAGGAAGCACTTTTGGATAAAGATAAAAGTGGTTAAATCGCCCCATTTTGGTCTCAAGAATATACTGTATTAATTTGTACAGACTTTTTAGCGAAAAATTTAAATATTTTTCCAAAGTTAGGTTATGTACCACATGGAAATAATTTTTTTCTGCCTAAAATAAAGGAGATAGAAGAATTTGGTAAGAGACAAAAAAAGTTTATAATTACACTGTTTAGCTACAAGTAAAGTTTTATGAATTTTTATTCGGCCATTAAAAAGTTAAAAGAAATTTTACATGTCGATGACCTATTTTTGACCACTTGCATAACGCGAAAAAGTAAAAACGAATTGTCTAGAAATACTTTTTTCCATTAAATACCCACATACTAAATTATTTTATGATCGTATAAACCAATTTTTAGTAATTTAAAAAATACAAAATAGTTTTAAAAACTTTAAAGGTCTGCAGCACCTTAACGAAGCACTTTTGGATAGAAATAAGTTTGGTTAAATCGTTTTAATTTGGTCTCAGGAGTATGTGGTATCGTTTTGTACAGACCTTTTAGGGACACCCTGTATAATAATATACAGGGTGATTCAGACCACCCGTGCCATCCATTTATCTCGTGAACGCGTTATCGCACATCACTAAAATAAAAAATTTAATTACCAAAGTGAACCTAAAGAATCCATTGCTGAACTTATTTTTTTCCGGAACAACCCGGAACTATCCGGAACCGGAGGTAACTTTGATTTCTTAAATGGCAACGTAGGTCGAGTTTGGTATGGTTTGATAAGTCTTTTAAAAACAAATAACTTTTATTAAAATATTTTTTTAATATTTTCCATAGTTTGGAATTTATTCGAAAAACAAAAAAAAATTGTTAAAAAAAGTAAATAAAAATTATTGCGTATTTTGAAGAATTTTATAAATTTATAAACTCTTTCTACAAATTCTATTGTTTTACCAACTTTAAATATCATAGTTGTCCAAATTTCAACAAAATTCTTAAAAATATGCAATAATTATTATTTACTTTTTTTTAACATTTTTTTTGTTTTTCTAATAAATTCTAAAGTATGGAAAATATTAAAAAAATATTTTAATAAAAGTTGTTTATTTTGAAAAGACCTATAAAACCACAGCATACTCGACCTATTTTGCAATTTAAAAAATCAAAGTGATATCCGGTTCCGGATAATTCCGAGTTGTTCCGGAAAAATATAAGTATGGTTTGATAGGTCTTTTAAGAACAAACAACTTTTATAAAATATTTTTTTTAATATTTTTCATAGTTTAGAATTTATTCGAAAAAAAAATTTGTTAAAAAAGTAAATAAAAATTATTGCATATTTTGAAGAATTTTATAAATTTATAAACTCTTTCTACAAATTCTAATATTTTACCAAGTTTAAATATCATACTTGTCCATATTTAAACAAAATTCTTCAAAATATGCAATAATTTTTATTTACTTTTTTGAACAATTTTTTTTGTTTTTCGAATAAATTCTAAACTATGGAAAATATTAAAAAAATATTTTAATAAAAGTTATTTGTTTTTGAAAGACCTATCAAACCATACCAAACTCGACCTAAGATGCCATTTAAAAAATCAAAGTTACCTCCGGTTCCGGATAGTTCCGGGTTGTTCCGGAAAAAAATAAGTTCACCAATGGATTCTTTAGGTTCACTTTGGTAGAAAAATTTTTAATTTCGGCCATTTACGATAACGCGTTCTCGAGATAAATGGGTGGCACGGGTGGTATGAATCACCCTGTACTTGTGTATTATTTATTAGTTATTAGGTATATTTATTTTTTTGAATTTGAATTTTATTGAATACAAGTTTTATTTTTGTGATTTTTTTTTTAAATATAAGTTTTGAGTTTAATTTTAATTTCAAAACCCACAGAAACAATTTAAAATTAATTAAATATTTTCAACTCACTATAAGAAACATTGACCTAGAAAATTTTTCAAAAATTTAAAAATTTGGCATGGGCGCCATGGGGACATCTTCTGGAAAAAATATCCCCCCCCCAAAAAATTTTTTTTTCTAGATTTTTTCCTGTTGATTAGACTCGTAATTATCACTTGGTGATTAGTAATGTATTTTGGTTTTTTCCAAAAATTGTTCTGCTAATCGTAGTATCAATAGGACTTTCCGATTGTGTAATAACAAACGCATTAAAAATCCCCGTTGGAAAAGAGAGGAGCATTTAGTGGTTTAATTGAAACATAATGGTGTTTTAAGAGGGTCTACAATCGTTGGCATTTGTTTGCATTGTTAGGCCCCTTCACATAAATATGTTATGAACTCCTCTGGTGCTACTATGAAAAAAACATGACTCTCCCCCTTATAATCACTTAATTTTTCTAAACCCAACTTTTTGAAATTTATAAAACGTATAATTGAAGAATTGTTATGTAAATAAGGTGACATGGAGGTCCTTCTCCTTTCGTAAATTGTCATGTCTAAACGGAATTGACAACTAATTATAGTAATTTTTCTTGGCGCCTACCCATGGTAATTAAGTCGCTCGTTACTTTCTCGGACTTATTTCTTTCCTATAAATAACTTTGCTTGTCTCTAATGCGCTAATCGGCAGCACTTAGTCTCCATAGGAATTTTATTACAAAATTATGAGGCCGACATCAAGTGATCAAATCCTTTAATAAAACCACAATTTTCTGAAAATATTAATTATTTTTGAACTTATTGAAATATCAAATATTTTAGTAATATCATGTAATTTTGTTTTGCTAAAATTATTTTGTAAGAAAATTGGTTTTTAAATTAAAATCCGAATGGTGTAGTTAAAAAATGGATAAGGAAAGACATGTAGTTTAATCTCATAGCGAAAATTACAATAATTATAGTGCGTTAATGGCATGCAAACGGCTACCAGAGAAAGCGAACCGAGTCATTCTATACCCGTTTATAATTATACACCAGGTGGCTCACTTCTTTTTCATAAAGCCTTCTTTTTACTCCTTTTAAAGTTGATTCATGTGCGTGCTCCTTTTATCCGTAGCTTCTGCCCACGCAAGGATTGTCCTCTTATAAATTACAAAATTACAGATTAAACTGTATACAGGTTGCACTTCAGTACGGAAAGTGGAGTACACCTCGCAGTAATCACCAGCTTCTTGAGTTAAAAATAGAAACCAATAACCCACGCATCATGTCCCCGAATATTTTCAACAAATTCTCTTATTTATAAACCGAAAATGATTATCACAATTTACGGTACCTAAAAAAATTACGCCTTCTCAAAAAGTATCCAAAAATTTTGACTTCCAACTTTACAAAGTAGTCTATACATGGTTCACCAAACTTCAGGATTAGAAACTAGAGCTAATTTAATCAACAAAAACGAAAAAAGTAGGGTCTATCTTTTCTAGTTGTGCAGCTACAGGATTTTGAATTTTAGATCACCAAATTTTACTAAAAATCACAAAATCGGTAATTACTTTTTAACCAATATACGTTGAATTAAGAAAAGATTATCACTAGAAAGCTGAAACCATCCTCTTTCAATTGGTAACAACAGTAATACAGAAATGGTTGATGTAATGTCGAATAAAAAATCGCAAAGAAAAAGAAGGAAAAAAAAAATTAATTTTTGAAATTTTTTCCAAGATAAGTACCCAGATTCTGGTCAAAGCATTTAAGTTTAAAGGCCTTTAAATTTAAATTTGTTATATGGGTTGTAATGGACAATTTTCATGGTTACCTTATTTCTTTCTACTTAAAGGCGTTTAATTTTGACCAGAATCTGCCTAAAAATCCTTAAGGTTATATTATTTTTAAAAGTTCTTCATATTTAGAAGAAAACAGGGAAAATTTAAAACAATAGCTCTTTTCCTTCTCTTACTATAGCCTTCTGAAGTTACTGCTAGAAGAAGTATTCTGAATTCTGATCAAAGTCCGTTACCATCCGCAGGTGGACTGGCTTGAAACTATTATAAAACATTTGGTATTCCTCCAAATACTAAAATTTACCTGCTCACCAAAAAGGTTAGAACCGGGAGACTTCTTTTTTTCGTCAAGACAGCTAAATATTTATAATCCCATATCTTTCCCCTCAGCAATTAGATGATTTTTAAAAGGTGACAAATTTTTTCCCTAGACGTGGTTTACGAAAATGTATCTTAAGAAAAAATTAAAATAAATTATTTGATTTTTACATAGGTGTCTGCTTCAAATTGAAGTAATTTTTGTAGAAACATAAAAATGGTTGGGTGTGTAGAATTTTTGTGGTACATTTTTTTATTGCACCTCCATTTAATTAAACCATTTTGAAGATCCCGGACAGGAAAAAATTGTAAGATCGAAAACCAATAATTTTTCCTGCTCCAGAGCGCTGGGGGAAAAATGTTGTGTTTGCAATAAAATAACGTCAGGTTGTAAATCTAGGGGGAAAATGATATCTCCTAGAACCGAATTGTCCCCCGCAAAGACCAGGTAGATTTTCTCCTAAAAGGATTAGGGATTAGCATTTCCAAAAAATAATTTAATAAAAATTTATTAATAAAACTTTGTCATGTATACAAAAATTATAAAAATTATATTACAAATGTATATTTTAAAAACCTTTTCCGCATCAAAACTCTACCCAAACCTAACCTAACCCGACCACCATAGAGTGTATTTTAAAAAACAATTACCTAACCGAATCACCTAAAATTACGGAATATTGTAAATAAATCACAAACGTAACTATCAACTAAATATTATTATACAGGGTGATTCACATTTATGTTAAAATCTTTCGGGGGGGGGGGGGGGGGGGGGGGTGTATGATTCCTTAGATAAAAATAAGAAAAAAAGTTCATATAAACATATGTCCGATTCCGCTTCCTAAGAGAGTTGCAGCTCTTCAAATGTGCTGACAGAGAACAGATTTTTGCCCATTTATTTTAGAATGGATACTAGTAAAGCATTCAAATTTGGCATAACTCTTAATATGCATTGGGCTCACGTCCATGATTTTTTTTGAATTTTTTTATTGGTTCTAAGTGGTATTTTAAGAGATCGTTGGTGGTAAAAACAATGGTAACTTTTTAAGTACTGCATTTTTATGAGATTTTTTTTCAGAATATCATTCTGTTATCAAATTTACACAAAAAACATGCTCTTATACAAATTCGATAGAATGAGCCGTTTAAGAGAAAAGTGCGTCTAAAGATGTGCTTGCCGAGATTGTTGTCATGGTTACCATACTAATTTTTTTTGTAGACCTATTGTTTTACCAAAATTATTTCAAACGTTACATAAGAACCTTTTTTCATAAATTATGGAATAATTTTGTCCTCAACCCAAGAAATTACATTTTATAAAAAAATCAAGTTATTATTTTTATTTTTTTCTCTTTATTATTTTTTTTTTCAACAATTTTACAATTGTGTTTGTATTACTCTTATTACCTATTGAAAGAGGATCCTCTTAGCTTTTCAATGATAATTTTTTTGATTCCTACTTTTTTTGGTTAAGTTACATATTAGCAATTTTGTGATTTGTGATAAAAATTGGTGACCTAAATCGAAAGGCTAGAACTCTGAAACTAAAATAGCTAGACCACTACTTTTTTGGTTTTTTTTGTCGATTAAAATTGGTCCGACATTTGGTGAACAATGAACGGAACACCCTGTATATTTTTATTTTTCTTCCCGTAAACTAGGAAGAGTCTTTAATTGGTATATTTGAGAAAAAAATGTTTCAAATAAAAGATGTATGATTTTTAGTGATGCATTATTTAAGAATATTACCATAAACTTCAAAAACAGGTTGATGGTCACCCAATAAGAGCCATTCCCAATTTTTAAGCATATTATTGTAGCTGTCTCAGAGATTTATAGATCACATTTTTTTGAAAAGAATTACAGGACTTAAATTTCAAATGCAAAAAGTAAACGCCTATTATATATATATATATTCAAAATGATGTATTTTTGAAAAATATATTTCAAGTACGTTACTAACTTTTATTTGTTATTTTTTTTCTTAAAAACTGTTGGTTTCTAAAATTAGTAGATTTTACCGAACTTTTTGTTCACTCTGTATTATTTTTTTAATGTAATAAATGGCTGCAACTTCTAAACTACTGGAGTCTACCCTAAAAAGCCGAATCCCTAAATGCCGATAAGGATAAAAGGCCGACATAAACAAAATACCAATATGGACAAAAGGACGACATGGACAAAAGACCGACGTGAACACAAGGCCGAATGAAAAAAGCTGAACGATAAAAACCCGACTTGGATTAAAGGCCGACATAGACAAAATACCAATATGGACAAAAGACCGACGTGAGCATAAGGCCAAAAGAAAAAAGATGAACCATAAAAACCCGACTTGGATTAAAGGTCGAAACGGACAACAGCCGGAGAAGAAATGGTCGAACGAAAAAAAGGCCGAATTAAGGAAAAGGCCGATGCAGCTAAGAAACTGAAAAAAAAATGACCGAATGATAAAAGACCGACCTGGAGAAAATGTGCAAACTAACCTTACCTGTCCTGACTCAACCTGACGAAAATATTTTCGAAACTAAGATTGCTAATTATTTTTCATAGATTACAAATCTACATTAAAAAATATAATTTACCACTTGAAAAAAGGAGACTCCCCATGAAACCCCATAAAAAGTAAAAAACCCTTGGCATTATTAAATTTGTCCCTCGAAATTTTACAACTTTTGTCCAAAAACATTTTTAAAGAGATCACTTGGTTTTTCAGCTATAGCTATATGTCTATAGGTATTTTTCCTAACGAACGATGCTTTTTTTTGAATATTGATAAGATACTTTAAAAATAATGGAATAATAGTAGTCGTCATTTCTTTACTTACCACACACTTACGCAATCGATGAAATACCTTATTAGACTTCAGATAGTTACTTAACTCTAGTTTTCCAAAAAATGGCACTTCTCAAATCTGTGAACTAAAATATCGGGTATAGATATGCTCGATGTGCCTAAAGGTCATAAAGAGAAATTAGAATCATTCAAAAAGGATAAACACCTCTTCATAGAGTGAAAAAACAAAACTGAGCTGGAAACCAAGAAATCTAAAAAGAAAAATTCGTTTCGAATAAAATCCAGATAGAATCAAGAGGTTAAAGAAATATCTATTACCTCTTACATTACCAAAGTAGAGCAAAATTAGAAAAAAAAATTATTTAAGAGTATTGCAAGAAATTGGCTAAGCCCAAACCGGTTTTAAAACAACCCAAAATTGATGTAAATATTTGGTTGGATATAAACTGCATACCAAAAGCAATAAACTACCAATGGATTTTAAATGCAGCATTTATTGCTTTTGGTGAGCAATCTACGTTCAAGCAAATATTTGCAAAAAAATTATTTATTTAGCCAAACTGGCGATATGTAAACGAAATTTTAGGTCTGCAGGCAGTAAATGTAAGAGACTTTTTTTGGAATGAAAAAAATGACAACAAAAACGGAAATATAGAATTTTGAGATAAAACTAAGTCCACTGCATACTGCATTACATACCCATAGACAAAATACGTAAATTGGCCATTACACCTAAAAGTAAACCTCAAAAAATAATTCCAAAAAATCGATTGTAACTTCTAAACTACTCGTCGCAGAGCAAAAATTTGTATTTTTCTGTAATCAGCTGACCTACAATTCCATAAATGTAGTCTGTTATTTTTAATAAATTCGAAAAGCTAAGAAAAAAATCATAAATTTTCTCCAATGATTGCCAAATTTTCAAATCAAAATTGCTCGCTGTGCCTAAAGGTCTTGAAAAGAAATTATTCAGAATTTCCCAAATGGAAAACACAAAAACAAAAAAAGCAAAACTGGAAATCAAATATATTTAATATGAATTTTTAGATAATAATGCAGAAAAAGTATACATAAAAAGAATGGGGAAGGATTTCAAAAAAAGCGGACAATAAATTCAAGAAATACCAAAGTCCTTATAATAAGTAATAAGTCCAAAAACCTATTTTTTAAATCTAAAATTCTATTTCTATTCTAAAGAAAAATATTGAAGGCTAATCAATGAAGTCAAAAATTTAACCCAAATGAATAATTTTTTTAAATTCTTTGAAATCTCGAAAAATTGCAGATTTTAAATCCATAGCTGCTAACGTCGCTAAAATGGAGGAGTGTAAACCAGATTTTAGGTCTTTACGAAATGTGTGATTTCGGAAAGGTAGATTTTTTTGGAATTAAAAAAATGAACGAAAACTGAAATATACAATGTTTAGACAAAAGTAAGTGGTCTGCATTTACCTGAAGACAAACGTGAATTGGTATTTGCATTTTGGTCATAACTTTTTTTCCAGTGGAGCTTTTTTAATATTTCTTTTTTTGGTATAAAGAAGAGTCTTCTGGCTACCAATTTCTTCTTTTTTCTGTTTTGGTAAGTTAAACCAAATAATCATACGGCAGCAGTAAAACGGGCTCTTTACAAAAAATGTTCGCTTTGCGGCGTTTTGAAACATTCTAAAAAACTAATTGAAATAATATTTTTTTTCCAACGCTAGAAATAAGTTAAGAAATAAACGAAGAGTTTGATGTTGCGTTTTTTTGTTTTAAATTTATTTTTAAATTTTTTACAGCATCCCAAAAATTTCTTAAAATTTTACTTAATTTTTGGGATGCTGTAATTAGTTTAAAAATATATTTAAAACAAATGCAACGCAACATCAAACTCTTCGTTTATATCTTAACTTATTTCTAACTTTGGAAAAAAAATATTATTTCAATTAGTTTTTTAGAATGTTTCAAAACGCCGCATTTTTTGTAAAGATCCCGGTTTATTGCTGCCGTATGATTATTTGGTTTGACTTACGACTTACGAAAAGAAAAAAAGAAGAAATTGGTAGCCACATGACTCTTCGGTTTACCAAAAAAAGAAATTTTAAAATAGCTTCAATGGAAATAAAAATATGACCAAAACCACAAATATCAAACTCTCCTCTTAAAAGATAATTCCAAAAATTGCAGGACAAGCACAAGCGAAGCGGTCTGAAGTGCCCTTTGTGGAATAGGTTTTTCAATCATAAGCCACAAAAATTGTTGAATTTCTAAACAATTGATCGCAGTCTTTTAGTTTCAAAAACTTTTGAAAACAAAAATTAATTTTTCGAATTTTTCGATTTTCAAATGGCTGTATTTTGAAAAGATCACTCTAATATTACTTGATGTATCAAATAAAATAAGAAAATCGAAAAAAATTTTTTATCACATTACAACTCTTTTTAAAGCACTTGCCTGATAGTTTTTTCAGTGGGTTTAATTTTTTTTAAGTACGTTCAATTGAGGTAACATTGACCCTGAAAAGTAACTTTGGGCCAAATTTTGGAAAAATAACTACTGTTACTTACCAACTGTCATTTAACACATGAGGAGCAGACTTTCTAAAGGTATTAAGTACATTTTTTAATTTTTTTAGTTATAGGTGTTATATTTAGGTGTCACTAATAGACGTCTACAGGCCTGAACATCCAAAAAAATATTTTTTGAATAATTTTAATGCAATATGTAGTTGTTTTTCTTATTTCCTGAATATTCTTCTAAATGGATTACCAAACAAATTTTTAATGATTTTTCTTATTGTTACAAAAATGGCTGCAATCAGGCTATAAAATCAATCAATAAAGGGGCCCAAAATTTTTTTCTGAGAGCGGATTTTATTTTTTTCTGAGTATAAAGAGTTTTCTTACAATTGCTAAAAATTCTTAAAACAAGTAATTTAAATGTTTTTGTTTATAAAAATCGGTCTTTTATCTTTAACGCATTTTTTTTATTATCAGTATCACTTCTACAAGACTCATTTAAATTTTTTTTTGAAGGGTACTCCTGGAATTCTCTTCCCATTCTGATCTGACCAATAGTCAATAGTATTTCAAGTATTTTTTTACTGTTACAAAAATGGCAGTAACTTCTGTACTAATGATCGCAGAGCAAAAATTTTTATTTGACCGTAATCAGCAGATCAAATGAAATTCGAAAACGTTTGTTTAAATTAATGACTTTATGAAGATTAATTTAAAAACATCATTAAAATTTTCAAATCCAATCAAAATTCTTCTTTTATTCTCGATGAATAAACATGCGGTGATATCACTTTACACAAACTTCGATCTTGTTACAATTACTTTAGTGACTTTTCTCATCATCATTCGATACTGGTCGAGTGTTATCGAAAGGTTGGACCAGATAAAAACCAGTAATGTTTTTTATCGCCTTTTGGGTCCCATGAGATCATGAGAAAAAATAATTAAAATCGTCAGCTGTCGTTTCGTGGGGAGCATCGTTATCCAAAGAAAAATCGAGACGATTTTAACACCACGAAGTAACACGACACAAATTCAGAACATTCTTAAAAAGATTAAACACGTGACTTGTAATATAAATAGGTACAATTTATAAGAGGTTTAAATGCATCGCGAGAGTTATTTTAAATTGTTAATTGTTATAATTAAAAACACACGTTTATTTCAATTAAATATTAATTTAATAAATGCGAATAATTAAAATAATTATTGGTGATTGTGTAATGTTTTAGTAATAAATTTAATGTTATTTATTTTAAAATTAATTATTTTTTTTGAGTTCGCGTGGTGAAAACATGGCGCGCAGCAAATAAAAATGAGGCGTTATCTTGTTTTGGAGCGACCACTGACGGGAACTTCTTGTGATAAGACGCCGGTTTTCGGTTATTAATATGTCCGAGGAAGATAAGGAGAAGTTTAAATATAAAAATGTGGGGTAGATAGTTTTCTAATCTTAAGACCTTTACTCGCTTATGTAAATTTATCTATTGATTAGCAAGGTTATCACTTTCAAAGGGGCCAAAGATCACCACCGTGTCCAATTTTCTTTTTTTTACATCACAAGATAAACCAAACTGCTTATAATACTGATTAGGAAATTTTAAATAAACTTTTGTTTATTTTAATAATAATTGGCATATTTTTTTAATTATTGTAATATTTACAATTACCATGACACAATTTTTTGCAATTAATAACGAGACTAAATAATAATAATTGATGAAGTTTAAAGCAGGATTGAAGTAGCTTTTAAATAAATCATGTCCCAAAATTTTGAAAAATCTCGATTTTTGTTTTTAGAAAGACAATAATTGTTGTTCTACACCACTGTTTAAATAAATTTTATTTAAATATTTTATAATTTCCAAAGTAGATAAATTGAGGTTTCTAAAAAATTTTTGTTGAAAAATTTAAACCCAAAAATAAGGAAATTACAAGGCTTTAAAACAAAAAAATCATTGTAGCAACAATTTTATGATCAAAATTTTTATATATTACTAAAAATTTTCTAGAAAAACTATAAAATAAATCATTTCCTCTTCAATATTTGAACTCCTCTAAATATTACCAATTGGTAATTTTATGGAACTAAGGAACATTTTCTTCTCTTCTTGCTCTGATTTTTCCAATTTGGCTGTAACTCAAGTCACTAATGTTGTTCAAATTTAGAGATCTTCATATCACAATCATCATCAATAAAATTCAATTAAAAAATTTGTTGTTTTGATGTTGTTTTAAAACAGAAGAAATATTTTCTATTTGATTTTGATTGAAATGGTATTAATTCAAAGACTGATTTATGTTTGATATGTACCCAAAATTGGTTCCATTGATGGAACAAAGGAAATTCCTTTGATAATATCAAATAACATCTTCTTTCTGTGCAGAGGATAAGTCATAGGACGAAAAAACGCTTTGATCATCAGTATACGGAATCGAAAACACTTCATCCAAAGCTTTTTTTTAGGATGCATACCTAAATTAGAGGCACAATCAGACATCTGAATAGCAATACCAATACGTTGTATTAGAAAAGATGTAGATTTGTAGATAGTACCTTGATTTTTTTTTCACCAATAATACGTAAAGCTTGGAAATCCCAAATTACAAAAGTTTCAATGCTCACTGGGAAAAAAATGTACTTTTTTTCAAGATTTCTGTATTTAGAAATTTTGATCTTTTCTTTAGTTAATGCATCTTTGCCAGAAGAAATTGAAGTACCTATTAAATGAGAAGAACCCATGGTATCAAGTATCAACACAAATAAAATACAAAACTACAGGTTTCTCGTAATTCTAAGAAATCAACTCAATCCATTGGGAGTTTTTGCATCGTTTTTGCTTGTTCTCAAAGGCCCCAAAATGGAAGGAATATTTGTGAAAGATTGCACTAATCTACAGCTTAAATCATGAAGTCCATCTTCATTAATAATAGAGCCATAGGAGCAAGTATGTTGAATATACAGGGTGTCCCAAAAATAAGTGCTTAGAAGAAAATCCTGGAAAGTAGAAGAGATTTTATCGACAAAAAACCTAATAGTCGTTCGGAACAGCCCAGATTTATTGAATTTTGTTCTCACCGAAAATATCGATAATTTGAAATTCTGTTATAATTCCTAAACTACTTGATCAATTTAAATGAAAAAAATTGTAAAGTAAAGCTAATTAATTCCGCTTTGACATGAAACTAAAAAAATCGTCAGAAAAATAATATTTTGATACGAAAAAAATATTCTTTTTTCAAAATAATAATGAAAATTTACTTTTTTCTTTATACTTTCTCTCATATCTTTGAAATAAGCTGAATAAAGAAACCACTTTTTTCACATGCGTAAGACTTCACAGTAAACTCTATCAATTAAAAAAAGATTCAGTATTCTATCTATTTTACTTTAGGAGCAGTGATGATAAGAAAAATACCCTGCGCGAGTTATTTGAAGTAATAGGTCAAGTAAAAACTTAGTAAATAAGGCAGTGGTTAAAGAAAATGAAATGAAAATAACTTTAATGCCATAATTATGAAACAAAAACATTAAATAATTAATTAATATTTAAAATGTTGACCATTACCTGACCTCCATCCCCCTACGTCAAGTCAATCGCGCAAAGTATTTTTTACCACCACTGGTCCTGGAAAAAAAGAGATAAAACACTGATTTTTTTTAATTGATTGAGTATAATATGAAGTTCTAGGGACATTAAAAAATTCTATCCTTATGAGGCTCATTTTAAAAATAAAAAAAAAATTGAATCAAAATTCCATTTTTATTTATTTTCGCTCAATCTTTGAAATAAACCCAATTTGGGTGCCATTTTTTACGTCCATATAATTTTATAGTATACTCAAATCTAAAAAAAAAAATCAGTGTTTTATCTCTTTTTCTTTAGGAGTAGTGATGGTAAGAAAATTACTCTGCGTGAGTGACTTGACGTAGGGGGTTGAGGGTCAGGTAATGGTCAATATTTTGAACATTAATTAATTAAGTAAAGTTTCAGTTTCATAATTATGGCATTAAACTGATTTTCATTTCATTTTGTTTAACCACTGTCTTATTTTCCAAGTTTTTCAAGACCTACTATTTGAAGTCACTGACTCAAGGTATTTTTCTTACCATCACTGCTCCTAAAGTAAAAGAGATAGAACATTGAATCTTTTTTTAATTGATAGAGTTTATTTTGAAGTTTTACGGACGTAGAAAAAGTGTTGTCATTATGGGGCTTATTTCAAAGATATAAACGAAAATATCTAAAAAAAAGTGAATTCTTATTAATTTTTGGAATAAAGAATATTTTTTTCTATCAAACTAATTTTTAGGTAATAATTTTATAATGTCAACCCAAAGTGGCATTAATTAGCTTTACTTTACATTTTTTTTCATTTAAATTGACCAAATAGTTTATGACTTATAACAGAATTTTGATAGAATGGCATTTTCTGTGGGAACAAAATTGAAAGCCCTGTCAAAAAAAAAACTGGGCTGTTCCGACCCTGGCCATTGGGTTTTTTGTCAAGGAAATCTCGTCTACTTTCTTGGATTTTTTTCTGAGCACTTCTTTTTGGAACGTCCTGTATAATACAAGAAAGAACCAACACAAGGAATCGTAATCAAGTAATGTTCCTAAAAAAGCAGTAGGGATAGTATTGAGCCATGAGCCATGAACCAGATTCCTTAGACAAGGAACCAAAAAATTTTTAAGAGAATTGATAGTGGATGATGAAATATTATTTAAAGTTAAGTCCCAAAAAGGAGAATGCAAAGTTTTTTGAATAGAATTTTCATAAGGATCCAAGATAATGTTTGGTATTTGGTATTTTATTAGAACATAGAGATTCACTTTCAATTAAAAGATTCTCCATAATTTCTTTTTTAAAATAAGAAGATAAAATATCGTCAATATTATATAAAAAAAAACACCATAACAGGAAGAAAGGAAAGCTGGAAAAAAGAAAAGAAGCCAAACGAATGCCAAGTAAAGTTGCATGGAACAAAATTTCTTGGTAAAATAAATACAGTCGAACTTCCATAACTCGAACTTCTATATCTCGAATTTTCTATATCTCGAATTTTTTTAAGTCCCTTGAAGATTTGCGTTAGGGAAGTTTGACTCTATTTGTAATTTTTCCAGAAGATTCATGCCATCTCAATGAGAAGATGAGTTTTGGAATAGTCAAACCATTTGGAAGCTTTAAAAGATGTGATGACATAAATTCCAAATAATCAGTTTGGAGAGAGCAATATGAGAATTCCTTGGATTCAGGATTATTCAAAAGAAAATAATTCACATCTATTAAAATTCAGTTCAAAACCAATTTCATTGGAACACTTTGGATTGGATCACGTATTATATTCAATTGTAATTGATTTTGTAAGTTTGTCAATCAAAAAAGAGGAGTCCCAAGAAGATCTTCCTACCGAACATCAGATTCTGACATAATTCTGCCTTCATTAAAAGTAAGGAAAGCGTTTTCTTCATAATATTGGCAGATAAAATGGAAAATTTGGAGAATCCAAAACCAAGTTAAGAAAGGTATTTCTACTTATTAAATTGGATGCATTGTTGAAATCAAGTTTAAGGAAAACCCTTTGATGGATTGGTATTTGCGATGTTAACAATCCCTCTTTTCTTATAATAAAATCAAAATTGTATGGAATGAAAAAAGTATTCAAGAGAGTCTTTAATTTTGATCAACACATCTTCGCAACCAAACGTCTAAGAAAATCAAAAAATGTCCCAACGGCGATTGGATGAATTCCTCCATCATATTGGACAAAGATAATGGTCTACATTACCAAACAGCACATAAGGTTGCAAAGATAGGTAATAGAATTTAAAACTTTTTCTTCAAAAGAATCTGAAGAGTAACTAAGGATATCCAGGTCAATCAAGGACCACCAGCTGAACCCTCAATTGCAAATAAAACTTATTTTGAAAATACAGGCGAAGAAAAACTTGGTCATTTGTGTCAGAAATGATAATCCTTGATTTATTTGCAGTAGGGTGTTTAGAATATAGGAATTCTAAATTAGAAAAATCATAAGCAGCAAACGAATCATTAGAACTAATATTATTCTTATTGCACCAGAAAGATCTTCATCATTCCAATAACTTCCAAAAATCATCTTCATTATCTTACATTCACGAAAATCCTAGAAGCTTGGTTCTTCGATGATTAGACGAAGGAAATAAGGTAAAGTCTTGATATCAAACCAAACAAAACTGTTTTGTTTTATCTTTCCAATTTTCCTTATTTATTGAAGTAAGAGGCTGATTTTTTGGACAATAAAGAAGAATAGTAAAGAAAAATGGTTGCTTTGAGAGTGAAAAATCAATTTTCATTAAATTGAAAACAGTTAATTTTGCAACATAAAAGATAGTTACATAAATGATACAAAGTGATTGCAATTTGCAATAATCGTGTCGAGCTTTGAGGTGGATTTTATTGGCTCCTATTGCAGTAAATTAGCACTAGATGGCGCCTACAGCGACATGAAACCAGGTTAACGATGAGGTTAACCGTCGCGTGGTTATTTTTAGGATTTAACCGCCCTTCCATAGCCCTTTCACTACCGTGTAAGGTATACCTTTATTACCACGCGACTCGCAATTTTCCTCCACGTTTCATTATCGCCATCGCCATGATTTACATCTTCGCCCTGGGAACTCATTTGCATACCGACGCATAAATAAACTTTATAGCTGATGGGCACGTTTCGAATTATTCAAAATCAATGACCAAAATTGAAAAAAAAAACAATTACTCCTTAGCTTTTCACCTTAAATTCTAGAAAAAACTAGGATTAAACCCAATAAATATACAGTTGGGTCCTAATAAAACCCAACACATTTTTAAAATTAAAATGGAGTGACGTTACAATTTAAAAAAAAATCTTGGATTTAGATTTTTTGGAAAAAATGGTTTTTTTTTGTATAATTTTAAAAATTTCAAAAAAATTGGGATTATTTTGGTTTTTAATTTCCAAAAAGTTTGGTAAAATTTTGGTGTAATTTTTTTGTTTTTTTTGGCGGAAAAAGCCACATAGATAAAATATTAAAAGCGTTATCAGAATTGGATGTGGACTTGGACGTTGTCCCCGTCTAGCAGTGAGAAGTGAGCAGTGCTCCCGCCTATCAGAAGTGGTAGCAGTGCGCGTGTGCAGAGTTTCGTCTTGGACTGCGTCCCGTCCCCGTCCCCAAATCGCCAGTCACAAGTCACAAGTGTTCGTTCGTGTTGTTGGTTGTTGCGTTGCATTGACTCAAAAAAACCAACCATTCGCGTCTACAAACCATCAGCGCAGAAATCCAGGATTTTCAGCAATTTGCGTAAGTGACCATCCCAACTATGATCGGTGTGAAAGAATCCCGTGTCCCGAATTCCGCGAGGTGGGCGGAGCTATTTATAAAAAGCAGCCGGATTCCGGATTGTCTTACGCCGAATTCCTCACGCGTTCTTCGAAAAACTCCACGTGGGCCACGGCGAATCGAATTTTTCGAAACTTGGCAACAAGCCGCGCGAATTTTGCCAATTCCACTTTTTCACGCGTGACCAAACACGCGAGACTCGGAAAAACTAAACAAACTAGTTTTAATGTTTTTCATATCAATTGCATATTCAATTACGCATTTCCAATTGAAATTAGCAATGAGTTTTCAGTTTTTATGATAATTTTAGCAGTAAATTATTTTTCAATTTTAAATATATGCAATTACAGGGTTTTATCAATTTCCTGCACTTTATACACAAAATACACGTTTACATGCAGTTTTGAAAACGGATTGAAACCCCAAGCTTCATTCTGATTCCAAACAGAAGTAAATTTCAATTCGATTTCAATCCTATATGGAAACGTGGTAACTTTTGTAAATTTTAGGAAATTTTGGTTTTCTTCAAATTTTGAAAAAAATTACTAAAGCTACAAAAGCATTCGTAATTTACTTTCTAAAAATGTTACCAAAAAAATGTAAAATTTTGATGTTTTTCATAATAAAATTCTCTACTAATTTTTCAAAATTCCAAGGTACTTTAAAAAAGTTTAAAAATTTTCAAAAAAATTATGGTAATTTTATTTATGACGAATTGTCTTCATTTTTTGAATTTTTTTTTGTTATAAAGGCGGCCATTTTGTTTTTGGAAAAATTAAAAAAAAATCAACAAAATACAATCTTGATTTTTTAGACCCTTGCAATTTCGTTTTTTTTTTATTTTGAGTTTTAAAAAGTTTTTTAATAAATCACTTTATAAATAATATTACTATTATAAACGTTTTTATTTAACCAGTGGCGTAGAAACACAATTTTTTTTCATAATAGTATTCTCTAATAATTTTTCAAAATTCCAAGCTACTTTAAAAAAGTTTAAAAATTTTCAAAAAAATTATGGTAATTTTATTTATGACGAATTGTCTTCATTTTTTGAAATTTTTTTTGTTATAAAGGCGGCCATTTTGTTTTTGGAAAAATTAAAAAAAAATCATCAAAATTCGATTTTGATTTTTTAGACCCTTGCAATTTCGTTTTTTTTTTATTTTGAGTTTTAAAAAGTTTTTTAATAAATCACTTTATAAATAATATTACTACTATAAACGTTTTTATTTAACCAGTGGCGTAGAAACACAATTTTTTTTCATAATAGTATTCTCTAATAATTTTTCAAAATTCCAAGCTACTTTAAAAAAGTTTAAAAATTTTCAAAAAAATTATGGTAATTTTATTTATGACGAATTGTCTTCATTTTTTGAAATTTTTTTTGTTATAAAGGCGGCCATTTTGTTTTTGGAAAAATTAAAAAAAAAAATCATCAAAATTCGATTTTGATTTTTTAGACCCTTGCAATTTCGTTTTTTTTTTTATTTTGAGTTTTAAAAAGTTTTTTAATAAATCACTTTATAAATAATATTACTACTATAAACGTTTTTATTTAACCAGTGGCGTAGAAACACAATTTTTTTTCATAATAGTATTCTCTAATAATTTTTCAAAATTCCAAGCTACTTTAAAAAAGTTTAAAAATTTTCAAAAAAATTATGGTAATTTTATTTATGACGAATTGTCTTCATTTTTTGAAATTTTTTTTGTTATAAAGGCGGCCATTTTGTTTTTGGAAAAATTAAAAAAAAAATCATCAAAATTCGATTTTGATTTTTTAGACCCTTGCAATTTCGTTTTTTTTTTTATTTTGAGTTTTAAAAAGTTTTTTAATAAATCACTTTATAAATAATATTACTACTATAAACGTTTTTATTTAACCAGTGGCGTAGAAACACAATTTTTTTTCATAATAGTATTCTCTAATAATTTTTCAAAATTCCAAGCTACTTTAAAAAAGTTTAAAAATTTTCAAAAAAATTATGGTAATTTTATTTATGACGAATTGTCTTCATTTTTTGAAATTTTTTTTGTTATAAAGGCGGCCATTTTGTTTTTGGAAAAATTAAAAAAAAAAATCATCAAAATTCGATTTTGATTTTTTAGACCCTTGCAATTTCGTTTTTTTTTTATTTTGAGTTTTAAAAAGTTTTTTAATAAATCACTTTATAAATAATATTACTACTATAAACGTTTTTATTTAACCAAGGGCGTAGAAACCCAATTTTTTTTCATAATAGTATTCTCTAATAATTTTCCAAAATTCCAAGCTACTTTAAAAATTTTCAAAAAAATTAAAATAATTTTATTTATGACGAATTGTATTCATTTTTTTGAAAATTGATTTTTTTATTATAAAGGCAGTCATTTTGTTTTTGGAAAAATTAAAAAAAAATAACAAAATTTGATCTTGATTTTTTAGACCCTTGCAATTTCGGTTTTTTTTTATTTTGAGGTTCAAAATGTTTTTTAATCAATCACTTTATAAATTGCAAAAGATTATTACTATAAACGTTTTTATTTAACCAGTGGCGTAGAAACACAATTTTTTTTTCATAATAGTATTCTCTATTAATTTTCCAAAATTCCAAGCTATTTTAAAAAAGTTTAAAAATTTTCAAAAAACTATGGTAATTTTATTTATGACAAATTGTATTCATTTTTTTGAAAATTGATTTTTTTATTATAAAGGCAGCCATTTTGTTTTTGGAAAAATTAAAAAAGAATCATCACAATTTGATCTTGATTTTTTAGACACTTGCAATATCTTTTTTTTTTATTTTGAGTTTTAAAAAGTTTTTTAATAAATCACTTTATAAATTGCAAAATATTACTACTATAAACGTTTTTATTTAACCAGTGACGTAGAAACCCTATTTTTTTTTTCATAATAGTATTCTCTACTAATTTTTCAAAATTCGAAGCTACTTTAAAAAAGTTTAAAAATTTTCCAAAAAATTATGGTAATTTTATTTATGATGAATTGTATTCATTTTTTTGAAAATTAATTTTTTATTATAAAGGCAGCCATTTTGTTTTTGGATAAAATAAAAAAAATCATCAAAATTTGATCTTGCAATTTCGTTTTTTTAATTTAGTTTTTTAAAAAGTTTTTATTTAACCAGTGGCGTAGAAACCTAATTTTTAAAGGTTAAAAGTTTTACTAAAAATCTCCACTAATTTTTCAAAATTCCAAGTTACTTATTATTTTTATCAAGTTTAAATTTTTCGAAAAAAAAAAAGGGAATAATTTTATACACCAAGATTTTTTTGGTTATAAAGGCGCCCATTTTTTAGTTTTGAAAAAAGGTTGATCTTGATCTTTTAGATTTAAACCCTTATAATTTCCTTATTTTTGATTATTAATTTTAAAAAATAAAGTTTTTGGTAACTTCTATTCATTACTTTGTAAATTGCAATAAGATTTAAGGCCTAAAAATGCTAAAATTTGAAAAATTATTTGACTTAAGCTTCTTTAATCAAATACAAAAACAATTAATTGCAAAAAAATAATAGAAAGTATACAGGCTTTAGATAATACAATGATTTTTTCATTTTAATTTAATTTTAGAACAAACTTTTTTTAAGAATCTTGATTTTTCAAATTTAAAGCTTGTAAATTCGTTATTTTTCATTATAAATTTAAAAACTAAATTTTTTTGAAACGTCTATTCATTCACTTTGAAAATTGCAAAATATTACAAAATTATTTATTTAACCAGTGGTGTAGATACACAATTTTTAAATGTTAACATTTTTACAGAAAACACAATTTTAAGGTTTAAGGCCTCATATTTTAGTTCCCTATTGAAAAATGCAAAATTTTTGAAAATTATTTGACTTAAAGCAGCTTCTTTAATTTTAGTACAAAAACAACCACCATTTGCCAAAAAGTGAATATAGACAGTGTGAATATTTTTTTTTAATTTAAATTCAAATCCTTGCAATTTCATCATTTTTTGGGTATAAATTTACAACAAACATTTTTGTGAAGCCTACATTCATCTTCTTTGCAAAGTATAAAATATTTTAAAGAAAATTATTTAACCATAATTTTCCAAAATTTAGAATTTTATTATTGAACAATTCGAATTTTAAGACCTCAAATTTGGTTATTAAAATGAGGAAAATTTTAGGATATAATTATATTTCAAAAAAATCATTTTTTAGAGTTGCAAAAAATTGGAGTGCGATTTAAAATCTTTGGTCATTTTCAATTGCATAAAATTTAGCGTATTTTTTTTATAAAATTTCCAAAATTTTTATCAAATACTGAATTAGGTCACTTTATAGAAATTTCGATTTTTAACGAAATTTTAATAATTTTTTTCTTGCTAATTAAAAGTTTTAATAACAATGCTTATCACTTCAGTATTAAATTAAAAACTTTATTACTAAAATTAAAAATTTATTGTTGTGACGTTTTCAAGGATTTTTCAAATATTTATTACGTCGTTTAAAAGTTGATAATTTTTATTTCCTGTTTTACTATCACTGTTTTAACACTTTGAATTTTTATAGATAATTCAAAAATATAAAATTTTCAAAAATAACATTTTATTGATTTTACTTGAAATCACTTTCAACATCGCCAATCAATAAATTATAAAACAATTGATAAATAAAAGTAATTTATAATTTTTTATTTATAAAAAAAACAAACAAAAAATTAAATAGCTACTTGTGGTTTATGTATTATAGTAAAACAGAATTTTACTGGTTTTATCTTTCAACGGTTTGCTGCTTTTTTAATGCTGTGTTAATAAATAAATGGCGCTTATCTTGTAAATAATACGAGATTATGACGTGAGATCGTGCTGCCTTTTTAAGACTAGAATGCGACATTTTTTTCTAAGTTGACACAATAATTACAACATTATTTAATTTGAACACTTAAAAAAAACACCGTTTTTTTTCCTTCGAAATTTCCAAATTAAAGACATTTTTTAAATTTTAATGAATAAATTTATCACGTTTTTTTTTTAATCCTGGCCTCATTTAATTAATTTGATTTTTCATTAAAAAAAATTAGTTTTTTTTTTTAATTTTATTTGTTAATTTAAGTAAAATAATTCGTGAAAGTTTTTAATTAAATTATTAATTTGTAATCCTTGTTCTGTCTTCTGCGAGTGCAATTAAGGTGAAATAAATACTTAATTAAAAACGGACGCGGCGCATTAATTTAATTAAAGAGATTAAGTTGATTTGCAATGATGTGCTAATTTTAAAATGATTAACCGCCACATTATTTTAGAAAATCGCCTGTTTTCATCAAATTTACTTGATTTTTCCAGAAATAAAATTTTAGCCATTTTTGGGATATTTTTTTTACAACTCGTTGCTCGTTTTATTTGAGTGGAAAAAAAGTATCGCTTACTTTTAAAACCTGTAGAGGCGAGTCATGGTCTCTTTTCAATTCACGAACGGGTCTTCCGAAACGGGAAAAAACTCGAATTAAAAACCCAAACTGGACATCATTAAGACTTTAGAAGCGACAATTTTTTAACTTGTCTCGTTGGCAATAAATACCTTACCAAGCTACCAATTTTTGAGCAAAATCATCAAAAATTAAAATCCTGAATTAAGGGTTTTTAATTAAATTTTATGTATTTTTCCATGTTAATTTACTTTTGAAAAGATTCAAATAACAAATAAGAAAATTGTACTGGTGATTACATAATTATTTTATCACTTAAAACACATTACAAACTGTTTAGTGTAACTAATTTAAAGTATTTTGTAATAGCCATAGGATATGTCTTTACTTACCTTTACTAAACGGTCTTTAACGTAATGATCATAATTCTAAAGCTGGATACACACGTTCCTAAAGTCACTTTTTCTATTTTCCTAAAATCTAAAAAATAAATAAAATAGTAAAAAAAATTATTGTACAAAAAGCAGTTTTCTAAAATTTTTATATTTTTTAGTATATTTAGGTCTTTTTTATTTGAAACTTTTTTTTCGTGGAGCCTCCAATATTGTGTAGGACCATAACGTATATTTTTCCAAAAATCTGGACTTTATATTTGAGGAAAATTTTATAAATTTAGAACCATTGATTCAGTTATTATTTGAAGCTGCCTTCAAAAGTTAAGTAAGAAGGTTAAGTCGAGAACAGTGAAACACGTGAAGCTCGTCCTACCCTAAGGCCAGACATAAATACATGTTCTGCCTGTTGAATTGTTGAAAGCTACAATTTGCTTTAAATTACGTGCAATTTGCTAAACTAAACTATTTTAACGCAAATAATATATTTATAATGTCCTATTACATTAAAATATATTTTTTTATAATTTTTATAATTATAGTAATAAAAAATATTTTTTAAATATTGTCATTTTAATAATCATAAAAATTTAAAAAAAAATAAATAAAAAATAGGCCACTGTAGAACTAATTTTTTTTTAATATTTTTACTTGTTTTAATGTGTGATTTAATTGTTATTTATTAAAATATTGTCATTTTAAATGTCAAAAATTTTTTTTAAAAATAGGCCGCTGTAGAATTAATTTTTTAAATTATTTTTGCTATTGTTAATGACTGAATTAATTGTTATTTATTAAAATATTGTCATTTTAATAGTAAAAAAAAAATGTAAAAAATATATAAAAAATAGGCCGATGTAGAATACATTTTTTAAAATATTTTTGCCATTTTTAATGAGTGATTTCGTTGTTATTTTTCGAAATATTGTCATTTTAAGATACAAAAAAAATATAAAAAAATAAATAAAAAATAGGCTTATGTAGAATTAATTTTTTTAAATATTTTTGCTATTTTTAATGTTTGATTTAATTGTTATTTATTAAAATAATGTCATTTTAATAGTCAAAAAAATTATAAAAAATAAATAAAAAATAGGCCGATGTAGAATTAATTTTTTAAAGTATTTTTGTTATTTTTAATGCGTGATTTAATTGTTATTTATTAAAATATTGTCATTTTAATACTCAAAAAAATTATAAAAAAATAAATGAAAAATAGGCCGCTGTTTAATTAATTTTTTAAAGTATTTTTGCTATTTTTAATGAGTGATTTAATTGTTATTTATTAAAATATTGTCATTTTAATAGTTAAAAAAATTATACAAAAATAAATAAAAAATAGGCCGCTGTTCAATTAATTTTTTAAAGTATTTTTGCTATTTTTAATGAGTGATTTAATTGTTATTTATTTAAATATTGTCATTTTAATAGTCATAAAAATTATAAAAAAATATATAAAAAATAGGCCGATGTAGAATGTATTTTTTAAAATATTTTTGCTATTTTTAATGAGTGATTTCGTTGTTATTTTTTGAAATATTGTGGATGAAGATGGCGTTAAAAAATAATAAAAAAAAGTGACCTCTGATCACCTCCCCCACCAAGTGTCCTCGGGCGATAAGCGAGGATTGCAAGGTAGGAGTAGGAGACGGCGGCGGCCGGCGCTTTGGAGGCGACAGGCCTGAGGCTAGTGCCAAGTTTTCAGTTTCAGACCTGAGATCTTCCAGTTTTCAGTTCGCTTCCGATCCTGAAACAACTCGGAGCGCCCACGCGCCTAAAAACTTCCAAAATCGTCGCGTGTTCGCCATCGGAAATTCGGAACCTGTTGGGTAACCTCACGAGAGTCTCATGACTAATTTATTCCGAACGGACGTGTCGTGCGACCGTCGATCGGGTGAAACCTTTCGAAATTCGAACGCGTAGCACACTTAAAATGGCCGCGCGTTGCACGCGCATCCCTTTTTTGCATATTACGGCTTTTGCCTTAATTAAAGCCTTCTTAAGCCGAATGAGGGCACTACCATAATCGAGACCAGCGTAATCACTCACTGCAAACGAGTTGTAAATATTTTGTGACTGGAATTTATTACACCTCACAAATGGACATTTTAGGCACGTTATTTTTTCAAATTATTGCATTTGCGTAACTGGATGTTTCATTCTATATTTAGAATTAATGCTTTTACTATGGTAAGGTATTTTTTACTTTTATTTCTTAAGATATTGCAACAATTTATTCATTTACAATTCCAACACTTATTTTCAATTTACTCCCCCCACAACTACGTCTATGCTTGCTCAATTATTACCCACAAGCTTCATTACTGATTTTTTATTATAAAGTCACCTTAATCACTTTTATTAATTTATTATTTATTTAAAATTAAAAAAAAACATTTTTCAAATTTTTCCAAAAAAAAAAAATTAAAATTACTTATAAAAAAATTGGCACCAGTGGTTTTTTAAATGAGATATAATTTTTCCTAAAAATCTATAAAATCATAATATTTTTCATAAATTATTAAAAATCTAAGTTTTAACCGCATTTTGCTTGGTTGGCAAATTTAGCAGTTTGTGGGAGTCAATATATGCAGTAATAGGAAAAATATTTTGATACAATTCTTTTTGTAGCATTTTTTAAATTCAATAAACTAAATTTTGACGTAAGGAAAAAAATATAGAATGCTTAAAAACATTAAAAATCGTAAAAATTAAATAATAGAAAAAAAGCAATTTTTTTCATTATCTCAATAAAATAGTTTAAAAAATATCACTTAATTTTAAAACCATATTATTTAAATAATTTAACTGATATTTTTAAAGTACATCAATTTTTGTTTTTATAAAAAGATTTTTTTTTTTGAAAGTAGACAAAAGTATTTCCAATCAAAAATATCCTATGCTCAAATAATTGCAAACATCTCTAAACGCGGTGTCAAAATTTTATGTGTCAAAGTGTCGAAATTTTAAATTTGACACCACTTGAATTAAATCAATCAAAATAGCTATTTTTCGCTGATTTTTCCATATACAGAGTGTTTCTAAAATGGTGGTCACGTTTTCGTAAAGTAACAATATGATAAAAAATCCATATAAAAGCATTTGACCAAAACTTTAACTTTTAGTGTGATACAGGGTATTGAAATTTATTTTTAGTTCTTATTTATTTTTTCTAGATAGGTAGTCCTTTTGTATTAATTTAACAACCCAGTGGCGTAGAAATGTGTCTGGTGCCCCCTTTTTGAGTTTATTTGATAAGCCACTTCAAAATTTTACGGCTTTCTTTGGATTTTTAAAGTCTTCATTCAATTTACCACAAAAAATGCATTTATTAAATTTTGAAAGGATTAGTGGTATTCCAGTAATTTGGCACTCCCATAAATTTTGTCAGGACGTCAAAATTTTCTCAGTTAAAAACTTGATCACATGTCAAAATTAAGCTTAAAATTCAGTACCTGTCAAAAATGGAGCGTTTTGATTGGGTGAGAAATGTTATAGCCACTCAAAAATGTTTGATTCAAAGCTAAATAAAAAATGCTCAAAAATCGCTACACGTGGTGTCAAAGTTCGAAGTTTTGAGTGCCAAAAGGTCCAAGTTTTATGTCAGTATCTTTAAGTTTAACCCAACACGAGTCAAATCAAAATGTTTAAATTTTTATATAATTTTCGCAGATTTTTCCAGATTTTCATATTTTTTTTTAAATTTTGAATAAATGGGTAAAATTATTGTTGGAGAATCGATTTTTAAGAAAATTTCATTTTTAGCTTTTTTTTCGGAACTGCCACTTATATTTTTAATATTTTTTCAAAAATCGTTAAGTATGCATTTTAAAAATCGCTACACGTGGTGTCAAAATTCTAAGTTTTGAGTGCCAAAGGATCTAAGTTTTATATCAGTATCTTTAAATTTAACCCAACACGAGTCAAATCAAAATGTTTAAATTTTTATATAATTTTTCGCTGATTTTTTCAAATTTTTATATTTTTTTTTAAATTTTGAATAAATGGCTAAAATTGTTGTTGGAGAATCGATTTTTAAGATAATTTTCGTTTTTAGAACATACTGCTTTTTTTTTCGAAACTGTTACTTATATTTTTAATATTTTTTCAAAAATCGTTATGTATGCATTTTAAAAATCGCTACACGTGGTGTCAAAATTCTAAGTTTTGAGTGCCAAAGGGTCTAAGTTTTATGTTAGTATCTTTAAATTTAACCCAACACGAGTCAAATCAAAATGTTTAAATTTTTATATAATTTTTCGCTGATTTTTTCAAATTTTTGTATTTTTTTTAAATTTTGAATAATTGGGTAAAATTATTGTTGGAGAATCGTTTTTTAAGATAATTTTCGTTTTTAAAACATACTGCTTTTTTTTCGAAACTGCCACTTATATTTTTAATATTTTTTCAAAAATCGTTATGTATGCATTTTAAAAATCGCTACACGTGGTGTCAAAATTCTAAGTTTTGAGTGCCAAAGGGTCTAAGTTTTATGTCAGTATCTTTAAATTTAACCCAACACAAGTCAAATCAAAATGTTTAAATTTTTATATAATTTTTCGCTAATTTTTTCAGATTTTCATATTTTTTTTTAAATTTTGAATAAATGGGTAAAATTGTTGTTGGAGAATCGTTTTTTAAGATAATTTTCGTTTTTAGAACATACTGCTTTTTTTCGAAACTGCCACTCATATTTTTAATATTTTTTCAAAAATCGTTATGTGTGCATTTTAAAAATCGTTATGTATGCATTTTAAAAATCGCTACACGTGGTGTCAAAATTCTAAGTCTTGAGTGTCAAAGGGTTTGAGTTTTATGTCAGTATCTTTAAATTTAACCCAACACGAGTCAAATCAAAATGTTTAAATTTTTAGATAATTTTTCGCTGATTTTTCCAGATTTTCATATTTTTTTTTAAAATTTGAACAAACGGGTAAAATTATTGTTGGAGAATCAATTTTTAAGATAATTTTCGTTTTTAGAACATACTGATTTTTTTTCGAAACTGCCACTTATATTTTTAATATTTTTTAAAAATCGTTATGTATGCATTTTAAAAATCGCTACACGTGGTGTCAAAATTCTAAGTTTTGAGTGTCAAAGGGTCTAAGTTTTATGTCAGTATCTTTAAATTTAACCCAACACGAGTCAAATCAAAATGTTTAAATTTTTATATAATTTTAACGCTGATTTTTCCAGAGTTTAATATTTTTTTTTTAAATTTTGAATAAACGGGTAAAATTATTGTTGGAGAATCGACTTTTAAGATAATTTTCGTTTTAGAATATACTGCTTTTTTTTCGAAACTGCCACTCATAATTTTAATATTTTTTCAAAAATCGTTATGAATGCATTTTAAAAATCGCTACGCGTGGTGTCAAAATTCTAAGTTTTGAGTGCCAAATGGTCTAAGTTTTATGTCAGTATCTTTAAATTTAACCCAACACGAGTCAAATCAAAATGTCTAAATTTTCATATTATTCTTCCAGTTTTTGATATTTTTTTTTTTAATTTTGATAAATTTAAGATGGGTTAAATTATTGTTGGAGAATCGATTTTTAAGGTAATTTTCGTTTTTAGGACATACTGCTTTTTTTTTCGAAACTGCCACTTATATTTTTTCAAAAATCGTTATGTATGCATTTTAAAAATCGCTACACGTGGTGTCAAAATTCTAAGTTTTGAGTGCCAAAGAGTCTACATTTTATGTCAATATCTTTAAATTTAACCCAACACGAGTCAACGCAAAATGTCTAAATTTTCATATAATTTTTCGCAAATTTTTCCAGTTTTTGATATTTTTTTTAAATTTTGAATAAATTTGCGGTGGGTTAAATTATTGTTGGAGAATCGATTTTTAAGGTAATTTTCGTTTTTAGAAAATACTGCATTTTTTTCGAAACTGCAACTCATATTTTTAATATTTTTTTAAAACTCGTTATGTATGCATTTTAAAAATCGCTACACGTGGTGTCAAAATTCAAAGTATTGAGTGTCAAAGGGCTTAACTATTGTGTCAGTATCTTTAAATTTGACCCAACACGAGTCAACACAAAATGTCTAAATTTTCATACCATTTTTTATTGATTTTTTCAGTTTTTGATTTTTTTTTTTTTTTAATTTTGATTAAATTTGAGATGGGTTAAATTATTGTTGGAGCATCGATTTTTAAGGTAATTTTCGTTTTTAGAAAATACTGCATTTTTTTCGAAACTGCAACTCATATTTTTAATATTTTTTAAAAAATCGTTATGTATGAATTTTAAAAATCGCTACACGTGGTATCAACATTCGATCTCTTGAATGTCAAAGGGCCTAATTATTATGTCAGTATCTATAAATTTGACCCAACACGAGTCAAATCAAAATGTCTAAATTTTCATACCATTTTTTGTTGATTTTTCCAATTTTTGATATTGTCTCATAATTTTAATATTTTCTCAAAAATCGTTATGTATTTTAAAAATCTATAATATGTGACACAAGTCTAAAATTTATGTAAATATCTGTAAATTGACGCCACAAGGGCCAAATTAAATTGATCAATTTTTAAATATTTTTTCAATGCAATTTCAAAGTTAATTTTTTACTTTTTTTTCATCAAAATTTTTAGTGAAGTATTCTGTGAAGATTAAGTAGAAGACTGAACCGCTGATTGTACATAAAGTCGTCTAGGTAAAAAAACGTGCTGGAATTCTGACAAAATATTTTCGCGCTGACGTGGCTAAAAGAATTAGTATGCGTTGCGCGTTTGATGTGTGTAGATCCAAGATCTGTCTGGGATATTGAAGATAAGAAGATAAGTACTTGTTCGTCTGGTCGTCATGTGGTCTCCACGCGGTGGTTGGAACCCGATCTTCAGGTGTAGAATGTACTACCAAGAATAATTCTTTATCAACAAAATAGGAGAACTGTTCACATCTTACCGGGCAGCATTAGATTGATCTCAGTTTCTAATACTGTCAGGTAAAGATGTCGTCAGGACTCCTCAATCAGCAAAACTTATACATCAAGAATTGTGCAAGGATCAAATGAATGGTCTCTTAATAAGTTTGAAAAGAATTTAAATGAACCATTGTATAATTAAGGTTTTAAATTAGTAAATTTAAAGAATACCCTATAGGACCTCGTTTTTAATTAATTTAAATTGATTTATTAGATCAAATTAGAATACTCGTATGTATCATCGCTGTGAAAATTAAAACCCTCAAGTTTTTTTTTTAAAAGTAAAAAATGTGGGTCGTTAATTTGGTTAGATAAAATAAAGGACGAAAAAATGGGTAACGATTGGCCCCTTAGTGAGCTTTTAAACGGCTGGGAATGCAGCCAGATGTGCGAGTAAAGTAGTTACGAAAAAATAAAACGTGACAGAAAATAAATTGGCTTTTTGATTCCCAAGGGGGGACTTTTGGTGATGACTTATGAGCACTTGTAAGTTTCCAACGTCTTCACTAACGACTTGAGAAAACCACATTGCCCAAAAAATTTTTAGATAAAAAAATAGATCAAAATTTGTTCTTGTATTGAGTCACTAATTTGATGTAAGGAAATACAGCAGATGTGGTTATCAAAACCGGATACAAAAGCAAAAATATGTAAAAATTATCTCCCATGTGGTGTAAGATAAAACGTGTCAAAAATTATATAGCGTATAGTTGTTGGTGATTAACTTTCGCATTAATGTGAATAAATATTTAAAAGTGTAATTTTGAGCTGCATGTCTTTCATTAAACGCGGTGTTTATTTTCATTTTAAAGTTTTGTATTTTTAGATTTTGTTATTTTAGTTTTAAGTGTTGTAATAAGTAGTAAAATAATCCGGACATGATGAGGAATGGGGCTTTTCTACTGTAGAATCTTTTAATTAGAATAAGAAAGCGCAAGGTTGTTGGAATGGGAACACGTTTTATTTCGAAATCCGCACCTCTGCTTCTATATCTTTATATTACCTTCATTATTCGTTATTATTGAGGATGAATAAATAAGTCTGATTTATAAGTAGCTAGTTGGCCAGGTTTTGGCCTCTGCCGGCGTCAATTTACGACCATTTTATGTTTATTTCGGCCCTGGTGAGCCCCAGCACCGACTCCAAAATTGTCTTGTGCAATTTGATCGAACTACGCCCAATTAATTTATGAATTTTCTGCTTTTCGACACGCCGAACGACATTTAGAGCTAACTGGGTTACGCGTTTATAAATACACCACTCATTTACTCAACAATTCAGACACTGTTCAAATACCACATTTCTTCAAAAACTACAGGTTTTTTTAAAAAATTTCAAAATATGACCAATGAACTATAAGTATAGCAACTATACCTACCCTAGTCTACTATTGAGGAAGATTATGATTCCCAATCAAATTTTGTGGAATTTGGAAATTTGATCAAAATTCGTCCATGAAAAAATTTTTGGAAAAATTGTAACAAATAATATTCTGAAAACATTAACTGGACATGTTATGTCAATATCAACAATTAGGAAAAAAAAATTTAAAAATATTTAAGAGTGATCAGTGAATCATTGAATCAATGAATCACTGATAATTAATTCGAGATAAATCATGAAATCGAACATTAAATTTATTAGGCTACAATCTGGCGTATATTTACCACAGAATTAATCAGAGAGGTCCAAAGGTCTTTTAGGTCATTAGGTACATTCTAGATTTTTTCCATACGCAAGAATTTAGTTTTATGAAAAAAAATTATATAAAAATATTTTTTCTACTGGCCTATATTTTGGCGCCCGTAAACCACTTTATTTGCCGTTTAGGAAATCAGCCTTAAGGATTTTGTCGAAATGATTACAACCCACATAAAAGCTTTACCAAAAAAAATTCGATCATTTCTTGAAATGTAAAAAATTCATGGTTGCTATAGAAATACTAAAACAATCAGATTTATCTGCTGCTTGAAAAGTACGTATACTTATCGCTTTTTTCAAAAAGCTTTCTTAGGGAGAATCTATCAAAATAATTTTCTTTAGATTTTTTGATTTAAGACCAATCTTTCCGCTCGTGACGTCACGTGAGTTATCCCTATTCTCGCCATGTATTTCCCACCTATATGTATGCAAAACATCAATTTGTAGAATCGTTGTAGCAGCATTATCAATTAACGATTTTTTTTTCAAATTTGAAACATGGTTGAAGGAAATTCCAATCTGAATTTTGGCCATTTTTAAGTTTTAAAATTCGTATTATAAATGAGTATTTAAAATGGTATACATGGTGTCCCACTTTTTTCCCAGCAAAATTTCTTTTAGATAGTAAATGTCATTCAGAACAAAAAATTTCCTATGAACTATCATGATTTTTCGACTCCTTGAAAAGTTACAGCAATTTTAAAATTGATAAAATTTCATGATTTTTTTGGAACACCCTGTATAATATTTTTTTATGAAATTTATACAGGGTGTCTCACAAAAATCATTACATTCTTGAAATTTTAAAATTGGTGTAACTTTTTAAGGAGTCGAAAAAAACAACAGTTCATAAGAAATTTTTTGTTTATTTTTACCATCTAAAAAATTTTTTGCTGGAAAAAAGTGGGAGTATTTTACATAAATAATACATCTTTTGGTTTACTTGGAAGTAACTTTGATTTTTTTAAATGGCAACTGAGGTCAAAGTTTGGCATTGTTTTATAGGTCTTTTAAAAGTAACAACTTTACCAAAATATTTTTTTATTAATTTGCATATTTACAATTTTATACTGAGTGATTAGGAAAAAAAATCATAACTTTTTTTCGAGAAAATCCCAAGTTTTAGTTTAAAAAAATTGATGACGTCATTTTGTGATTTAAGAACTAAAAATGGAGGACTATAATTTTGTTCAAGTTCGTATGTAAATTTAATCGAAAAATGTAAAGTAGATTAATGGGCAGATTCTGGTCAAAATTAAAGGCCTTTAATTTAAAACAAATATTGTATCCATGGAAATTGTCCATTAAAAATAGCATAAAATGACCATTTTCATTAATAATTTACAAAAAAAATATAAGACATTTAAAAAATTGAAAACGCTCAATATAGCGAGTATAGATCGACCTTTTCAATGCAAAAATAATTATTCCAAAATATTTATAAATAAAAGACGTACGATGATTCCCGTAAACTTCTAAAAATGTTACGGGAGGATTCCTCTTAAAGATCAAAATTTTCCAAAAAATTTGTAAAAAAATTGGAGATTCTAACCAAATAATTTTAACAATCAGAATGCAAATATAAATCATGAGCTTTTCAAAAACTCATCAAAATCGAGTGATTTTAGGTCCATAATTGGACCATGCTTATCAAAAAGGGACCAAGAAACATTTTTAGAAAACTGGGATTATGGTTCCAGAATAATTCTGTAGTTCAACTATGTTATTTGATGCCATAATCCCATTTTTCTAAAAAATGTTGCTTGGTCCCTTTTTGATAAGCATGTGGTCCAATTAATCAAGAAGCAAAACTTTTTTCTGTAATAAGATTTTTTAATTTTATTTGGAGTTTTCAGAAAAAGTTTTTAAATAAAATTGCTTGAGTAATCAACAGGCTTTATCAATAATTGAAATTAGGTGAAATTTTTGGAAAAAAAATATTTCCAAAATGACAACTCAAAAAAGTAAGGTTTTCAGAAAATTTAAAAAACTGTTTATAAACTTTACTCTAAACAATATTTGATTTGAGTAATATTTTTAAGAATAATATCATCCATTAATTTAAAAAATATTACATAAATAATATTTTATTTGATAAACATTTTTTTTGCATTTTTTTAGTTGTGTTACTTCAGAAACATGTGTGCGATATTTTGAAAATAATAGCTTCTTAAAAAATCTAGAAAATTTAACATTTTTTCTACTTTTGTGTTATTACTTCTTTTTTAAATAAATTTAAGAATTTTCCACGTGAAACAGAAAATTCGACGTGGAAAAACTCACTAAAATTTTTTTGATTTATCAAAATATGCTAGTTTGCATTTAATATTTATTAACATTAATTTAAAATGCTTTGAGGGGCAATAAGAGGAAAAAAAAACAATGTTGCAACGTTTTTATAACTTATTTTTTAAAGAACTCTTGGTCTATTTTTTTTTTTAATTTTTAGTCTTAATAAAAAAAGTAATAAAAAATTAATTAGATATTAATTTTGATCTCGGCTTTTCAGATTCACAATTAAATAAAAATTGAAAAATCTTGGATAGGGCTTTTGCTTTTTAATTTTTTTTTTAAAAAACTTGTTTTTAGAGATTAATATTTTTTATAATTTTTTTACCAAAATTTTTGAGCCCCAATTTTAGTCAGTATAGAGTATTTTTTATATCTCATATTTTTTTATCATTTTGGTCTTTGATTAAACTTTTCTAAAAACTCTATGATCTCAGTGAAAAACATTTTTGTATAATTTTTTTGTAGATGATTTAGAAGTCATTTCTTTAATTTTTGCCAGAAGGAAAAAAAATTGGAGAATGTGCAAAAAAAAATATAATGATTTAAAAGTACCTTAATTTTATATCCCTCTAATTAATTTTGTACTAGGTTGCAGAAAGTAACTCTCTGACAGGATGTAGCCTAATGAATTTTGATTATAAATCTGAAAAAAAATTGAAAATCTAACGAGGAAAACTTGAGTTATGACTGCAGAACTAATGCTCGATTTCATGATTTTTCACAATTTTTCCTGATAACTCGCGCGCCCTCTAGCGATTCGCATTAATTATTTGGTCATAATTTGCAAAGAAGCTCCAGAAAAGTGCGATGGATTTTCTATTCCTTGTTGTTATCTCCAACGTAAAATTTATCGGGGGTGTCTATGAAGATGCTCTGATAACTTATTTTTTAAAGAACTCTTGGCTATTTCTTTTGAATTTTTAGGAACAAAAAATTAATTAGATATTAATTTTGAATTTGAATTCACAATGAAATAAAATTTGAAAAATCTTGGTTAGGCCTTTGTTGTGCTTTTTAAATTTTTCTCTAAAAATGAACTCGATTTTAGAGATTAATATTTTTTGTAAAATTTTTACAAAAAGTTTTGAGCCCTAATTTTGGTCAGTAGAGTATTTTTCGTATCTCATATTTTTTTATCATTTTGGTCTTTGATTAAACTTTTCTAGAAACTCTATGATTTCGATGAAAACGTTGATATTGGTTATTTGAAAAAAAAAACTATTCAAATGTAGTCCTAAAATGTTTTTTTTTATTTACACCGAAATTTGGAGATAATGAATTGAAGCTGATTTTCCGAATTTCTTTAAAAATCTTATTAATTTTTGGATTTTGAAACCAAATTATTTATTTTTGGATCATGATTTTAGGTACGTTGCTAGACCAGTCAATGGAAAAACTCCAAGAAAATTCGATTTTTTTTTTAAAATGATGTTCACACTTAAAATTTTTTGAAAAATTTTTAAGGTGATGATTTGAAATATCGAATTTGATTTTTTAATCTATCAAACTCGTTTCTTAAACGTTGATATAAAAACTTGTAAAAAAAAATTATTTAGTTTCTTTTAATTTTTTATAATTCCCTTTGAATCGGAGAGTTCAAGAAGAGTCCAAAAAGTTGATTTTGGGATAATCAATTTAAATTAAAAAAAAATTATCTTTTTTAAAGATTTGGTATTTACAGAATACTTGTACAGGGTGAGCTAAAATGATTGTGGTTTCATATGTAGGCAACCAAATAAATAGGTTGGTACAACTAAAATTTTAAAAAGTAATCCAAAGGCGTAGCAAATATTTTTTTCCAAATTGAATATAATAATCATAAAAAATCAAGAATTCTAAAAAATATACAAATTTAAGTTATTTATTAAGGTTTCGTGTTTTTGAAAATAAAAACGTAGAATTAGCTCTCAAATTTTTTAACAAATGTCAAATGTTGAAAATGATGACCTTTATTTTCGAGGCGGGTGGTAACACAAAACATAGATTTATGCAAACTAGTTTTGATAAAAATGAATGTTTATGAAACAGAAGGCAAAATAAATAAATTCACAAATCCGTAGTATTGACACAACGGTAAAAATTCGACCTACGCCTCTGCTTTTGTGTAGTCTAGTTACTTTGTTTTGATTTTGACCTGATATTGTGTTACTATGAACTTGAAGAAAACAAATTCCCCAGATTTTTAGGTAGGAAATTTGAATTGACTACAATCATTTTAGTTCACCCTGTAGTATTTGTTGCCATCATTTTTAGAAAAAAAAAAGAACTACACTGGGCAATTTGCAAAAAAAATATAATGGACTTAGTTTATCAAATATTATTTTTTTTATGTTTTATTAAAGTATAATACAATGTTGTACAACTTAAACATTATATTACCTTTTTTCACTTTTTTAGTATTAGTGGTGTACGAACTTCAAGTATTTGTAAATTCGAACTTTCCCTTCAAAAGTTGGATCTTCAAAATTGTTCCGAAGCTCGAACTGTACGAATATTAACCTAAAGTTCGAAAAAGTTCAGACTTGAAAAAAGTTGGAGTTTGTGAAATTTTCAGGTTCGGAAAAATTCGATTTCGAAAAAAGTTCGGGTTTAAAAAAAATAAGTTAAAAATAGTTACAACACAATTTCATTGACTTATCTCTAGTCGATCCGAAAATATGGTTAATCAAAATGCTTAGCATAGTTTTTTAGGTTATGCAATTATTTTAAAATAATTATTTATAATAATCGAGCTACAATAAAATAACTTTCTTTGGTTCGACCTACTTCAAGATAAAACTTCATCGAGTTCGAACTTTAATGGGTTCGAAGTACATCGAGTTTCGAACGTTTCGGATTTCGAACTTCACCGAGTTCAAACTATATCGAATTTTAACTTTACTGACTTCGAACTTGATCAAGTTTGAGCTTATGAAAGTTCTATCTTTTATTATTATGTTAAACTATAAAAAAATAGGTTTTAATTTTTTATGTTTTAAAATTCGAACTAAGGTAGAACCTCAAAAAAAGTTTCGGTTTAGTGAACAGAACTAGTTAGTACTAGTTTTCCAGGAAGTTATGTGATAATGGAAACTCCAAAATATCACTAGTAATATGTTCCTTGATATCATTTATCTTGTTTCGATTAACAGTATGAGTCCAGAACTAACATTGGACATTGGTCTTGTGCCCATCTGGGAAATTTGAGTCATTTTTTGTTTTTATGATAGTCGCTGGGATATTATTTTTAAGCTTATTTTGGGGAGAAACGAATTTTATATTTTTTGGATTTCTTAACTCAAAACCGAAATTTTTCAACTCATACAGTTCTTGCATCCACCAATTAATTTAGCAAAATTTCTATAAAACTTTTAGTAAAATGGAAAATGTTGATTTGAATTTTTTTTGAGTGAAGATGTTTTACAGTAAATCTGTTGATATCGTCATAAAACTTCAGATAAAAATTTTGCAAAAGAAAAATTTGCACAAATTATTTTCTAAAAATATCTTCAATACTCATTTTAAGACCTTTAAGATTTTTTCATCACCCAATAGGTACTCATGGTTTTTTTCTAAAAACTTTTTGAAAAGGCAGTTTTTGATCAAATAAATAAAAGCAATTTTGGGCGAAGGTTTTCCATTATGACGATCATCAAAATTGTTCAAAATTCGTCATGAATTCATCTTTTCAATAGTTTAATTTTGTTTTTTTGAAAACGCTTATGGAAGAGTAATTGGAGTTTGATGATAAATTTCTGAATTTCGTGTGGTTTTTTTTTGGATTGAAATGGTTTTGATTAAAATTTTGATGGGATTAAAGTAATTAAATTAATTACTTTTATTTTTTAATTAATTATGGTGTAAGCAGAACGCACTTGGATGACGCCCACTTGCACGCCATTAAACTAAGCCGCATTTGTTTTCATGTCTACAAAACCAAGGTTGTCCACGCAAGTTAAACTCTGAACCGATGTATGAACAAATCTATTTATATGTATCTTTTAGCTTCGTGTCGCAATTGCAATAACACATCTCCAAATTGCAGCGTTACTAATGCATTTAACACACTTTCCTACTACAAAAATTACTTCAACAGCTGTTACAAAAAGTCTGCTTTGATCCAGAAATTTTTGGAAAACCAATTATAAGAGTCATCCAATTTTGGGCAAATTTTTAGGATAATTTGGTAAATCCAATCAATGATTGGTGTAAATTAAGCGTAGTCTGGATGTTAATGATCCTTGGACGTTTGAAGTGAGGGAAGCTAAATATTTTGTCTCGCAGAGTCCACGTCGTGTTTTGGTTGGAAGGTCGCCAGGATGAGGCGTCCCAAAAGTCCCAGTCACCATCCCAACTTAACTACACGACGCCTACTACAAAATTCCGACGCCTACTCTTGGCGTCTCTTGAACTATCACAACATTCAAACACAAACAAATAATTCCCAACTTTTTCCGCCAAAGAAACTAATTTCAAAACAAATTAATCATCATCAAGTTCATTGGTGTTGCTTCAGACATCACAAATAATACCTTACTAAATAATGTTGCAAAATTGTGCAACTTTTGGTGGAGTGATCAAAATCACTAATATTGCTCCTCTAGGTTAGTACAGGTTATTATAGCACATTTTGGTTGGTTCCAATGATGATTTTTTTAATATTAAGTACTTGTGGTTCATTGATCCATTAAGTGGAGGTATTGGAAACGCGATAAGGCAATAATGGGTTAGTATAGCTGATAATTTGTATGTTTTTCCATAATAACCCCTTTTGGCATAAACGACAGGTTAATTACACACAAGTCAAAACCGCGTCATCATTACACACATTCGTAAGTAAGTAATATCATGCATATTTAAGAGTCTCGATTTGTAATATTTCTTAATCAATCCTGCACATGTTTCCTATAAATCAATTTTAATAAGCCTTGAAATATTAGAACGTTATTTCAAATTTATCACCACTTTATTAATTAGAGTTTTGAAATTGAATTTAAGTATTTAACAGTTTTTGCAGGGTTAGCTTTAAATAATTCACAATACTCGCTGATAAGGCGAATGACGAGGTGTGTCTCAGATAACGCTGATTTTATTATTTGCACACAGCTCAAAATGCCACCGTTTCTAAAAGTGATTTATATTTTTATAAACAAAGTTTAAGTTGAACTTTGAAAAAATGCATCGACAAGTCAGAGACCGAATAATGTAACCGGTCCTCGGGTCTTCGGGTCTTCGGCCTGTTCCACTCACGCTCGTCTGGTCCAGTGGGTGGTTCTGGGACCCCTGCTTGCACCAGATGTGCACTCCACCAAAGCCCTTAATTGCTTACATATTGACACACCATTCAAGATCCTTATCGGGGAGTATACAACACTATCACTCACTTGTTTGCTCAAAACATACTCGAATCAAAAACCTTGCATTTAGAGCATTTTTTCAGAGTTATCAAATGGCACCAATGATAGTACCCACCGCATTATGTAGATTTAACCCAAACAATGAAGACACCTTTTCCAATTCTATTTCAGAAAGCATCAATTGTATTTCAGAATCATCAATTGTATTTCAGAGTCATCTATTGTATTTCAGAATCGTCAATTGTATTTTAGAAAGGACCAATTACAGTTTAGAAAGCATCAATTGTATTTCAGAAAAATCAATTCAATTCTCGAAAGGAGCAATTGTTAAAAAATAGGGAAGCCAAGAGTTTTAGTGGTGATTGTGCACGTGAACCACAACAGACTCCATCCATCAGCAATATGCTTTAGAAATCCTAAACCCAATTGAAATAATCTATTCGAAGATATATTGTTAAAAGATCACTTCGGATTTCTCCTGTTATGAGTCCTGGTATCATGGAGCAAATGTGGGTTTACTTAGTAGCAATTACACTAGCTTACAAACATTTTGGTGTATAGAATTTTATACCTGGTTTTCAAATTTTAAGTATGCCTTATATGGTGATACCACAAAAGCTGCTGGTTTATTTGGATCAGCTCTAGATCATGAGATGAAGTAATTTTCTTGGGCAATCGCGCATAAGTCCCCAACAATAATCGGCCATCATATCTACCTTGATACCTTTTCTCCATTGTCTTTATATCTTTTTGGAAGCATTCTCCTTATTCTTCAACTTATTCTGTATAGTTGTCAGCCTTTTAATTTCCCAGGAATTTTTGTGCAACTCCTAAAAAAGTCGTTCTATTTCAGTCATAGAAGCCTCAAAATTAGTAGCATCTTTAATTTGAGGTCCATAAAAAATGCCTGCTTTTAATTTCTCTAGGAAATTTCTGAAAAATAAACTGGAAACATTAACCATTTCTGTTCAGAGCTTTAACAAATTACTTCATTAGCCCTAACTTTATCTCCAAGGGCGGAAGAATGATTTTTTCTCGAGGAACCAAAGGCTCATTTATTACATTTCTTTCACCATCATCTCTCATATGTCATTTTTTTTTTGTCTAATGAGTTGATTTGGCTCGACTTTCCCAGAGATAAATAAATCAAAGTTATTTTGTATAACCACTCTGATCCAACAAAAAATTAACCATTTTCAAATCGATACAGTTCAGTACCCAATTATGTCCTACATATTTTATTTTCTGTAAAAGAACTGGAATTACCTCATATTCATTTTTCATACTTGTAGAATGAGCAATTGGAATAGAAACATGTTTATTGTCATTAAGACCAATCCTCCTTTCGTGACGTCATACAGGGTGTCTAACGACCTGAAAAACAGGGAAAACCTGGATTTATTAGGGATTTTGAAAATTCTGAAAAAAATCAAAAAAATGTCAGTGATTTTTTTTAAACCTGGAAATTTAAAATTTTTTTTAATATTTCGATTATTTTTTATTTCTTTCTTATAATTTTATCACCGATACGCCAACCGCGGCGTGTTCATATAGGTTAGGTTGGGTTAGTTTAAAATTTTCAAATGTTTACCTTAAAAACATTTTTTTTCTTGTTGAATCTAGTCAAATTAAACTAAGTGTTATTATTAATACCACACTATACCTTGGTCAATTTAATGGTATTTTTATGGAGAACGCGAAAATACAAAAATATACTGGGTGTTCCATTTAAAATAAGAAATTTGCCACCCACTTTCGGTATAATCGGAAGTTTTATAAAATCAAAAATATCTTTATTAGAAAGTTTGCAATTAGATTCCTAGGTAGATAAATTTTCAGTATCAAAAACATAACCGTTGAAAAATTAGCAGGGGGGGGGGGGGGGGGCGGGGGATTTACTTTATGTCCGCACGGTATGTGCAGAAGTGCTTTGTTAATAATAAACAAAAAAAATTTAAATTTTGCACATATAAAGTCGCGTCACCTCGATAACTTTTTTATTTATGAATAAAAATATTTGAAATTTGGCTATGTTCTATGATTCAAAAAAACAAATTTTATGTGCATTTTTTATTTTCGAAATCACTTCCGGTTTCACCGGAAACACCATGAACTTTGTTTTTTTAAATGTAACATCCCATATTTTTATTCATGGCTTAAAATACTTTTAAAAAAGAAGTATTTTTGAGATATTAGTTTTTATTTTTTTTGTAAAAAATTTTTTTCAAAAAAAAAAAAAGGTTTTCGAAGTCGGTGAAAAGTACCAAAACTAATTCTAAATAATTCAAGTACCTAAATAAAATTGTAATTTGAAAAAAAATTTAAGTGGTTTTTGAACTATTAATTTTTAAACTTAGTTAATGAAGATTTTATCAAATATCTCACTTTTTTTAAATGCAATGATGCCGGGTCATTCGACTTTTTAAAAAGAGGATTTTACAACGATTATTTATTTTATGTATTTGAATTATTTAGAATTAGTTTTGGTAATTTTCACCGACTTCGAAAAGCTTTATTTTTTTTGAAAAAAATTTTTTTTCGCAAAAAATAAAAACTAATATCTCAAAAATACTTCTTTTTTAAAAGTATTTTAAGCCATGAATAAAAATATGGGATTTTACATTTAAAAAAACAAAGTTCATGGTGTTTCTGGTGAAAGCGGAAGTGATTTCGAAAATAAAAAATGCACATAAAACTTGTTTTTTTGAACCATAGAACATAGCCAAATTTCAAATTTTTCTATTCATAAATAAAAAAGTTATAGAGGTGACCCGGTTTTCATTTCCACCCGGTATACTCCTTCGAACGCACAGACTCCTTTTTTTTTGATATTTTGATTTATAGTCTCTAAATTCCCTCCTTAATTGTATGTAAAATTAACACTTTTTGATGGGACATATCTAACATAATTTTAACTTTTTTAAAAATTGAGTATGTTCGTTCGAAAGGTTGATGAATGTACTTTACTATAAAAAAAAAGAAAATGAAAAAATATTAAGAAATAACGCGTCCAAAGGTCCCCAAGAAAACGTCTAAAAATGCACCGGGATGATTGCTCTTAAAGGGTCCATACACTATCAAACATGTTTGTGCAACAAGATGTTGGAAATTTTACCGCGACCATACACTGTTGTGCAAACATCATTGAAGTGTTGAATGTTGCGCAAACTTCAAATTAGAATGTTAAAAATCTACTTCCAATGAATACCAATAAACTCACGCCAACATTCCTTATTTTTTGTAGAGGCCATTTTAATCAAAAAGCAAATGTTGCTAAACTCCACTTATTATGTTTTGATTTGTGATTGTTGTGAGAAGAGCAACAAAGAAACCACTCAAACATCGCCATACATTGTCAACATGTTTGCACAACAGCCTCTGTTGCGCAAATTGTTTGATAGTGTATAGGGCCTTTTATGTAGAACTATTGTCAATAAAAAGACGCCTGATAAGTCTTCAAGCCACTCACATTACTACAATATACTGAATTTTCATCAGTAGCAAAAAATTGCAATAAGTTTCATTCAATATAAAGTAATCTGTACACCAAAGGCAATTTTTTCTTTTAATCTCAATGCTATTCAACTTAGCATGATCTTTTGAAAGAATTATGTCTCTGATAAGATCATAAGCTCGTTTTGTGAAAATGTTTTAGGATTTGATGTTTCTTCACTGTATTCAAAGTCATCATCTTCTTGAGAAATACTAGATACTTCAATTTCATCCTCCTAAAATTGCTGTACTACCGAATGAAAAACTAATATTGGGATATTTTCTGTATGAGGAATAGGTTTTTTTTTGCTTAGGAAATATTGGGATATAAAATTCGTCATCAGGATTTTTTTTCTTCTCGCCAAATCATAGGTACTCCAAACTTTAAAGAATTCCTTTCCCACATTTTACTTATACTATGAGGCCTGCTTTATCTTGGTCGCGAATTTCAATACCGAAGTAAACAATGTAAAGTTGCTCCCAGCTCGAAGTAGGACAAAGAATACGCGAGCGTGATTACTTTTGTCCTACTTCCAGCTGGGACCAACTGTACAACCGATCACAGAATCTGTAATCGGTTTCGCTGATCTTTCTTTATCGAGCACAAAAAACATTTTTTTGTAGGTCTGTGTTATATTTAGATAATCCAAAATTTATTTTTAATAAAACAACAACTGCTCTTTCTGAAGTACAAATTATACATTCTCAAATGAAATTGAGGAATTCTGATTTTCAAATGATGATTTCTGAAATACAATTGATACTTTCTGAAATTGAATTGATCTTATCTGAAATATAACTGGAATAGGTGTAGTTTTGAAAATTTGAAATTAAAGTAAAAAAAAAATCACGTAAAGCAAATTCGAACGTGGTACACTTATGAAATCTGTGATAACAAAAAATATTAGAGATTACTATGCAAATCGGCGTGTTTCCAACTGTGAAATGATAATGTTGGACGTGTACGTTCAAGTGCTTGAGCTTGTCGATAATGAGAGAAAATAAATACTTATATCATTTTCGAGTACTTTCCAACAATTTATAATATACACAATTGTTTTTCGACCTCCACAATTTTATTATTAATTTAAGTGTTGTAAGCATAATTACTGTAATGAAGCCTACAATAAGAAAAAATACTTGCGTTTTTCCGAAAAGTGTCAAGAATCTTGTAATAATTCTGGTTATAAATAAACGAAAAACTTCTATTCATTAATTAACTTATACATACTTTAAGTACTTCCTGTAAGTCGTACAATTATATTATAACACGACATGGCTGGGACTCCATTAATATCAAAGCGTAATCCTAGTTTAAAATTATAACGAATAACCACAATAGAGCTCATTGTGGTTAATTAAGATCAACTGGGATTGCAGAAGAGCTCAAATCGTTTTCGTTAACTATTTTATTAAATACTTAAATTTAGAAACGGTCTTTTGAGTAAGAAGCTTTGCGGAAGTTCAGCAGCTCGGACAATTCGTTCCGCATTTTACGGTCATTCCTTGGCCTCGCCTTCATTTATCGTTATTTTCTTAACTATAAATTCATTCTGCACCTGTTAACAGGTCTCATCAAGAAATTCAATCGAAACAAGATTGTATTAGTACGGCTTTTAAATTCGATTATCTTTTGTCAGGGACGAGTGGAGCACCGCCATTCGTTTTAAAAATAACTGTAAGAATGCGGTTAAGAAATACATGCTTCTAACCATTGCTGTAACGACGACGAGCTGCATAAATTTGCCTTGAGGTGATGTCTGCTTATTAATTAGTTATATTAAACTAACCAAAGCTTAAACTCCTATTAAAAAACAATAAACACATAAACGTTTTTATTAATAAACAGCTACAATTATTTTAAACACGTTTTTTATTAGCTTTTGTATCAAAAAATACTTAGCTAAGTTGTTTAGTTCACGCCTGAACGCAACCTTACAATCAAGCACAACTATGCAACCAAATGCACGCATGGTTAACTCAAAACAATCTTTCTAGGGTGGGTTGCATGAAACAGTTTAAACTCGGTTTTAGCTAAAACCAAGCTCAAACTTACAAGTATGATGTTTTTTACATGTATTTTCTGTCGTACTTGTCAATTTAATCACCTAAAATATCAAAAAGTTAATATTGTTAACAATAATAATTTTAGGGTTGATTTAAGAATAATATTTTGTATTTTTTTTTAAATGACTAATTTTCCATTATGTTTCTGTAAATTTTTGAATTTAGGGGCCATTTGCACCACTTTTCCTTAAACACCTGAATGATACTTAAATTCCAAAATTGACAGGAATACAATTGAACATTTGGGTACTTTAATTTCAAAATTGACAGAAATACAATTGAAAATTTGTCACTTAAGAAATTAAGTATCACCTAAGGGTTTTAAAAAATTATTATTGGTAATAATAATAATAATTTTAGAATTGATTTTGGATTAATATTTTGTATTTTTTTTTTTAAATGACAGACTCCCCATTGTATTTCTGTTAATTTTTGAATCTAAGGGTCATTTGCACCACTTTTCCTTAAACCCCTGAGTGATACTTAAATTACAAAATTGACAGGAATACAATTGTACTTTTGGGTACTTAAATTTCAAAATTGATAGAAATAAAATTGAAAAATTGTCACTTAAAAAATTAAGTATCACCTAAGGATTTAAGGAATAAAGGTGCAACTGGCCCAATCAAAAATTGACAGAAATACATTGGAAAATCTGTCATTTAAGAAGTTTAAGTGTCACTTAGAGATTTAAGGTGTAGTGTTGCAACGTGGAACTGACCCTAATCCTAATACACGTTATACATACAGGGTGACCCAGTCATATGCCCAAGGTCTATATAGCTTCTTTACTATAAAACATATCGACTTGCGGTTTTCACCAACTTATAGATACATGCATGCCCCACAATTTAAAAATATTTTCGATATATACAGGGTGTCCCATCATGGCCTACTGAACCAAAGTTATATTTTTTTAAATGGAACACCCAGTATATTATGACATTTTTTGATTCCTTATCAAAAAATAATTATACTTTGTATAAACTTTTATGGGTTTATCATCACTCGTTTTACTGGTATTTGCCATTTAAACCAAAAAAAGATCAATTTTTGAAAAATCACTACTCTAAAACAGAAGAACATGTTGGCTTGAAATTTTGTCAAAAATTTTTCAACATCGTCTAGTCTACAAATATCATGTCAAATTTAAGTTTGTGATATTTTTTTATCAGGGTGCCTTATAAAACGCAAATTGAACAGTTACACGAAATTTTCAAATGGAACCCCCTGTATATTTTAACATCAATCGATGGCATTTTTTACAAGCTTTCTATTGATATAATGTTTGTATGGTCGCTTATCAATGGTTTAGGAGATATTAATATCCAAACTGAGAAACAGTGAAAAAAGACAAAATAGCACTCTTGGTGAATTTTTTTCAGGATTTTTTTTAATTTGCCTAAAACTTATTTGTGTCTTTCTCTATTTTGCTTTTTTAATAATGTTGTTAAACTACAAAGCAGTTTTTGTTGCTTTACAACACAAATAAAATCGAAACTTGCAATTATCAATTTTGGTTTCCTAAATTTCAGTATGTTTTAAAAATTTAACAACTGAGGTTACCAAGGAAACCCCTATTTTGTTGAATTTCGTTTTTACGCTCTCTTCTGATAGCTAGAAGCGGATTTCTTTCAGCTTCACCATATTTGCCATTTCTTCTTTAGAAGAGTTCACTATATCGGTTTAGTTATTGCCAAAAGTACAGAAAAAGGCGTTAAAACAAAACTCAACAAAATAAGGGTTTCCTTGGTAACATCAGTTGCTAAATTTTCAAAGCATACTGAGACTTAAAAAACTAAAATTGATAATTGCATATTTCGAATTTATTTTTGTTATAATACAACAAAAACTACTATTGAAATAAAGCAACATTATAAAAAAAGCAAAATAGAGAAAGTCAGAAATAAATAATAGGCAAATATAAAAAAAATCCTCAGCAAAATTCATCAAAAGCACTATTTTGACTATTTTTCACTGTTTCTCAGTTTGGATATTAATATCTCTTAAACCTTTGATAAGCGACCATACAAACATTAAATCAATATAAAGCTTGTAAAAAATGCCATCGATTGATGTTAAAATATACAGGGTGTTCCATTTTAAAATTTCGTTTAATTGTTCAATTTGCGTTTCATAAGGCACCCTGATAAAAAAAATCACAAACGTAAATTTGACATGATAGTTGTAGACTAGACGATGTTGAAAAATTTTTGACAAAATTTCAAGCCAAAATGTTCATCTGTTTTAGAGCAGTGATTTTTCAAAAATTGATCTCTTTTTGGCTTAAATGGCAAATATCAGCAAAACGAGTGATGATAGACCCACAAAAGTTTATACAAAGTATAATTATTTTTTGATAAGGAATCCAAAAATGTCATAATATACTGGGTGTTCCATTTAAAAAAATATAACTTTGGTTCAGTAGGCCATGATGGGACACCCTGTATATATCGAAAATATTTTTAAATTGTGGAGCATGCATGTATCTATATGTTGGTGAAAACCGCAAGTCGATATGTTTTATAGTAAAGTAGCTATAGACCGTGGGCATATGACTGGGTCACCCTGTATAATAAATTATATATAAATTCCTTTCAAATGTATTTTTTAGTAACTAATAAAATGGTGTAAAATTGTGTTTTTTACCAAAATTAGAAATTAACATTTTGTTATTTCGATTTTCAACGCAAAATTTTAATATTTTGGGGTTGATTTCGGAATAATATTTTGTATTATCGTGCAGTAATTCAAGAAATAATTAATATTGGAAAAATTTTTGGTACATAAAAAATGAAGTATAAAAATGAAAAAAAAACAGAAAGCAATATTAAGACTTTTATCGCCAATTTTTAGTAATTTTAGTAAAATGACGTATGACATGTAATCAACTAAATAAAGTAATTTTTCGAGATAATTTATGAAAATTACTATAAATTTCCTTATCAGGGAGGAATCTAGATTAGTTTTCTAGAAGAAAAAAAATTCATTATAAATTAAGTTATACATATTAATAGGAAAATCTTGATTGAATTAAGATTGGTAAAACGTGCATTCCGATTTTTATGCAGTTTTATTTATTGATTTACGTCTGGTTTCCCCACCGTGTCTTGAAAACAAACTAAATCTCTTAAGCTGTGTCTCAAGTTGCAAGTTCATCTTACTCGGTTGCACCACGCCAAAATCTCGTCTTATTCGTGTCAAACATAGTTTATACATAAGTCGTCGATTTTGGGCACTTAAGATTCAAAACAAAACCTAAACTTCACTTGTTATCTATCCAGCAAATATAAAATTTGAAAATGTTGATATTGTACATGCGATAAATTTAAATTATATAAGTAATGTAGATTTAAATAATTATGTGGACAAAACATCAAATTCTTTACGAAGTATAGCCATGATGCAACTCAAGCTCGACTTAAATCTAAGACCAGCTTGGTGAAGCTGCGTCTGAAAACATGTTGAAAAAATCTAGTTATTACAACGCAATTCCTTCTCAATTTTTTAAATGAAAAAAAATGTTCTTGAAAAATTGGGATAATCATGATATGATGTAAAATTAGCACTTAAATATTTTTATTTAAATTTTGAGAACTTTAGAGTTGACTCAAGAGTATTATTATATAGGGTTTTTTAGGGAGGATTTTTAGAAAAATTTTACATGAGAAAAATAAATGAACATGAAGAATTATTATTATACTGGGTGTCGAAAATTCGCTCGACTTAAGCTGAGCTTGGTAAAGCTGCGTTTAAAGACATTTTGGAGAACACATATTTTAATTAAAAAATCTATAATGCTTTGACTGAAAATGGCTGTATTATAGAAATAACGATAAATAGTATATTGTTGATACATGCGAGCCACAAAAAGTTCTTTTACTCCGAATAGAACATGATCTTTTTTCTTTACACGTCGAAATTTTTAAAATAGTAATATAATAAATAATTTTAAAATTTAACATTTAATTTACATACAACACACAATATAATGTTGGTGTATATTGGGTTGCCTAAAATTCATTTCTACTCCGCCCTTTTATTCCTTGACACTGCAAAGTAGCAATTTCTACTCCTAGGCAGTACAAAGTGACCATTGAATCAACGAACATAAAAAGTGACATTTTAAAGCCTGTCAAACGTCACAGAAGACTGTACTTTAATGATGTTTGAAGAAAAACCAATTTTATAAAAGGTGTCTTAAATATTCGATTTTTGAAAACTTTGGGGTTGATTCAGGAGTATTACCACGTAGTCGTTTATCAAAAAGTATTTTTCACATGAGAAAAAAATTGAACATGAAAAATTAAGGTCTCCAAATATGACAATCATGGTAAAACAAATTTTTTAAAATGTGCCCTTAAATATTCGATTTTTAATGCAAATTTTGACAACTTTGGGGTTGATTCCGAAGTATTACCTTATTGCCTTTTATCAGAAAGGGTTTTTAATAAGTACATTTTACATTAGAAAACAATTTGAACATGCAAAAATTATGGTATATAATAAGAGAATTTTTTATAAAATGTGCACTTACGTTTGATTTTTAATGTAAATTTTTTTGAACTTTGATATTGATTCAGCAGTATTGCCTTGTAGTCTTTTATCAGAAAGGATTTTTAGCTACACGAGAAAAACATTTGAACATAAAAAATTAAATAAATAAAATTATGATATAACCAATTTTATAAAATGTGCACTTAATTATTCAATCTTTTAATCAAATTTTAAGAACTCTGGAATTGATTTAGGAGTATTATCTTATAGTCTTTTCTCAGAAAGGATTTTTAAATACATTTCACATGAGAAAAAATGGAACATGAAAAATTAAGGTATGAAAATAAAAAAATCTCAATAAAACCAATTTTATAAAATAACTATTCAATATTTAATACAAATTTTGAGAAATTAGGAGTTGGTTCAGAAGTATTATCTTGTAGTCTTTGATCAGAAAAGAATTTTAAATGAGAAAAAAAAATGATCCTACAAAATTAAGACTATAAATGAAAAAAATCATGAAAAACCCATAAAACATGCAGTTAAATTTTACATTTTAAATGTAATTTTTTAAAACTTCGTGGTTGGTTCAGAATGAGTATAACGTACTTCTATATTAAAAAGGATTCGAAGCTACATTTTAAATGATAAAAAAATTTGGTCATAAAAATTAAAAATTTCAGACTTTGGTGCAATTTTAAAAATTGTGGAAAAATCATGATTAAACCAATTTTATAAAATTTGTAGAAATTATTTTGTTCCGATTGAATAAATGTAGATATTGAAAAACTTTGAGTTTTGGTTCGGAAAATTTTATTTATCTTTAAACCATTTTATACATGAAGGCGTTTCGACCTCGGGTTTCGGTCATCATCAGTTCCTTGTATATGTTCACGTTTAAAGACTTATCATTGAAACTATTTTTGGATTGAATTCTTAGACCTGTAGTCTAATTTATCACATCCAGACTTATGGATGAAATTCAAATAAAATTGATTAAAAATATTGTGAGGGACCATCAATTAAGAAGCCACTTAGGAAACTACTGATCTTTGATTTGGATGTTTAAACAATACAAAACAATGTTGTGACAAAAAAAACGTGGACATACATTGTGTTTCATTTGACGTTGAACTGTATGGGTATCTTTGTTATTATTGAAGATAGAATGTTGGTTAAATGGACAAAGTAGTAGAGATTTTTTCGAATATTAATAATTCATTTACAAAAATTTGAATATCGCATCGTTCCAACACTATCTTGAAAAAACAAGAAAATGCGATTTTCAAAATATGGCTATAACTTCGTTATTTTCTATGGTACCAAAAAAGTTTTTTTACATAATACAGACAATTTTTTGTGTACAATGCAATAAAACAAATGAATATTTTTTTTCTCCAACGGAAATGAACCAAACTTTTTTTTTCTTATGACGGCCATATTGGATTTATACATATTCGAAATCAGTATTTTTTTTGAGTAATTTGGTATACCATATGTCATATTTAAAAAAAATAAAATTATTTGATTTTACAAACTAACATTGGACTTTAAGAGATGTAAATTGTCAATAATATAAATGTAACTATTTAAAATATTAAATGTAAAATAAATCTTAACACATATGTATTGACAGTTTACATAATATTCAAGGCCATTTTTGGTTAGTAAAATAAAATTATTTCTATTTTTCTTAAAATATTACATATGATATATCAAATTACTGAGAAAAATATACTAATTCCGAATATGTGTAAATCCAATATGGTTGCCATAAGAAAAAAATAAATTTGGTTCATTTCCGGTCAATCCGTTAGAGAAAAAAAATATTCATTTGTTTTACTGCATTGTACACAAAAAATTGTCTGTATTATGTCAAAAAACATTTTTGGTACCACCGAAAATAACGAAGTTATAGCCATATTTTGAAAATCGCATTTTCTTGTTTTTTCAAGATAGCGTTGGAATGATGCGATATTCAAATTCTTTGTAAATGAATTATTGATATTCGAAAAAATCTCTACTACTTTGTCCATTTAACCGACTTTCTATCTCCAATAATAACAAAGATACCCATACAGTCCAACGTCAAATGGGACACCCTGTATAAGGAACTGATGATGACCCAAACCTGGGGTCGAAACGTGTTCACGTTTTTCACTATCTACAATCTTATAAAAGTTAATTTTAAGATACATTTTAGATTGTAAATAATTTTAGCATGAGAAATTAAGTGATGTAAGTGAAAAATTATATGAAAACAATTTTTTATGCAAGTTTGCGGTATTTAGGAATAAATTCAGTTATACAGATTTTACTTCCCAGGAAATATCTCAGTTATTTAAAGAGATAAAAATATAAATCAAAAAGTGCTTTGAATGGCAGCACTTGTACCTCATAATTTCATTCTAAAAAAATATTTTTATTTACCACTCTTAAGACGCCATCATCATCTTTTTTTTCTTTAATAGGACTCCCTATTTTTTATAATTGATATTGCATCTACAATTAATTCTAGAAACAGTGATATGCTACACTTAGTATTATAAGTACATTTTGTGAATAAAAAAATTAATCGAAGTAGTATGCAAAATTATTTATTTAGTATATTTTAAGAATTTTTTTTAAATCTAAACTAACTTAACCTAATCTAACTAAACGTAACTGTAAATTACAAATTTTGTTAAAAAAACTAAATAAAAAATTTTGCATGATTTCCATCAATATTTTAATTTTTGTCTTCACAAAATGTACTCAAAATACTAAGTGTAGCATATCACTGTTTATAGAATAAATTGTAGATGCAATATCAATTGTAAAAAATAGGGTGTCCCATTAAAGAAAAAAAAATGATGATGGCATCTTAAGAGTGGAAAATACCAATAATTTTTTTAGAATGACATTATGAAGTATAAGTGCTGCTGTTTAAAGCACTTTTTGATTTATACTTTTATCTCTTCAAATAACTGAGATATTGCCTGGGAAGTAAAATCTGGGCCACCCTGTATTTCAGCACAAGAAAGGAAATCAAGAAATATCTTCTAACCTGATGATTTCGTTATACCAAAAAAAAAAATGGTTCACAATCAAGGGTGCATCCAAAACGTAGGTATATTTTCCTCAAAAATAATGTAAAAACTAACAATACTTTCAATTAGCTATTTTATCTAAATAAAACGTACAAAACTAAATTTGTATTTTTTTTTCAAATAAACATTGTAATACTACAAAAGATACAATTTTTTTTCTAAAGATTAAAGAGTGTTTTTATGAATTTTAAACTTCTTTCTCTATAAAATATGTGGGTTCACAAACACATTCACCTTCTTCATTAATCCTTCCTTTCATAGCTTGCTTTGGAGTTTCATTCTTTTCTTCATCTAATTTATTAGAACCAACAGGTACTTCACATACTTGACCATTTTCTCCTGACTTTCCAGACTTCCCCGACTTCCCAGTTGATATATCAACTATAGGTCCTTCAGGTATCGCTTCAAGGCCCTGAAGTACATAAGGGTTGCCAGTGAGACGAGTATCCCTTAGGTATTGAATTCTTTCATCATGATCATATAAAGCTCGTCGAAAATTATTCCCTAGAAGTAATTTACCCATAAGGTAACTGGTGAAAGGTGGAGTAGCCATTGCGAAGGTTATTATCATGAAGGGAGGAATGATTTCGTACCACATATTCTGAAATTTATAATTATTAATAAGTACTGTGGTTTTGTTCTAGATATTTTGGTGAAACTTATACAAATTAGTGGTTATAAAGTATTTGACCTCCACTCAGGTAATTTGGGAAGATAAGAAACTAAATCAATGAAGGTACATGGTGGTTATTAGGGTTGGTAGCGGTGACCTAAGGTCGCTCGCAAAAACGTAATCAATATAAAAAACGGTTTCATTTTTTTTTTATATTTTGAGCCTTGGAGGAAGCCAAAAGTCTTTGATTTTCTATTTCTGTGCTTCGTTTCAAATTAGATTAAAATAAAATCTTAAAAGCTTAATTTTCTGCTTTTAATTTAGGTTAATCCATTAGAGTGTAAAGCCGTAAAATGTGCTCGCCTTGTTTTACAACGTATCGCGTGTGTAAGGGGCCAATCATTGATCCAGGGAACACCATCGACCCGCACGAAACGTTGTAACTCCAGGCTCTAAATTGGCACACCAAACGCGTTTAACAGGATTGGATTCTTCAATCTTATCACCAAAATCATGCCAAAAACTTTTCCAGCCATAAATTTGAATTGCAAAAAATTGTGATAAACGTGAAGGTCATTGACTTCTCTTGGCAAAATTGAGAGGACTTGATTTAAAGTTATTGATAGGTGCGCAAATATTTGCACAGTGATAATATTCAAAGAAGTCTTTCAGAGAAACTTTTGGGGTTAAGCAAAAATCTTGGAATAAAACTTTTTTTGGGATCGTTTCGTAGATGTTGAATGTCATGACTATAAAAATAATGATTTATAATTTGTGTTAAAACCCAATTATCAGTATCTTTTGAAGGAATGAAAGATGGTCTTGATTTTGCCACCCAAAACGTAATTTATTTCGCAATTTGTGGGCATTCGTTGATGTTATACCGGGCTCGGGGCTCGTTATTTATGACAACAAGCGTTGCTTCTATTATTAGCATCTTAAACAACGCGAGGAATACAGAATACAGAGAGAGGTGTCAGTGGAAATCCCGTTTAGTCCCAACACCAAATTATAAATAAAGACAAACACGTACATTCACCTCTGAGGAGTTGGACGAGAAATACAGTCGTGCAGGGTGGAGATTGGTGCTGATGATTGAATAAAAGTGTGTTGTAATTTAAGGGAATAAATTGAAAAATAGGACACCCGCATGTTTTGCCGACTACCCGCACCTTACAAGAGTTACAAGTCGAGAAAGAAAATTAATGGGTGATTAGAGCGACACGCACGCCAGGGCACCCCTTTTTGCGCCCCTTAAGCCACTCTGGGCTCTCCTTATTATTAATAATATTTATATTTATTCTACAGGGTGCACGCAACACGTGAGAGCTGCAACTCGCCCCTTATTAACCCTGGTTTAATCCATTTATAATCCACATTAATTAAATGGACGAAGAAGGAACCAAAAACCCCTAAAAACCACGCCCAAGCTACCACAAACAAAAAAAAAACACGATTAAACTTATCATAAATTAACATAATTTTTTCAACAACCAACATTCCCATGCCTGAATTATCCATTATCTACCAAGGAAGCACTAAATCAATAAAGTGATTTTTAAAATTCTCTGCTTTCCACGTCAACACGATTACTGCTTCAATTAACATAAATACGGATCCGGATTTATTCTAATTTTTTACAATTCTAATTTTGTATTAAACAAGTATTGTCTTTCGTAATGGACACGGAACACGTGGAGAAGACACAGAATTAGAATGCGTGCGTCGCGTCATCGAATCTCGAAACCATTTTGCGCAAGAGCCAATTAAAACGTCAGCTAGTTTTTTAAATTAATTGTCACCGGTCTGCTTCAGACCTGTATTGTTAAAATTATTGGTTGCCACAGAAATGTCTTCAATGTTTGGATTTAGATCCGAGATTTATTCTACAAACAATTTTAAATTTAGAAAATTCAACTTTAGAGCTCGAGAGGTTTTTTAGATGTATTCAATATATTATAGTGCACGTTGATGAGATTTTGGGTAAAAACATAGTGCAACACCTACTCAAACATCAGCTCAAGCATATACCGTTTCATTCCCAATACACTATCATGGACATAGTCTTTTCATCGAAAAACCTTTTCATCGGCAAGGACCTTTTATCGACACTACTTTTTCATCGACGTTACCTTTTCATGGATTTCATCGGCAATACCTTTTCATCGACAAACCTTTTCTTTGAGAAGGACGTTTCATCGACACTACTCTTTCATCGACATTATCTTTTCATCAACAACTGTTTCATCGATAATACCTTTTCATCGACATTACCAATTCATTGACAATGTCGTTTCATCGATTACAGTATCATCAACATTACCTTTTCATAGCAAATACATGTTTCATCGCCAATATCGACTGTGGACTGTGGTTGATGAAACGACATTTTCGAAGGACTGGTGATGTCAATAAAAAGGTAGTGTCGTTAAAACGGTTGTCGATGAAAAGCTAACGTCGATGAAACGTCGGTGTCGATGAAGAAGTAATGTCGGTGAAACGTCCTTGTCGAAGAAAAGATTCATCGAAAAAAAGATAGTGTCGATGAAACGGTAGCCGATGAAACGTCCGTATCGCTGAATTAACCATGTCGAGGTAAAGGCGAATTTACACCTTACGCTCTGGAGGATCATCGCGGATGATTCATCCAAAGTGATAGGTGCAAATTGGTTTTTCATCTTCATTTCATCCAAAATAAACCTCAAGTGTGACAGTGAACAGAATAGAACCGATTCCTATTTTTGATGAAACGAATGGATGATTCATCCTTGATGAAAGGTGTAAACAAACGTTTCACAGAAAGTGAACAGTGAATATTTGTTTGAAGAATTTATTGTAGCGTAGCAGAAGTGTATATAGCTCAATTTTGTGGTTAGAAAAATGGTATTTCGTTGGAAAGATGACCAAACACTGTCCTTGCTGGAAGTTTATAAAAAAATTCCAGAACTTTGAAAATTGCTTGGCACACTTCTGGTACCATCAATGATATACTACAAGGTGGTACTCTATACAAAGCAGTTCCAAAACAGGTGCCTGTTGCAAAGTAATGCAGGGTGATCTGTAGTTTAATTTTTGCTGGCAATGCTGCTCTTAAATGGATATCGGCCTTCTGTATTATAGGACTAACTTTCTTCAATAAAAAATCAAATTGTTCTTCATACATTCTTAAATGTTTCCGATATGCTTAAACTTCAACTGTGCAACCGGTCCTTAGGCTAAGTCTCATTTGCACAAGTATCCCTTAAGCCTCAAGTGACACTTAAACTAAAAAATGACAGAAATACAATGGAAAATTGTCATATTTTAGTGTCAGTTAAACTTAAGTTTTAACTGTGCAATCGGGCCAAAAATTGCTTCATGCACGAAAAAGGTTAAGTAAAAACCAGATTGAAGCTGACAACTGAGTTTAAATTGTTTGATGCAACGGAAAACCGAAAAAATTTTCTTCGACCTTTTTTGGCATTTTTCCATAGATTTGGGTTCGCTTCATGCAATATTGTTAAATTTCATATAACTATAGGGTAGGTTTATAGACTTCAGTCTGCTGATTGCGGAGAAATAAAAATTTTTAGGCTACGATCAGTAGTTTGGAAGTTACAAAATTTGACTGATTTTTTGAGAAAAAAAAAACGAAAGTGTCGATGTTTCAACCAAAGGACCCTGCATAAAAGCAATGGGGAAATACTTTTGGTGAATAAGCACCAAGTTCGGAAACTCGCTATTTGGCCACAAATCAAGAGTTGAAGTTTAAAAATAGATAATATATGTAAAATAGATACTTTTAAGAATGAGCTTTATTGCAATTTTCTTGGATGATGCATATACATTGACGTATACATATGAGGACATTTAAAAGTTTGTGCGTGTATGTTTAGAAGAAAATAATAGAATAGAAACAAAAAGTAGGATAAGGCATATTGCCTTTCTTTTCTTGTTAACCAAGGTGGCCCAAAGATTAGGATGGTGCAAATGAAGAATGTATGCACCATCTTAATCATTACTATACAATTCATTAAATGCTATACATACTTGGTGTTTCATAGCATTTATGAATCTAGAGACAATCCTTCTTCTCATTGGTATTTTGATCGATTTCAGAGATGTATGTTCGTCTTCTACATTTTCTAGCTTAAGGCGAATTTACACCTTACACTCTGGAGGATCATCGCGGATGATTCATCCAAAGTGATAGGTGTAAATTGGTTATTCATCTTCATTTCATCCAAAGTGAACCTCAAGAGTGACAGTGAACAGAATAGAACCGATTCCTATTTTTGATGAAACGAATGGCTGATTCATCCTTAATGAAAGGTGTAAACAAACGTTTCACAGAAAGTGAACAGTGAATATTTGTTTGAAGAATTTATTGTAGCGTAGCAGAAGTGTATATAGCTCAATTTTGTGGTTAGAAAAATGGCATTTCGTTGGAAAGATGACCAAACACTGTCCTTGCTGGAAGTTTATAAAAAAATTCCAGAACTTTGAAAATTGCTTGGCACACTTCTGGTACCATCAATGATATACTACAAGGTGGTACTCTATACAAAGCAGTTCCAAAACAGGTGCCTGTTGCAAAGTAATGCAGGGTGATCTGTAGTTTAATTTTTGCTGGCAATGCTGCTCTTAAATGGATATCGGCCTTCTGTATTATAGGACTAACTTTCTTCAATAAAAAATCAAATTGTTCTTCATACATTCTTAAATGTTTCCGATATGCTTCATGATCTTCAAGAGCTAGTTCAACTAATAGTTGCGTGGAGGCTCCAAACTGGTCTCTTCGTTGAATCCACGGTCTTGTCCACCAACGACGTGTTCGGCGTCTTTTTTTGTTTTCCAATATCTTACTACATTCTTCTGCGAGAGCTACACTTATTATGTCAATTCCAACACTCACTAATTCAGTCGCTGCCATTTTGAAACTGGCCAAGAGGATCAAAAACAGTGAAAAGTGTAAATTGATTTTCTTTCACTGTTTACTTTCACTAAGGATGAATCATCCGCGATGATCCTCCAGAGTGTAAGGTGTAAATTCGCCTTAAAGGTCACACGATGAAACCGATGCCGATGAAAAAGCCCCGGCGATGAAATAGACTGTCGATGAAGTGTCCCCAACAAATCCATAGTTCAGTACATGATGATCAAATATCTCAATGGGCACCAAGTCCAGAAAGTCAATTTTTGGCGACAAATCAGAGGTGAAATCCAAAACAGATAATGAACGTAAGATAGCAAGTTTTAAGAATGAAATTTATTGAATGAAGAATATACAGGGTGTCCCTGAAAGGTCTGTAAAAAATGATACCACAAACTCTCGAGATCAAAATAAGATGATTTAACCAAATTTATCTACAGACCATCAAAGCTCTTGAAAATATTTCGATATTACCTGCAACCTCTAAGGACTTACAGTTTTGCTCAGAATTGCACCATAAATTTGGTAACAGTATATGAATATATACATGAAAAAAGTATTTTTGAATAACATCTTTTTACTTCTACATTTTACGTAAATGGTCAAAAGTAGTAGGTCACCGACATACAAAATATCTACTTTTTTAGTGGCTGAATAAAAATGCTTAATATTTTATTTGTAACTAAACTAGGTAATTATAAACATTTTTTTCCTATATAATTTTTCTATTAGTTTTGGCAGAAAAAAATAATTTTCATTTGATGCATAAAAAACTTGAAAAAAAAATTCTAAATATTCGCCGAAAGGAATGTAGAAAAAAACACTACATAATTCCTAGACCAAAATTATAGTCTATAAATTTGAAAAAATTGACAAAAAAAATTTTTTACTTACTAGGATAGTTTAGATATTTAAGAATATCTCTCTAAAAGGAATTTTGAAAATTCGAATTATTTTTAAAGTTATAGTCATTTTAGTGACCTTCTTGTTGTCCAGACAGATCAAAAAAACAGTGGCAATCTGGATGACTTTCAACACGATAATCCACCACTTACTGATAAAGATTTAACAGTTTTAAAACCTATTTAAGCCTGTCAGATGATTCTTTATTGGAACGTTGTTTGGGTTCTGAAACTCAAAATAACAATCAATCACTAAATTCTTTTATATGGACATTTGCACCGAAACACATCCATGCTGGAGTCCAGACAATCGAAATTGCTACTTATTTAGCAGTCAGTATTTTCAATGAAGGCTTTATCCCCAGATTCTGGTCAAATCATTTAAGTTTAAAGGCCTTTAAATTTAAATTTGTTATATGTTTTGTAATGGACAATTTCCATGGTTACATTATTTGCATTTAATTAAAGGCCTTTAATTTTGACCAGAATCTGCCTATTAATCCCATTTTAAATATAATGAAACTTATGGGGATGAAAATTGGTGGGGAAACCCATGGGTTTGTTGTTCGGTACAATGAGGTAAGAATGCAACGTTCTGAAGTTCGATCTTCAAATACTTCAAAAGAAGGAAGAACTGCTCGTCTTGCGGAAAGAAACGCTGAAAATCAGCAATATGAAGTAGAAGAAAATTTTAAACGCGTTTTTTCTCAATGTGGTTGACATAATATCTGAAGTTCTAGTCAACCGATATACTTAAAATTTGGCATGAATATTCTTCATATATTCCTCTATCGTATGAACCAATAAAAACTAGACATTTTTTATTTTTAATATTTTTAAAAAATCGAGAAAGTTAAAAAATTAGTGGGAAAATCGACCTCAATTTTTGAGTAGCCACCATTTTTTTTTCACTTTTTTTGGTTCATACGATACTGGCAATTATACTGATCAAGAATTATCCATAATTTTATTTTTCAAGTGACCAGGAGGGTAAATATCATGACGACCGGGACACGCCTTTTTTTTTCGCCCATCTACTTCAACGACGGATAACTTGCTAAAATTTTAATATTTTTTTTATTTTTATTTTCTTATGTACTCTTGAAATATGAATAAATAAGCTATAAAAAATGGATAGTAAAGATATCAATTGCTTTTTTTTTAGGAATCCTCAAAAAAGGCTCGAAATTCGAGCTTCTAGACTAGAATACCCCCTTAAACTTCCATGACACGTGAAAAAAATGTTTCATTTTAGTTTTAAGAATATGCAGTTTATTTTGTAGAGATCTTTTAGAAAAAAAATTGAGGTTATGTTGTGCTTCAAAAGGATATTATTTTTTTCTGCCTAAATTAAGGTAGATAGAGAAATTGCATAAGAGACAAAAAATGTTTTTTATTAATTGACAACTTATGAAATGTCTAAATGTAAAAACACATTATCAAGATATACCTTTTTTTCATTACAAATTCACATACTAAATTTGATACCGATTGTTTAAACCGATTTTTCGATTTTTAATAATTTAAAAAAATAATTCAAAAAATTTGATGGTCTATAGCTTCCTAATAAATCACTTTTAGATAGAGATAAATGTGGTTAAATCGTCTGATTTTGGTGCCAGTATATTAGTATGTGGTATCATTTAGTACAGACCTTTTAGGTACACCCAGTAGTGGAATTCAGCTAGTTCATACCGGTTGCTTCAAGCGAACCGGTTGTTAAAATCCAAAAAAGCTAGTTTTTTAAGCGTGGGAGATGCGTTCTTCCCTAAAGTTTCAAATCTGTCCTCTCGCCTAAATCCAACTATTTCTGATGCGTTTTGTGTATTTTTGACTCACTGATTTCAGGCTCATTCGAGTGGAAGGAGTAAAGCTTTGTGTCTTCTTTTTTTTAATAAACCTCTTAAACTTTCGGATATTTAAAAAAAAAACCTTTATCGTGTATACAATTATTTTAATCCTATCACTGAGGACACCCTGTATAGAGAGACATCTAATACTATTTACAAATCGTTTTCATAATGCCACACCTGAAGAACCGAACAATGATTGTTCATATCTAAAAATTGAAAAGAGTTCTTGCTTCAAAGCTTTGTGTCAATCGTTTTTGTGCTCATTAGAGTAGATATTTATTGAAACCTGCCATATTTGTAGCTCCAGATGGAAATGTACTTGATATAGAAGAACCTTAATTTTTGAATGCCACTAACAATGATACCAAAATCTTCTTGAAAGAGTTCCAATTGGATGTTACTCCAATAGAAGCATAATTTAGAGACTGAAATATCTTGATTCTTGATCATGGATACCGTCATGTTATTCCTATCCTAATACTAAAATCGGGAAAACCTAACTGCAATGGATGTACCATTCTTTCCGAATTTGACTTTGATATTCCAAATAAATATTTTTACGCATCCAACATTCTTTAGAAAATAAGCTAGAAAATGTAAAAGATGAACACACATCTCTGAAATCGATCAGAATACCAATGAGAATAAGGATTGTCTCTAGATTCATAAATGCTATTAAACACCAAGTATATACAGGGTGTCCCGTTCGTGATTCACCAAACGTCAAGGTTAGAAAGTTGAGCAAATTTCTAACCTTGACGTTTCGTCAAGAATCACGAAAAAACCAAAAAAGGAGAGGTCTATCTTTTATGATTTGAAAGTTACAGGGGTTGGACTTTGGCATCGCCCGTTTTTGCCAAAAATCGGTAAATGATCAATAGTTGCTTAATAATCAATTTTTATAAGCAAAAGTTAAATTTTGATGGCTTTTGAAACAGTTGTATTATTTAATAATAACAAAAATGAAGGCGCAGTTTAGAAGGCTCTAGTGAGTGCATAAAAAGAATTAGGGTTTCAAAATTTTTCATAATTTCTAGAGAATTTAACGAATTTTTAGAAAATTTAAAAAAACACGCCCTTAATTGGAGAAATTCTTCAAAAACTGATAAAAAAACAATTTTTTATGGATTTTTTTTCTTTTCGATTTTCTTAATACTTGATAAACGAATTGTGTTTTATTATTGTTACCAATGGAAAAAGGATACTTTCAGTTTTAAAATTATATTTTTTTAAAATCTTTTTACTAAGTTTTTAAGCAGCTATTGATCATTTACTGATTTCTGGCATGCCAAATTCAAACCCCTGTAACTTTTTAACCATAAAAAATAGGCCCATACTTTTTGGGTTTTTTCTTGATAAAATTTGCTCTACTTTTTAACCTTGACGTTTGGTGAATCACGAACGGGACACCCTGTATAGCATTTAATGAGGTGTATAGTAAAGATTAAGATGGTGCACACATTCTTCATTTGCATCATCTTAATCTTTGGTTATTATAGGCCATCTTGATTAACAAGAAAATAAAGGCAATAAAAGGCTTTATCCTACTTTTTGTTTCTATTCTATTTTTTTCTTCTAACCACACGCACACACTTTTAAATGTCCTCATAGTTATACGCCAATGTATAATATTCTTCCAAAAGAATTGCAATAAAGCTCATTCTTAAAAGTATCTATTTTATGTATACCGGGTGGAAATGAAAGACCCGGTTTTCATTTCCACCCGGTATACCTCTATAACTTTTTTATTTATGAATAGAAAAATTTGAAATTTGGCTATGTTCTATGGTTCAAAAAACAAATTTTACGAGGTGGATTAGGGTAATATTGTTGGAATCGTTATTAGTAAACCCAAAAATATCAGAAAAGTCTAAAAAAAGGTCCATTTTTTTAGATTTAGAGCAAAGGGGGATCATTTTTTAGGGCCACTCAAATGGCTGTAACTTCCAAATTACTGGTCATAGCCTAAAAATTTTTATTTCTCCTTAATCAGCTGACCGAAATCTATAAACCTACCCTTTTAGTTTTATGAAATTCGAAAGCTTTAATAATATTGCTTGAATCGTTATCACTAAAATCAAATCTATCCGAAATGCTTAAAAAGGTATAAAAAAAATTAAATTGCAACCTAAGTGCTGTTTCAAGAAGTTTAAGCGAAAGCTGTGGGTTGCATGAAGCAATTTTTGGTCCTGTTGCACAGTTAAAGCTTAAATTTAACCGACACTAAAAAAATACAATTCATCCTGGCATTTTTTTAGTTTAAGTGTCACTTGAAGCTTAAGTGGTACCTGTGCAAATGAACCTTACCCTAAGGGCCGATTGCAAAGTTGAAGTTTAAGATTCCAACGATACTTAAACTAAAAAATTGACAGATTTCCTGTTGTATTTCTGTCATTTTGAAACTTAAGCTTCAACTGTGCAACTGAGTCTTAGACTCGGTTAAGCTAAAAAGAAGCTTAAATTAGCAAGTATGATTGTTTTTGAAACAAATTTCACAAATGAGGTACCAAAAAAGCAAGAAATTTTAAATACCGGTAGGGGACGCATTAAAATGGAGCAATGGAGGATACCTGGTACTTTGTCAGCGTAAAAAATGTGTTTAAAATGTTTTTTTTACCTAATGACTCAAGTTAAATGCTTGCAATTAACTAAAAAGGTACATACTTTTACCACCAGAAGGTCAACGAAGTTCGAAAATCAAAAAATTCTTCAAGTCTACAAATTTCTAACTCTATGATCTTTAAAGCCACCTATGTTTTTAAACATATAAAAATTAGAAAATTTAACGTTTTGCTACTTTAAATTGCATACTTTTATTAATAATACATCTCAAGTGTATTATAAGTAATGAAAAACATAAAAATGAGTAAACGATAACATGAAAACGGTGCCATTTTAACAAGTTAACGGCCATCACTTGTATATGACAGCAGCGTTTCTCATGTCATATAATAATACTTTCGTATTCATTGCAAGTATTCGTAAATAATAAATGTAACATTACTTACAGCGAAAAAACTCCTTAGGAGCGATTGGAATGCGATAAATATCGAAAAATATCAACGTTCTGACACTGACACAACTCAAATACTCTTGTTGACACAACGTTATATTCAACAGTTGGTAATCATGGTAATTGTTTGTTAGCTACGTTCGTGTTTGTGAGCGAGTTTATAAACCGCGACACTCCCTTTTAAAAAATGTAAATGAAGCTAAGATACGTTGATCATTGAGTTTTTTTAACAAATTATTTTCACACTTCGCGAAGGTGCTTTCATTTGCCGTAATTAAGCGACTCCATGATCATTTAAAAAAACACTTATTTAAACAAAAACGTTATAATTTATCTCAATAAGGGTTGATATTTAATGAAAGACGGATTCATTTTGCACGAAATAAAAGGGCGGGTTTAGAAATAAGGGGTTGTTTTCGCCAATAAAACTCCAAGCTGCACGGATGCTGCGCGTCTGCTCTAATCAATATACAGGGTGATCTATAAATTGCGCAAAAATAATAATAAAAAAAAATAGCGTTTTATTAAAAATTATCGCGGGTTAAAGCTATAAAGTATAAAAAAACTAAAGTAGTGTTTTTATTGGGTAAATTTTTATCTCGGTTTCAATCGTTTAATCGTGGGCGTGTTGTAAGAAATAAGGCTCCGTTGGGATCAATATGTAATAACACAATTTATATTTCTAATATAAATTTTCACGCAGGGTTATTTGCATATCGCTAGGCAGCCTCCATTAATGTCGGCCGACATGCCACGTTTTCGACGAACACGAAAATTAAAAACGACAAAAATCGACTTAATTTACTAGCGCATTGATATGTTAATGCCCCTCCGCGATTTTATTTCCTCAAAAATATTTTTTAATGATTTTTTTTGGGATATTATTATGAGGTACTTTAGAAGTAATTATAATTATTTAAGGCAACATTATGCTTCCTGGCATTAATGAAAGCAGCACAAAAGCCGATCTTTATTAATAGCAACTGGAAACCAGCATAAATTTCCTTCCATGACTTCATAAATTTTCATTGTATTCACAAACCATCTAGCATTGTTTGATTCAGCTTTAATAATTTATAGAGAACCTATATTTTCCATACTGTTTGCATAATCAACAGCCCCGCAATTACAAAGCTTATTTACTACATTTAACTCAAAAAGTTTTATCAATTATTTTTCAAACAAAATATGATTCAAACAATTCATGTAAATTTACCCAAATATTACTCAAAATCTTTTCTCGCATTTATATTTTTGGTTACACATACAGTCCTAAGTAAAACTACATAAAATATTTTTTTTTTCAAAATCAGACCTGGAGTTAAAACAATTAGAAAAAAAAATTGAAAATAAACAGCCACCTTTTCAGATTGTATTTTTTTATTCGAAAACCAAAAAATTAAGGCCGCATTTTTTATTTTTGGTTACACATACAGTCCTAAGTAAAACTACATAAATTTTTTTTTTTCAAAATCAGACCTGGAGTTAAAAAAATTAGAAAAAAAAATTGAAAATAAACAGTCACCTTTTCAGATTGTATTTTTTTATTCGAAAACCAAAAAATTAAGGCCGCATTTTTTTATTTTTGGTTACACATACAGTCTTAAGTAAAACTACATAAAATGTTTTTTTTCCAAATCAGACCTGGAGTTAAAACAATTAGAAAAAAAAATTGAAAATAAACAGTCACCTTTTCAGATTGTATTTTTTTATTCGAAAACCAAAAAATTAAGGCCGCATTTTTTTATTTTTGGTTACACATACAGTCCTAAGTAAAACTACATAAAATGTTTTTTTTTCAAAATCAGACCTGGAGTTAAAAAAAATTAGAAAAAAAAATTGAAAATAAACAGCCACCTTTTCAGATTGTATTTTTTTATTCGAAAACCAAAAAATTAAGGCCGCATTTTTTATTTTTGGTTACACATACAGTCCTAAGTAAAACTACATAAAATTTTTTTTTTTCAAAATCAGACCTGGAGTTAAAAAAATTAGAAAAAAAAATTGAAAATAAACAGTCACCTTTTCAGATTGTATTTTTTTATTCGAAAACCAAAAAATTAAGGCAGCATTTTTTTTTTTGGTTACACATACAGTCCTAAGTAAAACTACATAAAATGTTATTTTTTTCAAAATCAGACCTGGAGTTAAAAAAAATAGAAAAAAAATTGAAAAAAAACAGTCACCTTTTCAGATTGTATTTTTTTGTTCGAAAACCAAAAAATTAAGGCCGCATTTTTTTTATTTTTGGTTACACATACAGTCCTAAGTAAAACTACATAAAATGTTTTTTTTTCAAAATCAGACCTGGAGTTAAAAAAATTAGAAAAAAAAATTGAAAATAAACAGTCACCTTTTCAGATTGTATTTTTTTATTTGAAAACCAAAAACTTAAGGCCGCATTTTTTTATTTTTGGTTACACATACAGTCCTAAGTAAAACTACATAAAATGTTTTTTTTTCAAAATCAGACCTGGAGTTAAAAAAATTAGAAAAAATAAATGAAAATAAGCAGTCACCTTTTCAGATTGTATTTTTTTATTCGAAAACCAAAAAATTAAGGCCGCATTTTTTATTTTTGGTTACACATACAGTCCTAAGTAAAACTACATAAAATGTATTTTTTTCAAAATCAGACCTCGAGTTAAAAAAATTAGAAAAAACAAATTGAAAATAAACAGTCACCTTTTTAGATTGTATTTTTTTATTCGAAAACCAAAAAATTAAGGCCGCATTTTTTTATTTTTGGTTACACATACAGTCCTAAGTAAAACTACATAAAATGTTATTTTTTTCAAAATCAGACCTGGAGTTAAAAAAAATAGAAAAAAAATTGAAAAAAAACAGTCACCTTTTCAGATTGTATTTTTTTGTTCGAAAACCAAAAAATTAAGGCCGCATTTTTTTTATTTTTGGTTACACATACAGTCCTAAGTAAAACTACATAAAATGTTTTTTTTTCAAAATCAGACCTGGAGTTAAAAAAATTAGAAAAAAAAATTGAAAATAAACAGTCACCTTTTCAGATTGTATTTTTTTATTTGAAAACCAAAAACTTAAGGCCGCATTTTTTTATTTTTGGTTACACATACAGTCCTAAGTAAAACTACATAAAATGTTTTTTTTTCAAAATCAGACCTGGAGTTAAAAAAATTAGAAAAAATAAATGAAAATAAGCAGTCACCTTTTCAGATTGTATTTTTTTATTCGAAAACCAAAAAATTAAGGCCGCATTTTTTATTTTTGGTTACACATACAGTCCTAAGTAAAACTACATAAAATGTATTTTTTTCAAAATCAGACCTCGAGTTAAAAAAATTAGAAAAAACAAATTGAAAATAAACAGTCACCTTTTTAGATTGTATTTTTTTATTCGAAAACCAAAAAATTAAGGCCGCATTTTTTTATTTTTGGTTACACATACAGTCCTAAGTAAAACTACATAAAATGTTATTTTTTTCAAAATCAGACCTGGAGTTAAAAAAAATAGAAAAAAAATTGAAAAAAAACAGTCACCTTTTCAGATTGTATTTTTTTGTTCGAAAACCAAAAAATTAAGGCCGCATTTTTTTTATTTTTGGTTACACATACAGTCCTAAGTAAAACTACATAAAATGTTTTTTTTTCAAAATCAGACCTGGAGTTAAAAAAATTAGAAAAAAAAATTGAAAATAAACAGTCACCTTTTCAGATTGTATTTTTTTATTTGAAAACCAAAAACTTAAGGCCGCATTTTTTTATTTTTGGTTACACATACAGTCCTAAGTAAAACTACATAAAATGTTTTTTTTTCAAAATCAGACCTGGAGTTAAAAAAATTAGAAAAAATAAATGAAAATAAGCAGTCACCTTTTCAGATTGTATTTTTTTATTCGAAAACCAAAAAATTAAGGCCGCATTTTTTTTATTTTTGGTTACACATACAGTCCTAAGTAAAACTACATAAAATGTTTTTTTTTCAAAATCAGACCTGGAGTTAAAAAAATTAGAAAAAAAAATTGAAAATAAACAGTCACCTTTTCAGATTGTATTTTTTTATTTGAAAACCAAAAACTTAAGGCCGCATTTTTTTATTTTTGGTTACACATACAGTCCTAAGTAAAACTACATAAAATGTTTTTTTTTCAAAATCAGACCTGGAGTTAAAAAAATTAGAAAAAATAAATGAAAATAAGCAGTCACCTTTTCAGATTGTATTTTTTTATTCGAAAACCAAAAAATTAAGGCCGCATTTTTTATTTTTGGTTACACATACAGTCCTAAGTAAAACTACATAAAATGTATTTTTTTCAAAATCAGACCTCGAGTTAAAAAAATTAGAAAAAACAAATTGAAAATAAACAGTCACCTTTTTAGATTGTATTTTTTTATTCGAAAACCAAAAAATTAAGGCCGCATTTTTTTATTTTTGGTTACACATACAGTCCTAAGTAAAACTACATAAAATGTTTTTTTTTTCAAAATCAGACCTGGAGTTAAAAAGATTAGAAAAAAAAAATTGAAAATAAACAGTCACCTTTTCAGATTGTATTTTTTTATTCGAAAACCAAAAAATTAATTCCGCATTTTTTTATTTTTGGTTACACATACAGTCCTAAGTAAAACTACATAAAATGTTTTTTTTTTCAAAATCAAACCTGGAGTTAAGAAAATTAGAAAAGAAAAATTAAAAATATACAGTCACCTTTTCAGATTGTATTTTTTTATTCGAAAACCAAAAAATTAAGGCCGCATTTTTTTATTTTTGGTTACACATACAATCCTAAGTAAAACTACATAAAATGTTTTTTTTCAAAATCAGACCTGGAGTTAAAAAAATTAGAAAAAAAAATTGAAAATAAACAGTCACCTTTTCAGATTGTATTTTTTTATTCGAAAACCAAAAAATTAAGGCCGCATTTTTTTTATTTTTGGTTACACATACAGTCCTAAGTAAAACTACATAAAATGTTTTTTTTTCAAAATCAGACCTGGAGTTAAAAAAATTAGAAAAAAAATTGAATATAAACAGTCACCTTTTCAGATTGTATTTTTTTATTCGAAAACCAAAAAATTAATTCCGCATTTTTTTATTTTTGGTTACACATACAGTCCTAAGTAAAACTACATAAAAAGTTTTTTCAAAATCAGACCTGCAGTTAAAAAAATTGAAAATAGACACTTTTTCAAATTGTAGTTTTTTGTCGAAAACAAAAAAATTAAGGGCACATTTTTTATATTTCGTTACGCATACAGTCCTAAGTAAAACTACAAAAAGAAAATTTTCAAAATCAGAACCGGAGTCAAAAAATTACAAAAAAAACAATTGAAAATAATCGGTCACTTTTTCTGATTTTATATTTTTACGGATAACTGTATTTTTATTTTAATAATATGAAAATCAAAATTTTGCCAATTAAGTTTATATAAACACTTCCACCTGGTCAAAAATGTAAATTTCATCTAAGAATGGTTTAAAATTAAAATGTAATTTAAGGAAAAATTATTAAAATTTAAATTGAAAGTGTAATTTGAAGTTTACAATTTGAGCCCTTTAATTTTTGAATAAATTACGATTTAAACTAGAAATTGATAATTTTAACTTGTTTCTGTTTTAAGTATTTTAGATTTTATCGTCATTTTTTTGGAGAACTTACAAGATTTTAAAATTACAAAAAATTGTAACCCAAAATTAAAATTTATTTTCTTTGGATTATGACATAATAAAATAAAAAAGGTTTTATCTACAAAATTAAACAAGAATTATTAAAATCGTTGGATAATCAAAAAATTTATGCAAGTACTTCGATTTTTAAATTTTAAAGTCCAACGTGAAATGGGACACCCTGTATAGTATTATGTCATTCTAAACAAAAATTTTTCATGATTTTTATGAGACACCCTGTATTATTTTCTTTCTTATCATTGGTTTTAATTTACATCAATCATGGTTTATATTTTGTGTTTGCTCAATTGCGTTTTTGAACATTATTGGCTGTTTTTAAACTAAGCAGACCATTTAAAATTTTACTTGCTAAAATTATTTCAAAATAAAATAAAATTTATACAGGGTCACCCATAAATATCATTAAAATTCAGCAACGGCTTTTATACCCTGATTCTGGTCAAATTATTTAAGTTTAAAGGCCTTTAAATTTAAATTTGTTGTAATGGACCATTTCCATGGTTACCTTATTTGTCTCTAATTAAAGGCCTTTAATTTTGACCAGAATCTGCCTATTAGTCAGTTTGCTTTAATTCCTGAGTCTTTAAATATAAATTAAATAAAGAAGTGGTTTTAGAATAGAACCTTGAGGAACACCTATTATAGTATATAATTTATTACTTGAAAATTTATTAATAATTGTTATATTAGATTAGTTTGTTAAATATGATAATACAATTTCGAAACATTTCCTCGGAAATCTAAAGTAAAATTCTAAAAGTAAATTATGATCAATTGCATCAAATGCTTTTGATGAATAAATAAAAATTACTGCTACATATTTAAGTTGATCATAAATAAAGTGCATAATATTTATTATTACATTTTTCTTGGAATCCAAACTGTCTCTGATCAAATAAATTATTTATATTAAATTCCATTGATAACAAAGGTTTTGAAGAAATGTTGATAACAAAAATGTTATGCTATAAATGAAAGATTTGAAAAATATGACTAACATTGGTAGAAACATGTGCAAAGCAGAAATTTTAGAGACATGATTAATTTTTGTGTTAAATTGTGTTTAATAAGAAATTTGGGGTTTCCACCACGATTATTGAATTCTTAGTAACGCGAGTTGATTTTTTTTGTTTGTGGTTGTTGTAGTTTATTTAAGAAATCAGCCTTGAACGAATAAGGCTTCAGAAGTAATCCTGTTATATGTTACTATGTGTATACTTACATACAAAATGATTTAAAGCTTTTTTAGGCGTCTGCTTAAGAAACACATTTTTCCTCTTTACTTAAAAGACTTAAAACTAATTTTAAAAAATCCATTAAAAAGAACAACGAAAAATTCCATAAAATTAATTAAATTTATTAGCTACTTAGTTATACATGATTTAATCGAATATTAATTTATTTTTGTAGTTTTATTTTTGTTTAATTTTGTTTGAATTTGATCTCATCGCTTTTTTTTGGGCAGGCGAGGCTAATTTATGCCCCTTTGTTCGGGAGCAGCGTTTATTTATTGGCAGTCACATTTTCTCGCCTACAAAACTCGCCCCGTTTCGTTTTATTTATAGCGCACTCAGAGTATTCTCTTAATTTCTTCCCTGGCCGTAACTAACGACTCATTTTCGGCATGCTTGGCTTGAGATACAAAGATTTTTTGAACTTTTTTTGAGATTAATTATAAAGAACACGAGGAGTATTTATATTTGTTTAATTTAATCTAATTAATAATTATTTACATATTTATACTTATTAAGCTTGAATTTCTTATCATGTTTACTGGCCTGGAAGAACTGACACGCAACGACGCCGACCTTTCGACTTTTGGCCCAACCAACTTATTTTTCAGCTTAGATAAGGGCAAAAGTAGCTCACTACACAAATATTAATTTACTTAACCTTAGACCCTTCATTTGCGCAAATTTTTACTAATTTTAGAATTAATCACAATTAATTTTTGTTTTGTTTTTTATTAAAAAATTACTAAAATAAGTATAAAATTTCACAATAATACCACCAAATTATACTAAAAATACCACCAAATTCAATACTGATCAATTGTGTTTAAAAAACTACTTCTATATTTTAGGATCACTTTCTCTTAAATTAACCATTTTTTCAGACTTCTCCCATAATTTTTTAGCCTTATCCATATCTTGCGCTCCTGAAGACAACCCCCGTTCTTTGCAATCCATGAAATACTTCCCACTCACGCCTTCAACCTCTTCAGAGCAAGCTAAATAAATACTGGTTTGCGCTCCTTGTATGGGAGTTTTGAAAAAACATTTGATGATAAGATTCATTCCCCAACTTAAAGGTACAGGTACTGCACTCCAAATTCCTGTATCAATCAAACCAGGATGAAGACAATTCGCTGTTACGTTGGTACCTTCTAATCTCCTCGCCAATTCTCGCGTGAAACAAATATTGGCATATTTTGAAACATAGTAATTCCAAGCTGGGAAAAAGGCGTTGCGAGGGTTCAGATTATTCACATTTAAACTTGCAAGTCGATACAATTCTGAAGCTACAACCACCACACGACTTTTCGGCGTCTTTTTTAAAAGATCTAAAAAGAAAAATTAAGTAAAACCAATTCTTGAATATTCCAATTTTTTACCTATCAATAAATGAGTGAGCAAAAATGGCCCAAAATGATTAGTACCCATGGTCATTTCTATATCATCCACACTCATTTGAGTATTAAAAACAGCTAATCCCGCATTATGAAGAAGAACATCCAATTTTGACTCAGTTTTTATTACATCCTCAGCAAATTCGCGAATAGATTTTTGCGATGATAGATCCAACTTTTTCACAACCACATTACTATTCCCTGTAGTATTTATAATATCATCTAAAAAAACCATAAATAATTTCCATTTTATTGTAATAAGTAATTTTTACCTTTGGCAGTTTCCAAATTTCTGCAAGCCATGATAAGTCTAGCTCCACGTTTAGCAATTTCTTTAGCAGTTTCCCTTCCAATTCCTCCATTAGCTCCAGTGACAATAACCGTTTTTCCTTCCATTCTTCTCTTATCCTTGCAATAACCGCAGGTTAGTGACAGGTACAATTTGATGATCCCAAGTAAAACAATGGCACCTCCTAAGAGTACACTAAGAATAATTTTACAACACGCACAGTCGATCTCAATGCCGTAGACACTCATTCTGAAATGAAGAAGAAGTTAGTAAAACCGGTAAATAAAACCTTGAAACAATCATTAATAACGCATTTCCCAGTTCAAAACGATTCTTAATATTTAAGATTGCGTAATTTGCATATAAAGACGTGAAAAGTAAGCAAATTAGTTTGGAAAGTTTCTCAGAATATGTCGTTAAAACGGTTTTACAAATCAATTACCTATTAATTGCAATTTTATTGAGAAATTTCTTAATTTACGTACAAAAATTGACAGTAATTTTACTCACTTATTTTATTCCATAAAAATTGTTTTTATACACTACTTCTCAGAGTTCCACGTGAAACTAATATTTCTTGCAACGTAAGGCAAGTAAATTTGAAGAGCAAACAGGTGAGGGGAAATTTTACTCAATAAAACTTTCACCGTTTTAAACTCAACGCTAAGAAAGTTTGTTTATTGTAATTAAAAACCAAAAAAGTAACTTACATGATCAATGATTCATTTCATATTGATCATTTTTGTAAGTTAACACAATTTTTTGCTCCCATAATTGACTTAATTAATGTAAATTATAGTAAAAAAATTTCAATGTTATTTTCTTAAAAATAATGGTTTTGTTATTCACGTTTTTAATTGCTTTGATAAAATTGATTGTTAATTATTACTCGCATGAGCTATTTTATTCATTTTCCATATAATTATTATTTAATGCAATTATAAATTACAATAACAAAACACAATAGTAAGAATTTTTTTACGATAAGATTTTATTTTTACAACACACTGTATGGTACTTTTTAAAAACGCATTGTATGCAACCAAACTTACATTAAAGAAATTTGTATTCTATACTTTTATGTTCTATAGTTTGTATTCATTTAAATTTACATAACCTCAAAACGTCAAATTTATTGATATTATTTAAATAAAATAATTATAAATAATGTTTAACCATTTCGCTTTTATTTTTCTTATTGTAGGTTATTCTTGTGGTGAGAATGTGGTTACAACTGAGCTTTTCGAAATTAAAATTACCCCATCATTATTTAACTGGACTTACGAAGGTAATTACTTAATTTCATATATACTGCTTAATTTATTACTTATTAAATTAAACGCAATTTCAGATATCAATGATCAATTTGTGTACCAACCGTCTTTACAAAATGCCCCAGATTTACCGAAATGGATAAATTATTTATATAGTGATCGTTTGAATGTAGGCTTTCTTTATGGGGTTCCTCCGAATAATATCGCGCACATAAATTTGGATATTGTAGCACTTAATCGTAAGAATTACGAAACGAAGTGTGTAACTAAGCCGATTTTTATATCAGAAAAGCTAAACCCGGCGAAATATGAAGTGCAATTAAAAATCGATAATTTAAATGTAGAAGATATGTTTGATACAATTCGGATGGAGCGTTTAGTTGATGTATTTCGCAGGAAGCTTTGGAAGGATAGCGAGGAGGATTTGTATATTACATTTTTAGCTTCAGCTATTAAATTAGGGGCACGAAAACCTTTAAATCCTGATGAAGGCGAAGGGTAATTACTACCAAAAATTTTATTGTTTTTAATTTATTCAAGCTTTTTTTATGTTTTAAGGCCTTTTATTTTGCATCTAACACGAAGCACACGTTATTTAGTTTTCTTTATTATTTTTATAACAAAGGTAGTATTTGTTGCTTTTATATTTTTGGTTTTAATTAGATTTTTGTATTTTAGTGTTGTTTTGCGAATGGGTAGTAAATCACCTTTTTCGCAAGAATTGATTGAGTTGCAAGAAGAAGTTAAACCACTTTGGAAAGTACCTAAATGCCCACGTGATTTTAAAAGAACAACTGTTGAGAGGCTTTTCCGGGAAGCTGGATTCGCTTTGGATTGGTGTGCATTTCGATTAGTAAGTAATATCTAAATCTACAGGAAAAAAATATTGCAATATTATTACTTTCAATATTTTTCATGTAGCGAAAATTCTGCAATTTTGGAAAAATTATGCACCTATAAAAAATTGAATATACAGGGTGTTTCTAAATATATGCGAAGAAATTCTACAGGCGATTCCTTGACCAATTCAAATACAAAAGTAAATAATAAAAATTTTCTCAAAAGTGCTCTATTTTTTAGTTATGGGGTGTCAAACTTTCTATATTTTTTTCATTTTTTGAGTATAACTTCTTTATTTTTTAAGATAATTTGATCAAATTTGAAACACATTTTAAATGAGATATTCTAATTCCTCGCTTTTTTCTGAAAATTTTTGATCTCTTTAATTTTTTCACAGCTGGTACGGTTTAGAAGTTATTTAAAAACATGTACGAAGTTGTATGCCAATTTTGCATTAAACAGGGGTGGCTTTTTTAAAAAATAAATACCAGACTTCCTAGAAGACTATTTGACCAATTTTAAGACAAAAACAGAGAATAAATATTCTCTCTAAAATGCTTCGTTTTTAATTTAAAATAAAATTAAAATTTTGGATAAAATATTTATTCCCTGTTTTCGTCTTAAAATTGGTCAAATAGTCTTCTAGGAAGTTTCTGGTATTTATTTTTTTAAAAAAGCCACCCCTGTTTAATGCAAAATTGGCATACAACTTCGTACATGTTTTTAAATAACTTCTAAACCATACCAGCTATGAAAAAATTTAAGAGATCAAAAATTTTCAGAAAAAAGCAAGGAATTAGAATATCTCATTTAAAATGTTAAGTGGGGTAACACAAAAAAGTTATGGCATAAAAAATGGGGTTTATACCCCCAAAATACATCCCCCTGTATTTTATTTCGATATTTGATATTTTTATCTTGTTACGACTATAATAACTAGAGTGTGTTTCAAATTTGATCAAATTATCTTAGAAAATAAAGAAGTTATACTCAAAAAATGATAAAAATATAGAAAGTTTGACACCCCATAACTAAAAAATAGAGGACTTTTGAGAAAATTTTTATTCTTTACTTTTGTCTTAGAATTGGTCAAGGAATCGCCTGTAGAATTTCTTCGCATATATTTAGAAATACCCTGTATACCTGAGGATGGTATACAGTGATTATATTTTCTAACTAAAAATTTTTTTTAGTTGGAAGATAATAGTTCCTCCATGCAGCACTCGCGTGCAAATGTTGAAGATCATAAGAATGTTAACAGGGATGAGTTAATTCCAGATCATTGGCGAACTGTAGCTTATGAGGAAGTACCAGAAAGGAGCTACACTAATGAATTTTTATTTACAATACTAGTCCCAATGTTTATCATGACATTACTTTCAATAATTTTGTCTTTAATTCTCTGCTTCCATCACGAAGGAGTGTAAGTATCATCAAATCAACCTAAAATTTAAAAATATTAGAATATAATTGTTACTTTAAACTGGTAAGCTCAATTTTTTTATTTTGTTTAAAAATTACAGGGATGATCCTCTAAGCGAAGATTTTTTTAATAACGTTTTTCATATCTGTACCGATTATTATTACAGGTAAAAAGGGGTGATGAGTGCAGTTTTATTTTTCCTAACCGTGTTTAATTGAAGCTTTCATTTTAATTAATAAAATAATTTCAACGAAATTTATTAAAAAAATTGTGTTGGGTGTATAAAATGTGATTTTTTTATTAAAAAAAAAAAATGTAGGAAATTTTGATTTGTTTTGACTAAAAATGCTTCTTGGAATTAATGATTGAACTGATAATTTTGCATTTTTTTTTTAAATTTCAGATCAAAAAATTTGGATTTAGTACCTCAAGAAGAAGTAAATCATTTTGCGACAATACAAAAAGCTACAGAATCGCTAAGAAATTTCTCAAATTCTCGTGATTTTACCTGTCTTTCTCCTGAAGCTGTACATATTGTACGGAATTATTCAGAAAGCCCTACTTCTACTATTAATAAAGGAATACATTGCCGGCCTAGCCCTCCCCCATATGTAAGACCAAAGTTTAAGCCGGAATTTTGACAAGAGGTTGCTAAAGGAAAGACGGTTTACTGTTAATTTCGAGGAGTAATAAATTTTGATACGAGTAGCGCGGTTTTGGCTTGGAAAGAAGAGATGTGAATAACAATAAATTAATGTGCTTACAGTTAGTTAGAATTTTATGTTTTAATAAATATGTCGTTAAATAAATGTTAGCTTTAGAAAATGTTTGTAAAATTATTTTGTTTTGCAAAAAAATTTAGAGTACTCACTGCTGGATAAAATTAACGTAAATTAAAATTTTGCAAATTTTTAATATTGCCTTAAAAATTATTTTGCATTAAAACTTATTATAGAAATATAAATTGTTAGTGTTATAATAATTAAATGTACTTACTTTCAATAAATGGATATGTATAAATTATTTATTTTATATATCGTCTATCACTAGGAGCCTAGTTATTACACAAGTGCTGGAATATTTAGAAATGAAAATAAAGCAACTAATTTTCTACAAAACCAATAAGAAAATCTGTTAAAGGTGTGAATAAAAAAAATCGCATATTGTCCTTAGTAATATAATTTTTTATCTAAAACGCTGCATACAACAACAAAAATACATCGAATGAAAGTAATTATTTATTAATTCAATTCATATATTATATTCAGTTATTTGAATGGGTAAAAATTAAGCTCAAATTTAAACTGTAATCGAAAAACTACTCTTTCCGTTGTTCACCTGAAAAATAGAAAATAATAAAATTAGTAAAACAGGAAGCGGTGTAAATAAAAAAGTTATGTGAAAATTTTCAATTTTTATTTTCTTATACCTCAACTGTAACAGTTCCATTATAAATGTCGAACACTGTTATACAACTTAAATAATAAGGGCCTAATTGGCGCAAACTATTGTTATAATCATTTTTACGATTACCTAATTAATTGAGAGGAAATTAAATTGGAAATAAACAATAAAAAAAAACAAAATTAAATTTATAAGTCCGCCAGTACAATAGACATCGATTTGACAAACAGTAAAACGCACTCGCAAAAATTATTTTAATAGTAGTAGTAATAAAAAAAGTTAACCATGGCAGTACCTTACAATATTCAGCTATAGAAATATTAACCACGTTTATCATTTGTTGCGATTAATAGATAAATAATAATATTAAATAATAATCATAGTTATTGGACATATCGTAAAATATATCACAAACAAATGTAATTTTGTTTATAACAATTTTACACCTATTTATTTATATAATAATATATATAATCTATTGATTTTAATCATTTAAATTTACCGTCGAATGCAATTAAAATAAAACAAGTGAATCACTCACGCTTGAAAGAAAAATTTCATTTAATGACTCCATCGATTATAAAAAAATTAAGGAGCACATTGTATTTTATATTTTAAGTTGAACGAGATTTATAGTCGATAAACTTTATTAATTACATTAAATTAATAAACAGCCAGACTTGCATTCACTCACACACGTAATTTACAGCTATTCAAATAAGGAGCGTCACCTCCTTAGTTTTTAATTTTTATCAAATTTTAAAATAATTATAATAAATTTGTGGCTATATAAATATGCGATATATTTGCTTTTGTATTAAATCAAGTGAATATAACGCATGCTTAATATTCTCGTGCGGATCCCAAAGGTTGGATGATGTATGGTTTAATTCGTTAGCGGCCTAAAAATGAAATAAAAACATGTTAGTGATATCAAATGAAAAATAAAAGTGCATTTAAAACAAACCAATTGTTTTAGAATTGTTAAAGATTTGTTTTAAATTTAACTAAAAATAATAATGATGATGATAAATTATAAAAAATAAGCATGCTCACGATTGGTTAATGAATGATGGAATATTTTAGTTTACCAAATAATACCCACATCAATAGGTTAATTCAGGAATTAACAAATTTTCACACATTTTTATATACATTTGTTTCTTTTAAGTAGTTTATTTTATTAATATTGAGGACGTTCGTTATGGTTTTAATTAAACCATTTCCTCTAACAATAGCTTCGTACAATTTTACTCAATTTACTGTATTTATGCTTTTTTTATTAACACAAACAGTCAAATGTTCAAAACGCAGTATTTTAATTATTTAAGAATTTTTTTAATAAAAACAATTTTTGCTTCATGTTAATTAACATTATGTAAGCGTAATTTCAGTAAAATAAGATTTAAAAAATGTATTTTACATAAACTACGCTACGTAAGTGTTCATTCAAAGGTCAATACAGCACGTTTCGGGAAAATAAAAACTCTAAAAAAATGCTTAAGTAACTGAAACTACGCATTTTTAACATTTGTCTCTTAAGTGGATAGTGAATCTAACCGTTTGATTTCAAAATACATTCTTCTTTTCAAATCACTAAAAATATTTAATTTATACAAAAGACAAAAAATGCAAGCCACAAATAATTTGGAAAAAATTTTATAACCAAAACCGGAATTATGAACCGAAATGTGAAATCAAATCTTAGATTTAAAGAGAATCCACTAAAAAATACTTCTGAAAAGTAATTTCTTGTATTATTTTATGAAATATCAAATATCAAATAATACTGAGTGATAAATAAATAACGCACGTTAGTGGATTTATTTACCATTAAAACTTGTATCAAAATACATTTAATACGCCTTGAAAAAATACATTATTGAAGAAACTAAAGAAATTTATTATCGAATTCAAAGTACATATTACAATTTCGATTGAATGATAAAAATGGGGGACAAATTACAAGAACAAATGAAATAAATAGAATTCTTAATGACCTTTCAAGGTCTTTGGTTCATCCATGGCTTTCAATTTCTTATCAACATTATTTCTGCTAACTGAAATGGGAATTGTAGATTAATGAAATAAAAATTGAACTGCATTCGATTATTTTAAAAAAGCGACGACAATCGTTAAAATAATCAAGGTGCAGAATCATTTTCCTATAATTTACTAGCATTTATTCAAATGCTAATTTTGATTTTGGGATTATTCAGTTATTATCCTTGATAATAAGTTACTAACCAGGTAGTTGGATGAGAGCCTGTGAAGTTTGCGGCTGTGATGATGTTCCTGTCACACCTGTCGTTGGTCCACCAGCAGCCTTTTGTTTCAGCATGGTCCAGTCAAAAGTATAATCGTATTGGTGGTTGAGCGTACGGAATAATATACGGAACAACTGTCGCAGGTACATGTAGTCTGGTGCTTCTTCAAATCTTAAGCCTCGACAGTAATTTAGGTACATTGAAAATTCCGCAGGAAAGCCCTAAAAAAATACAACCGTTACAATTTTTAGTTCAACACTAAATGATAAGCCCTTACTTTGCACAATACTTCAACTGGTGTGGACATCTTCTTTTCGCTGATCTTCTCATACTTCTGTTTTTTTGTAGCTGCCTTTAGACCCTGCCATGGAAGACAGCCTCTATTAAAGTACATTAGTACATACCCAAGACTTTCCATATCGTCTCTACGGGACTGTTCAATACCGAGATGTGCATTAATGGAAGCATACCTAGCCGTGCCTGTCAGGTTTTTATCTTCACGGTAAAGTATGTGCATCCTAAAACAAAATTATTTTACTATTCAATAGTTTCCAAAAGATTAGTTGCGCATAGATCATTAAAATAATTTTTTTTAGAACAATAAAAAGGTAGAACGAAACTTGTTAGAACTGGAGAATGTTTGAATCCAAAAGTGTTAGTATTTTAAAGTGTTTGAATCCAAAAATGGCAAAAAGAAAACTTAATCGAAAAACATTCGAACAAAATACAGTCAAAAGAAAAGTCTTGGAATGAATATTGATAGAATTACGCGATTGAGTTCCCTTATGAACGAGGATAATGTAAAGTAAATTCTTTTTTCTTCAAACTTCATTAAAGTACAATTTTCGGTGACGCTTGACAGGCTTTAAAAAGTAATCTTTCTGTTCCTTGACTATGATCATATTTGTCCATTTCCGAGGTAAATCGGTTATGATCGGGTATACTTTGCATTGACAAGGATTAGAAAGGCGGAGTAGAAATGCATTTTAGGCAACCCAATATACGCTGACATTGTGGGTGCGTTCCACTAAAGACTCGCAATGCAAAGTCGTTCCACATACGACCGCGGTTGTTTCTATCGTGCATAAAAACGTCATCGATGGCGACCGCAAGAAGCTCACAACGACCGTATTTATTCGTGGGTTTCTGTGGTCGTTTGTTAAATGGTGACGTTTTGAGCTAGTGGAACGGGAAAATTTTGCGGTCGTGGGAATTAAATGTCAAATTTTAAAATTATTTTTTATATTATAACTTTCAACGTTTGAAGAAAACAACATACTATTAACATTTCGTTCAAACAATTTACAGGCCAACTACAGGATTCAGTCAGTGACATAAAAAAGCGCTTTTCTCGATAATTATTTACTTCGTGAAATATTGCATTGTGCAAAATTTGCACAGCGCGCCGGCTCTTGCAAAATTTTTGGCGCGCCTGTCGAAAGGTTAACGGTTTAGGTTATGTTTTAGACTTAGGTATAAAGTCAGAATTTGAGTCTTGATACGCAGCTTAAAATGTAGTTTGCTCGCAAGACACGGTGGAGAAGACAATGAGGATTGAGTCATTCGCCATTCAATTCAATCCTCGAGTTACGTGAGATAAACGTAGTGTTTTATTATGTTTATTTCGAGTAATTTAATCGATTACTTCATTTAAATGAAGATTATTCTCGTCAAATTCGTATGGATTGAAGAGGTTTATTACGTAGTTGCAACCAAGTCTACTTCCAGCAATCTACTTAATTTGTTTTCAGCAGGGACTTTACAATCAATCGGATTTATTTAAACTCCGGAGTGCTAATTGCTTCAACAATACCTGGATCGGGGAGAATAGAAAGTTTTGTTTAGTTGTAAGTTTTTACCAGTTCAACCCTACCATTTTGACACTGTAGTAAATATAATCAACCTGTTTATGTTTGCAACTTAAACCACTCACAATAGACGGGAATTCCATTTGAGTTACCCAGGATAAACGTTGTAACTAATTTGGATTGAAGATTTCTAATAATTTACGTCCCGAACCAATCAGTGTCGATTTCAATCCCGATTGAGTTCGACATAAACGTAGTCAGTTTTGTGGGATTGGATTTTAAGACTTAAAAGCTAATCGAGCTCAATCTCACTATTTTATAGGATTATTAAAGTGGATCCAATCCAATTTCGTAAACAATGTGGACCGAGTCAATCTCTATTCAATCAAATTCCGTTTGAGTTACGCGAAATAAATATTGACTTTTATTACGTTTATTTCGCGTAATTCAATCGATTACTTCATTTAATCTTCTCAAAATCCTATGGCTTATTATGTAGTTGCAGCCAAATCTACTTTCGGTAGTCCATTTAATTTGTTTTCAGCGGGAATTTACAATCAATCGGGATTTATTTAGAACTCTAATTTCTTCAACAACTTTTGTAAAATTCGTATGGATCGGGGAGAATTCTTTTAATCGAAAGTTTGTTTAGTTGTAACTTTTTAAAACTCCAACCCTACAACTTTGAGGCTATATTGAAGTAATTCCGATTGAGTTACCCAGGATAAATGCGATAAACGTTATCACAGTTTTGGATTGAATATTTAAAATTCCATTTCATCGACAACGGTTTCATCGATACGACCTTTCCATCTACACTACTTTTTTATCGAGACAAACATTTCATCGATATTACTTTTTCCTCAACAAACAATTTCATAGACATTAGCAATACTTCGACAATGTTTTTTGTCGTTTCATCGACACGACCGATTCATCGACACGACCATTTCATCGACACATCCTTTTCATTGACATAAACACGATAAACGTATTCACTACTTTGGATTGAATATTTCAAATGGAGTGCTGCACTTCATCGACTGTCCTTTTCATCGACATTACTTTTTCATCAACAAACAATATCATCGACATTACTTTTTCATCAACAAACAATATCATCGACATTAGCAATACTACAATGTCTTTTGTCGTTTCATCGACACATGTACATATCAACGACATGGCCAATTCATCGACATTAGCAATACTTCGACAATGTCTTTTGTCGTTTCATCGACACGACCATCTCATCGACAAATACATATCAACGACATGGCCAATTCATCGACACATTCGTTTCATTGACATACCCTTTTTATCGAATGCAATTTCATCGACAGTCCGTTACATCGACACGACCATCTCATCGACACATATGTACATATCAACGACATGGCCAATTCATCGACACATTCGTTTCATTGACATACCCTTTTTATCGAATGCAATTTCATCGACAGTCCGTTACATCGACACGACCATCCATCGACACATATGTACATATCAACGACATGGCCAATTCATCGACACGACCATGTCATCGACATGGCCAATTCAAGGATATATAAGATTCATAGAATGCAATTTCATCGACACGACCACTTCATCGACACAACCTTTTCACCGACAAGAACCGACATTACCTTTCATCAACAATGTCATCGACATTAGCAATACCTTCGACAATGTCTTTTGTCGTTCCATCGACACGACCATGCCATCGACACATACAAGTCAACGACATGTCCATGTGTCAACGACATGGTCAATTCATCTACACGGATGTTTCAACGAATTCAATTTCATCGACAGTCCGTTACATCGACACATACATGTTAACGACATGGCCAATTCATCGACACGGACGTTTCAACGATATATAAGTTTCATCGAATGCAATTTCAACCCCTGGTCATGTCATCGACATGACCATTTCATCCACATCGACGTTACCTTTTCATCGACCTTTCAAATAATTTACGTCCTGAACCAATCAGTGTCGATCTGAATCCCGATTGAGTTTTGCGACATAAACGTGATCAATTTTGTGGGATTGGATTTTAGTAAACTATCGAATAGATAATTTTGTGTAAACGAGTATTATACCTTGTCCTCATATCTCTGAACTTTTTCGCGAGGCCGAAATCTATGAGGAATAATTTGTTACAGTGACGTCCGATGCCCATGAGGAAGTTATCGGGTTTTATGTCGCGATGGATAAAGGATTTGCAGTGGACAAATTCAATACGACCTATCATTTGGTCGGCTAACATAAGGACTGTTTTTATTGTAAAGCGTCTGGAGCAGAAGTTGAAGAGGTCCTCCAATGATGGCCCAAGCAAATCCATTACGAGGACATTGTAATCCTTTTCTTGACCATAAAATCTATAACAAAAAAAAACGATTGTAAAAATAATTATTGTAATTAAGGATTGAGGAAGTAAAATAACGAAAATTTGTACAAATTATTGTAATTAATCGTAATTTAATTTTGTGGAGTTTTATTGAAGTTTCGTGAAAGGAATTAAAGCGGTTTGCACGAGGTATAAAATAGGACTCCGGTCTTTGTCCTAGACACGTGTAGGAAGTCTACAGGTTGAAACTTGTTCGGTATCTTCTTAACCACAAACAAGAATACAAGAAATGAAGAACAACTCACTCCAAGTACTTTTCATTCGCTATTCGCCTACAAAATTTAAATTACACACATGAATAATATAATCACGGTTCATAACAAAAACGCAAAGCATCATTACACGCTTTCGTATTTTTTCTTAAAGTGAAATTATTATTACATACGTATTTAATACGCGTAATATATTTCTTCTTTCCGTTCCAAGAAATTCGCTTTAGGTACTTCCAAAACGTGAAGTGGAAACGCGTTGCTCAAAATCTTTGATATGGAAATAATTTGGATTGTCAGTGGAGTTTCCTGTTTTATACCCATATTCACGTTATTTGGTAATGACATAAAAGGGGTGCTCATTCACGTGGTATAATTGCGGATTACAAGGATTCTTGTAATAAACGAACAATCAAATCATTATAACCCACTACTTTCTTCAAACAATAGTAATTTAATTATTAAGAATTCATTTAAAGATTACGATTATTGCTCCACATAAAAATGTTCGTTCTGAATAATTGTAAGGTGTAAGGTGGTCCTTCCTCGAACTTTCTAACTCGAATGTAACAGTAAAAGTTGGTTGTTTATGAAACGAGTGTACAGGATATGTGTACAATAAACGGAAAGAAGCTTGTCGTTTTGTGATTTAAAAAGCCAACTGAGTCGACCTTTGCGTCGTAACTCGCCATTATTTGCTAAAGAAACGTTTCCACGGAAAATTGCTGCAATTTATTCATTTATTATTCTATTAAAGCGTGTATTTTTAATAAATAATGCAGTTTAATTAATACATTAAGAAACATGTAGTATTTTATATTTTGCTTTAAAAATGTCTGCACGTTCCACATTATTTACTTTTAGTAATCTCTCTAGAATTGTTTATTTAAAATGTATCTATTAGTGCTAAATAAACAAAAATTTGTGCACGCTTTGATAATGAAGGACTCTAAATTATCACGTCTTAAATGATAAAATAAACTTTTCACGTTTCAACGAACGAATTTAAAAATAATCATAATAAAATTTGATATATTGATGAGAGGTTTCATTTTCAATTGTTAGATACCTATCTCAAACTTGGCCTATTTTTGAACAAGGTGAACGATATTTTGCGATAAAATTTGTAAAATTTAATATGCGCAATTATAAGTGCGCTTATAACTTACGACCTTAACTAAATAAATTTTTATTTTTTGTTGAATAGTTTAAAAATATTTCGCGATACTCCCAAGGTTTAAAAATTTCGTCACGTTTTTATTTTTAAAACTAAAATATAATGGAAGTATTTCATAAAAATTGCTCAATTTTCGCACAAAAAAATAAAATAGAACGAATGATGAAGGTGTTTAAAACAATGTAATCATTTGTGTAATTCGCATAGAAAATCAAAGAGTGTTATTAATTATTTAACGGTTATAATTTGTATTTTGATACATTTTATGTCCTTGTATTCGGTTACATATTTCTGTTGAGATATTAATACAAACACGAGTGTAGTTTGTTGAGGTTTCAGTTTTTATTTATTTAAAAATTTGAATACTTGGCTTAATTTGCGCTGATTTTAATTAACCTCGATGTTTACTAGCCCAAGTTATTATGAATTTAAGTTATTTCAATTTCTAAATCGATTTTTAATAAAAATACATTTTCAGGAATTATTGACCATTTCCCGACATGACTCACGCGTAGTTTTTCACCCCGTCTTGTAACTCCCACCAGTTCACTCTTTAACTGGTTTTACCCTTTCTAAAAACCTCGAGTCAGCTTCAACCGGTGCATTTGCTTCAACTTCCTATTAAAACCAGCTTGCTTTATTTAAATATTAAAAATGTTTCAAGTTTTCCTACCGTTTCTTTATGTTTCACAAGAAACACACATTTATTTCAATTATAATTTTTTAAAGACTATAAAATTAAGATTAATATTCCTTAAATTTATATTTACGCAAAAGCAGTAAATTTGGAAGTAGACCAAAATTATTTTGGGATACTTCCAAACCCCTTTTGGGTGTTTTCAATTTTCAATGCATTTTCTTCCTCCAAAAGTTTTCATACAAAAATTGCAGACAGAAAATCATTACTCTATTTACACTATGAAGCACTAGACACTTCCAAAAACATCTCCAGATAATGAAATTTTAAGAAAGATAAGTGTTCAAGATCAAAACTAATTATTAGTAGTCTGTTGAAGAAAAAACAGAAATAGGACATTAAGTTTGGATGAACAAAATGTATTTACACTTAGGTGTAGTACTTGGAAGAAATCCAAAACACAATTTCCTGTTTTGAAGTGCACTCAAGAATATTTACGTTCGAAAATTGCATTGGATTATTGTAGTTCCCAAACATGTTTCGAATTTAAAAAAAAACCACTAGTTATACATGACTTGAAAAGAAAATATTTTTGGATTTTAGTGCCTAATCTTTAGGTCCACGTAAGAAAGCAATTTAGGTCTTGGATCAATATCACGAGTTTTTAGAGTAACCATGGTAATTATAATTTTGGTATAATTTAGGTGATCGAAAATGTAGCTTTAACATGCTGATGATTCTAAAATTCCCTTCGTGTATTTCTATTTCTGCCCTGTGCTAAAAATACCTCCCACGAATGACATGTGCGGGTGCCCATTTTTCCCCCGTCAGCCCACAACTCACGTTCCTCGACAGCCGACAAGGCTTCGATTACGGCGCGTACCAAGCTCCAAATCGTCTCAGATAATACCGCTCTCAATCCTCAATTGATTATAATTTGAGTTGCAATTTTTGCACGGCCCGCAGCTAAAACCGATTGCAGCTCATAGCGCATCTAAAAATAATCACCAAGTCTTCATCTTCAAGTTTTAAAGAAGCCGAAAGCATAGTGAAGCCTTGTGACCAACCAGTCTTGGAGCTTTTTTGGGGTCAACAAACCTTGATTCTTCGGAATCACTCATCCTCTACGAACACGATGGGCATGTCACCAATTAATTGATTTTATTCAACCTTGTGTTTACAATTTTAAACGCTGCTCCCAAAAGCACAAAACGCACCTTCTTGTTTCTTGTAACCAAATAATGTTGAAAGCTCTCATCACATTTTTTCAAGTTGAAACTACAGTTACTTCCTATAGATTATTATTTGGCCGTCGTATGACCTCCAGGAATGTTCCATAATCCACAACCAATTAATTTACCTTTTAGAAAATTTGTGCAGCTTCATCATTTTACAGGTTTAGCTAACCACACAAATTTTGTTGCTTTATTTAAACATCTTAATCTTGCATAACCATCCTTGACAATTATTAAACGTACTATCAAATTGCTATAAGGTTACTCATTATAATTCGTCCTTCAGACAATTATCAAAAAATTAAAATCATTTCAGATAAGTAAAATTTTGTGAGTAAACTTGAAATCTAGATTTGCTTGTAATCTTTTGAAAAAAGCTTTTCAAAACTTGGTGAATACAAAATCAAATCAAGTCTTCAGAGGAAGGTAAAATCAAGTGGCGAAAATCCAAAAGGTCTCAAAAGAATGTTGAACTAGAGAATCTCATTTTTTCTTTAGACTCGTTTTTCAGATTTTAGACTTTTCCTCAAAAAGTACAAACTAAATCGACCTGGTATTTTTACCAAATTTAAAGACCACGTTTTTAAGTAAATTGTAATTTTCTGATAATAGTCCGTTGGCTAGGTTTTTCGAAAAATAATGCAAACTTCCTTGTTTTCATTTATTCACATTTTTTCTAATTTTAGATTTGTATTCAAAAAATTGAATCTGTATCGAGCTGGAATTTTTACCAAACATGGAGACCACATAGATGAGCAAATTGTATTTATTGCCAAAAATCGGTTAGCTAGGTTTTTTGAAAAAATCGAAAAGTTTCCCATTTTCAAACTAAATTGGCCTCATTGTCCTGGTATTTTTACTAAATTTAAAGACCATATATTTAAGTAAATTGTAATTTTCTAATAATAGTCCGTTGGCTAAGTTTTTCGAAAAAAAAAACAACTTCCTTGTTTTCATTTATTCGCGTTATTTTCTTCTTCAAATTTTAGAATTGTACTCAAAAAGTTGAAACTGTATCGTGCTGGAATTAGAATATAGATGAGCAAATTGTATTTATTGGTTGGTTAGGTTTTTTGAAAAAATCTCTAAAAGTTTATTTTTTCTTTAGTTTCGTTTTTTTTCTCTTCAGATATTAGTTTTTCTCAAAAAGTGCAAACTAAATCGACCTGCCATTTACTAAATTTAAACACCACATATTTCAGTAAATTGTAATTTTTTGATAATAGTGCGTTGGCTAAGTTTTTCAAAAAATAGCGCAAAATTTCTTGTTTTATTTTACTGTGGTTTTCTTTTCCAATTTTAGATTTGTACTCAAAAAATTCAGACCAGACATTTTCGCCAAATATAAAGATCACATAGATCAGCAAATTGTATTTTTTCGGTCGCCTAGGTTTTTCGAAAAAATCAGAGTTTCTTATTTTTTAATCTCGTTTTTTTTCATATTTTATTAATTTCTCAAAAAGCACAAAGTGTATCGAACTGGAATTTTTAATAAACGTAGGAGCCCACATAGATGAAAAATTGTATTTTTTGGGAAAAGTCGGTGGACTAGCTTTTTTGGAAAAATCTAAGTTTCTTATTTTTTCTTCTATAGTTTCGTTTTTTCTTTAGATTTTAGAGCTTTCCTCAAAAAAATACAAACTAAATCCACCTGGTATTTTTACTAAATTTAAAGACCACATATTTAAGTGAATTGTAATTTTCTGATAATAGTCCATTGGCTAGGTTTTTCGAAAAATAATGCAAACTTCCTTGTTTTCATTTACTCACGTATTTTTCCAAATTTTAGATTTTTACTCAAAAAGTTCAAACTGAATCGACCAGGCATTTTTACAAAATATAAATATAACATAGATAAGCAAATTGTATTTTTTCGGCCGGCTAGGTTTTTCGAAAAATTACAGTTTTTTAGTCTCGGTTTATTTGATATTTTATATTTTCTCAAAAAGCACAAAGTGTATCAAGCTCCAATTTTTTACCAAACAGGAGATCACACAGATAAGCAAATTGTATTTAATGGCAAAAGTCGGTTTTTTGCAAAAAATCTCAAAGTTTTTTAATTTCTTCCTGAGTTCGTTTTATTCTTCAGATTTTAAAGTTTTGCTCAAAAAGTACAAACTAAAGACCGCATATTTAAGTAAATTGTATTTTTTTGATAATAATCCGTTGGCTAGGTTTTACGAAAAAAAAATGTAAACTTTCTTATTTTCATTTACTCACATTTGTTGTCAAATTTTAGATTTTTATTCAGAAAACTTAAAGTGAACCGATCTGGTATTTTTACCAAATATAAAGATAACATAGATAAACAAATTGTATTTTTTGGTAAAAGTACATTGGCTGGATTTATCGAAAAAATTACAGATTCTTATTTTTTCTTTGGTCTCGTTTTATTTTGATATTTTATACTTTTTTTTATCAAAAAGTACAAACTGTCTCGAGCTGCAATGTTTACCAAACAGAGATCACATAGATGAGCAAATTGTATTTATTAGTACACCAACTCGTTGGGTAGGTTTTTTGAAAAAATCTCAAAGATTCTTTTTACCAAATTTAAAGACCACGTATTTAAGTAAATTTAATTTTTTTTTGTAACAGTCCATCGGCAAGAATTTTTGAAAACAAAGTCACAAAGTTCCATCCCTTTTTGGTATCGTTTTTTTCTTCAAAAAATTTGAATATTACTTCCGGTTTCACCGAAAATTACATCAATTTTTTTTAGACATTAAACGTTCATAAGTATGTTTGTGACAACATTTTTTTTTAACTTAAGAGCATCTTCCTAGACGCCCGCGATAAATTTTCCGTTGGAGATAATAACAAGGAATAGAAAATCCATCCCACTTTTCTGGAGCTTCTTTGCAAATTATTCACAAATAACTGACAATTAATGCGAATCCATAGAGGGCGCGCGAGTTTGGGAGGAATAATTGTGATAAATCATGAAATCGAGCATTAGTAGCCCAGAAAAAACTCAAGTTTGCTTCGTTAGATTTTCAATTTTTTTTCAGATTTATAATCTTAATTAATTAGGCTACAACTTAACCGATAGTCACCTTCTGCAACCTAACACAAAATTAATTAGAGGGGTCCAAAGTTAAGGTACTTTTAGGTCAATATATTTTTTTTTGTAGATTCTCCAATTTTTTTTCCTTCCCCTGGGAGGTATAGAAATGACTTCTAAATCGTCTACAAAAAAAATTATACAAAAATCTTTTTCGTACTAGCCTATTTTTCTGGGGTACTAAACCACTATATTTTCTGTTTAGGAAGATGCTCTTAAAAATAATAAATTTTTTGCTAAAAAAATTAATAAAACTACTATTACTACTCAAAGTACTTTTAAAAAATCCAGGTATGTACATAAAATAAATTATAATTTATGAAATTCATTAGGCTGTTTTTGAGATATTAATTTTTATAATTTTCAAAGTGCGTTTTTTGCAAATATCTTCATTTTTTTAATGGCGTGATAGTGAGGCCACCCCTAAATAGATTTTTTTCTGATTACTATGATACCCAACATGAAAATTTAAACCTCAAGTTTACTATTTTTTTTACCAAAAAAGCCAAAAATTGTTTCTTCAAGTTAAAAAAAATATTTAAAATAAGGAAGTTGGTGTCATTTCCGGTAAAACCGAAAATAAAATTGAAAAAATAATATAGTTCAATAAATGTGTTTACTTAGTCCTTAGTCCATAAATATAAATTTCAATTTTATATTTACATACACAAAGAAATTTCGTGTACACCCTGTATAAGCACATTGTAATTTTTTGGTAATAGTCAGTTTACTACGTTTTTCGAAAAAAAAAATATGTACACTTCCTTGTCTTCTTGTCACGTTTTTTAAATTTTAGAGCTTTTTTTAAGTACAAATAAATTAACACGGTACTTTTACGAAATATAAAGACCACATAGTTAACCATATTTTTTTTGTAAAAATCCCTTAACTAGGTTTTTCAAAAAAATCGCAAAGTTCCTTATTTTTAATATACATATAAAAAAATGAATTTTAAAGAGCTAATTTTTTGTCATCAGGCATTAAATTAATCTAAATTTTTCTTACAAAAATATTTAAAATTTATTTGGCAATATTTAAGACTTGTGGGATTGTTCATCATGTATTACAGGTTTTGAAGACAACACGTTTTTCGGTTAAGACCAATTTCATGTCAAAAACACCGCAAACAAAAATATTATTTATATTCAAAATTGAAATTTAGTCTTGGGATCATCAAAAATGTTATGATAATCTTATGAAACATTAATTTACACAAATGTATGAAAAATCACCTGGGTATTAGAACTAAAACAATCTATTTTTAAATATATGTATTTTATAGAATCTACTAAATTCTGACAAGTGAAAAAAATTTTACAATTTATGAAAAACATATAATGCCCAAAAATTACTTTAACTATGATGCCCTTCTAATTATTTCTGCATAAAGCGTTAACACGTAAATAGTTATCAAATGGTAGTCTAATCAATTTCGATTATACCTGTTTTTCCTCCCTAAACTCACGCGCTCTCTAGCGGTCCGCATTAATTATCAGTAATTCGTTGGTAATTTTGGTACCATAAGTAATAAATTAGACATAAAAAACCAACTTAAATTTTGTAGTTAAAAAAATCAAAGCTATAAAAATAGGCCTGTAATTTTACCATAAATTATTGATGCGTGTGTGTATTTACAATTTAATTTAAAAGCAAGCTGCTTGAACCAGCTATACTACTTTCCCCAATGTTTGTTTTTCAAGTCTTACAAGTCCAATCTTTCTTCAAGCTAAGAACTTCCAATCAATAATTTCGTGTTAGCCAAAACAATAATTGTTGTTGGTGTTTTCCATAAAAATTATGAATAATTCAAGTGTCTGATTTGAAACAATAGCCGAAACCCGAAACGGAGCTCAGCTGTGATCATTTTGCGAAAAGTAGGAGCATGTTTTGCGTGCAGACAGTTACGTCGAAAATAACAGTTCTTTATGTTCTAAAAACTTTCTATTTTAGCGTGACACGTTGGGCAAGTAGCGTTTTATATAATAAACTCAAAACGTTTATTTTTAACCAAACTGAGTTATTTATTGCCAAAATAAGCGTACCATTTTTAAGTGGAAAGGTCAGCTTTAATGTTTTCCTTTAAATTGAGATTTGTTTTAAATTCGTTGATGGTGTTTATAATAGGAAGAATGAATAATCATAATCAAATTGGCCTTGTGTTTAGAGAGTCGATTCAATGAATGCTCCAATGATTTAAGAAAGCCTTAGATTTATATCTAAATACACAAGAATATTTTGTTGTAATAACCAATATTTATTATACCAACTTTTTTATCAGCAAAATTATCAACACATTCAAAACTTTTCAAATATTGATTACTTTAAATTTTAAATCCTTGAATACTAACCTAGTCTTAAAATTGCAATTATTATGTGCTTACAAATTAATTAACATCCTGTTTCTTGTAGTTGTTTTATTGTTCAAGCAAGTTTAGTTGAAATTTAAAAAACAAAAGCGCAAAAATTTTTATAGTTTCAACTTGCTGAATTGTAGCTAGGGGCACTTTTATGTCAGCTCCTAATTTGTGGAAAACTTTAACAATTCCTCCTCGCAATCCTTGTTTAATTAAATTGAAAATGAAAAAACTTTTTCTAAACTATTGTTTCAATTTATAAAAAAATTGTGAAATAATAAAACTTTAAGTATATCATTATAATTTACAAAAATAAGATAAGAAATCTGATTTATAATAATAATAATATAATAGATGATATTTTAATAATTTACACTTTAATTGGTTTTAAATATAGATTTGATTATTAATCAGTTATTTATATTAAAATGTTTTTATTTGCTATGCACATAATTTTATGGTATAATAGAAATAACTTAAAAAAAAACCAACCTGATATGTGGGATTCCTATGCCTCCATGTAAAATCTTGTAAAGTTTGCTTTCGTACAACAGTTGCGGATGTCTGGCACGGATACCTTCCAATTTTACAGCGACTTCCTGCAAAATAACAAAAAAATTAATTTTAAATTTCCTAAAATTTTAACATGTGCCTTATAAACAATTTTAAAAATTTTATTCTTTGTACATTAAAAATGTTGTTTGATAAAACTAATGGTATCTTCACCTGGGTTATTCCCAATAATTTAAATGTGATTAAAGTTTATAAAATGTTAACCAGGCTTTTATCTCGAATTGCTTTATAAGTGGGTTGTAGTTTACAGGACATCTCTGAAAGTATTACACAACATTTCACATTGCATTATTCTACAGTGAATTTCTAAACTCACTTTTATAATTTCCCAATAAAGCTGCAATAACAGAATACACCCCCACATAAGACCTTCAAATATACCATATAATAAAACGCCTTAATTTTTGTAAAATTTTATACCGGGCTGAAATTACATTTAAATGCATTTATTTTTACATTCATATTTTTTGCTCAATTTTTTTATATTTTGTTAAAGATACAGTCCTTAGTACAACTACATTAAAAGTTTTTCATAATCAGTCCTGGAGTCAAAAAATTTAAAAAAGAATGAAAAAAATCGGTCACTTTTTCAGATTTTATTTTTTTAATCGAAAATAAAAAAATGTTAGGGCTCAATTTTTTTATATTTTGTTATACATACAGTCCTTAGTAAAACTACATAAAAAGTTTTTTCAAAATTAGACGAGTCAAAAAATTTAAAAAAGAATGCAAAAAATCAGTCACTTTTTCAGATTTTATTTTTTTAATCAAAAATAAAAAAAATATAAGTCTCAATTTTTTATATTTTGTTACACATACTGTCCTTAGTAAAACTGTATAAATTTTTTTCTCAATATTTCTCATTATTTAAATTATGTATTTATTCGAATCTTTTTTTAAATTTTTGATCAATAAAAAAGTTATAGTATAAGCCGCTTGTAATCTCTAAATCATTGATCATGGAACAAAAGAAAATTAATTTTTAATCTCCGATCTACAAGCTAGTATTGTTTTTAACTGGTCTATAAAAAGAGAGAAATTTGTAAGCTTTGAAAGCCACTTTTGACACCCACAAAGGACATTCTCCTTGTCTATTATTTTATATTCAAGGATATAATTTTGTTGAAACACCTTGCAACATTCCTAATTACCAATTTTTACATTGTTTTTATTTTCTAATTTTTTAATGAATTTCCTTTTTTGTTCGATGATAAATTAGTAAGTGCTAATTACAACCTTCCAATGGCTTTATGATAATAGATTAAATGATTCAATGCTTCGTGGTTGGCTTTTTGATAACTACTTTTGTCTAAAAAAACCAACACACAAATTAATGCGAGATAAGAGTAAAACCCAACAAAGTAAATGAATCATATGTTTATAAAAATATTTATACATATACACACAATTATTATTTTAACTTGGAATTGTTTCTTTATAAACCAATTTAATTTTACAAGCACTTAAATTATTAATGCCAATTTCTAGTAACCTTCGATTAAAAATTTTAATGTTTAAAAAGATAAAATTAATCATTTTTCTGACAAATTTTTCCTACTTTTTATTAATAACGTCATAGTATGACATATTTAAATTATAAAAATATTGCTTATTGACGTTAAAAACTGTAAATTTTTAAGTAACTACACTACTTTTATTGTACTTATTTTTTTAATGACGCAGCAGCAAATTGGGAACATAGGAACACATATTAAAACAATAGATAAAAATAAACATATGTAAGTAGACCCATGGAACATGTTTGCATAAACCTTTTCCTGATTACACTAGTTATGCTATTTTTTTTGCAAAATGTGGGTAATCTAATTTTTTCACCAGGAAATTCAAACAAAAAATGGAAAAAGAATAAATAAAAACTGATTTTAAATTTGTATTTTTTTTTTTAATTTACTTTATTTTTTTTAAATTATTTTTGGTATTTTATGGATTAATCGGCAAATATTTGCAAAACATACTTTTTAATAGTCAAAACTTGATATTTAAGCACTTGTAAAACAAAATTTAACAAAAAAATCTGTAATTCCATTCAAATTGATTTTATAGACTTTCATTGTTCAAAACTTTGTTGGAACGATGATAAATATGAGATATTTCCAGAAATAAGGTGTTCTAAAATCATTTTTTTACCAGCGAAAAGTACTAATTGCAAAAATTATTCCGACTATACTCATCGTTTGTTAACAAATTGTAAGAACAACTGAAAACATCGAGAAGAAAATAATAAAAAAAACTTTGGATAGTTATAAAACATAGAAACGTTCAAGCATGAAAAATTACAATTTTTAACTCTTTTTTAGAAAAATGTATTTTTTATAATAATTTATTTTTTTATTATACAATTTTAGAACTTTTAAGCTTAAATTTGAAGGTTAATATTCTTTTGTAAAGTCATTACTATAATTAATGGTGCGAACAGGCTTGGCTTGACATTGTGGCGAGCAATAAAACAATGTTCTTTACAGTTTTAAATCTACACACAAGTTATTGTAATTTTAAGGCATGTAAGTTCGTAAATTATACTAATAACTGATAAAATTGTGCATGTTGATCAGTAATTGTGATTTCATTAGCTAAAATAATTACTATTTAGACCCGTTGGTTGGTTTAAACAGGTAGTTTTTTTACTTAGAATTAAAATCAACTTACATGCATTAGAAACTTCAATTTCACCACAAAATTAGGTAATTTAAACATATTTTTAAATATTTTTTTTAAATGAGATTTCAAAGACATCATAGTAAATTCTCACAACTGGAAAAAAAATTCACAATGTATAAAAAATATAACGACCTAAAAGTAAAATCTGTCAGAGGAAACTACAGACATCCTATTGCCCGTAATGTTCGATTTCATTATTTTTCCTCAAACTAGCCTAGCGGTCCACATTAATTGTTGCTGATAATTTTCAACGAAGCTACAAAAAAGTGGGATGGATAACATTTTTATTCATTATGATCCTATAATGGGGTGCATAATTTTTCCATCATTTGGGTGTTAAATGGGCCATAAACAGTATTATTATTCTGTCCTGCCTCTTGTGGTTAGTTTTTATTAATTTTCAATTTTCATCATGAGTACTAATTCTAAATTAATTCAAATGTCATTGCTTCCGGAAGATTTAGAAGTTTCACAATCAACAAATTGTCAAGATCAATTGACTGATGTAAATATTATTTTTCTAAGCAGAAGCGTTCCGAATGGAAGTACTGCAGATGTGTGCATACCATACTAAATGCAATATGTAGCATATGCACTTAGAACCTTCTGCTACCTGATTTGATTGTTTCAGAGGTCGGAGCAAACAAAAACAAAGATGAAAATATGAACAAAACTAAATAAAAATATATGAAATAATTTCAACAAAAAATTAAACCAATTCCAACAAAAATTCTTCAGAGATATTGCGGTTATTTCTCTAGGACAAAAAATGTCCATTCAGTCTTTTATAAAATTCTAAACTAATATGTATTACTATAAATTTTAATAAAAACAATTTTAGAAGACTAAACTAAAGAATAAAACTCAACTAATCTAACCCAAAATTACTTTAAAATGCTGAAAGTATCTATCCGTCCCAAATATACAGGGTGTCCAAAATTCTTGCATAGAAATTGAAGGGGTTATAGAGGACATAAAAAAAGCAACTTTTCTCAGTAGACCCATTGTTCGGAAATTAGCCTCTGTTACATTTTAGCGCAAGACTCAATTTTAACAATTAAAAATAATAAATTTGAAACATTTTCAAATAAAAATATGAATGATTACATAAAATATAAACGAACTCTGACCCCTGTTGTTTATACTTATTTTGTATTTAACCTATAAATACTAGATTATCAAACATACAAACGCAAATTTTTGTTGACCGCATTTGTGGTCGAATTAAGGCTGACACATTAGGTTGCTTGCTGGTGCTAGCAGCTTACAGCGGCTGGTAATGACTGAAAATTTATTTTAGTACCTTTTTTCAGATGGCAAAAATTAATGCAATAATTAAGATTAGAGGTAAATGAAATTGGGAGCGGAATAAAAGGCCGCCACAGACAAAAGACCGAAGAAAAAAAGGCAGAATGGCAAAAGACAGACATGGACAAAATGCTGAACCATGAAATGTTGATGCGAACAAAAGGCCGGTAGTAAAAGTTAATGTGCACAAAATTAAAAAAATTTTTATTCCATTTCTCCTTTGAAAACAAATGTTTATTTGAATTTTTTTTCATAAAATCCTTAGTTTCGGAAATATAATCTCATCTTTTTCAAGTTGGGTGACTCACCCTAACCATGTACAGGGTAATTTTTAAGTTCATACTTATTTTCGACAGGATATGTAAAACTTAATGCATTGTCATTTGGAAAAATATTTAAATAAGAAAGGTATAAGGCAAATAAGACAAATAATTTTTGAATTAATTTCATATTTATTATTAATTTTATATTCATAAAATAAACAAATAACTATCTGCAGTAAACTGAGCAAAAGACCCGGACCAAATAAAATCTGTGCATAAAAATTTTTCACCGGGCTGAAGTTACATTTAAATGCATTCATTTTTACATTCATATTTTTTATTCGAAAAAGAAATGTAAGGCCTCAATTTTTTTATGTTTCGTTACAGATACAGTCCTTAGTAAAACTGCATAAAAAGTTTTTTCAAAATCAGACCAGGAGTCAAAAAATTTAAAAAAGAAAAAAAATAAAATCTCAAAAAGTGACTGATTATTTTCATTCTTATTTAAATTTTTGACTCCCGGTCTGATTTTGAAAAAACTTTTTATGCAGTTTTACTAAGGATTGTATCTGTAACAAAATATAAAAAAATTGAGCCCTTACATTTTTTTGTTTTCGATTAAAAAAATTAAATGTGAAAAAGTGACTGATTATTTTCATTCTTTTTTAAATATTTTAATTCCTGGTCTGATTTAAAAAAAAAAACTTTTTCTGCAGTTTTACTAAGGATTGTATCTGTAACAAAATATAAAAAAATTGAGCCCTTACATTTTTTTTTTCGAATAAAAAAAAATGAATGCATTTAAATGTAACTTCAGCCCGGTAAATTTTTCAGCCTTTTATTTTTGTCGGCCATTTTTCCTTTCAACTTTTTGTCGTCGGCCATTTTTTTAATTCGTCCTTTTGTCCAAGTCGGCCTTTTATCTATGTTGCCCTTTTGGTCTTTAGGAAATCAGCCTTTTGGGGTAGACCCAAAGAAGTTTGTGAGCAAATGGTATCAGAAAGAAAGAAACGTAAATGGGTTAAAAGAGTCCAAGAGCATTAAAGTCTCCCTAATATAACATAGATACGGTTTTTGTTGAATAGGTAGTTTTTTGTGTGTCAATCCTTGTGAAGGCAGCATGTTTTCTTAAGTTCATGAATGTTTGATCTATATTTAACAAAAAAAGTATTATTATGTTTTATGACGGATGTTAGTTGTGTCAGAGTGAGGGGTGGCAGCACATTTTCTTATCAATTTGCTTAACACACTTCACCGGCTGCTACAAACGTAGACCTTAGTTGTGTAACAGACAAAGAGTTTAAAAAGAGGTAGGAAAAATTAGCATTTTTTTAATACTTCAGTCAAGTTTTAGTAAAGTTAAGACATTCTCGAATACATAAAAAGCTACTGATTCAACAAAAAACGAATCTATGTTATATTAGGGAGACTTTAGTGCAGTCGGCTCTCCTACTAAAAGTTTCTATGTGCTACTTTGACAGCGGCCTTATAAATCATTCATCGGCTACTATTTACAGGCTTTAACAAAGAGTTCACACTATTCAGTCTAATGTGACAGGGCCTTTAGAGTATGCTTTACTTCCAGCATAATTTGTGAGACAATTTGTGTTGAATTTTCTTGCAACAATTCTTACATACGATTTGTTGTGGGAAATATGATCGCCAGATATATCCTTAAGCGGTCAAATTTGAAATTCAGTTGATATTTATGATTTTCGTAATAATTTATTTTAAAGCAAAGCTCTATTAAAATGCCATACTAAAATGGTTATTGTTTAATGCAATATTTGTGTTCGTGGTGTAAACTAAAATAGGATTATGGCAGGATTCAGTCAATCACGTAAACAACGTGTTTATCTCGACAGAGTTCATTTGGCCTGGATTGAATTATTCAATCTATGTTAATCCTAGTTACCAACTAAAGAAAAAAAATCCCTCCGTTTTTAACCTCAAAATCACTCATTATGTTCAATTTAAATTTTTTTTAAATTTAATAATCTTTAACCCCCAGTATTATCAACAGACATTTAATTTTAAATGAGGTTTAATTTGACATATACAGGGTGATTTTAAGATAAAAACTTCATATAAACATGTTCAATATAGCTTCCTAAGGGAGCTGCAGCCCTTCAAAAGTGGTGTCAAAAAGAAGGTTTTTGCACATTTATTTGAAAACGCTTTGTACTAGAAATTTCAAATTTTGTGTGAACCATAATACACTTCAGATATGTTTTCATGAATTTTTTTGCAGGCGTTTAAAGGGTAGTTTTTAACAGGGTGGGAAATAAAAACAGTCATAACTTTTTAGTTCATTTTTTTTTGGATTTTCTTTTCTCAAAATAATTTTACCAAACATTTTCAGACAAAAAGGTATTCTTGTGCGAACTCTGTAGAATGCACCATTTTGGAGAAAAATCCATGTAACCATGCGTTTGCCAATTTAAAGATATTTTACGGTAAATTTTTGTGCGTGGGTATTTAATTTTATCCACATTACCCGCCTTCAATTATTTCGTAGCTAATAAAATGTATCTTTATTTTATTATTTTTAATGCTTTTAATAAATTTAGGGTTGCTCTCCCTTAATATTTTGACACCACCTTTGAAGGGCTGTAGCTCCCTTAGGAAGCTATATCGGACATAAGTTTATATAAAGTTTTTATCTTAAAATTAGTCGTAGAATCTGCCTAAAAATTTCGGCGGTTTAATTTTGACTCACCCTGTATAGTATTTTTATGAAGTTTGAATATAGTTTAAATGACATTTAGCTGCAAAATAGACTATACAGGGTGATCACATTTATGTTAAAATCTCTCGGGTGGTGATTCCTTAGATAAAAATAAGAAAAAAAGTTCATATAAACATATGTCCGATTCTGCTTCCTAAGAGAGTTACAGCTCTTCAAAGGTGCTGACAGAGAACATGTTTTTGGCCATTTATTTCAGAATGGATACCAGTAAAGCATTCAAATTTGGCATAACTCTTAATATGCATTGGACTCACGTCCATGATTTTTTTGAAATTTTTTTATTGGTTCTAAGTGGTATTTTAAGAGATCGTTGGTGGTACAAACAATGGTAACTTTTTTAGTACTGCATTTTTATGAGATATTTTTTCAAAATGTCATTCTGTAATCAAATTTACACAAAAATGGTGCTCTTATACAAATTCGATAGGATGAGCCGTTTAAGAGAAAAATGCATCTAAAGATGTGCTTGCCAGGACAGTTGTCATGGTTACCATACCTAACATTTTTGTAGGCCTATTATTTTACCAAAATTATTCCATAATTTATGAAAAAAGGTTCCTATGTAACGTTTGGAATAATTTTGGTAAAACAATAGGTCTACAAAAAAATTTAGTATGGTAACCATGACAACAATCACGGCAAGCACATCTTTAGACGCACTTTTCTCTTAAACGGCTCATTCTATCGAATTTGTATAAGAGCACGTTTTTTGTGTAAATTTGACTACAGAATGATATTAAAAAAAAAATCTCATAAAAATACAGTACTAAAAAAGTTACCATTGTTTTTACCACCAACGATCTCTTAAAATACCAATAAAAAAATTTCAAAAAAATCATGGACGTGAGTCCAATGCATATTAAGAGTTATGCCAAATTTGAATGCTTTACTAGTATCCCTTCTGAAATAAATGGCCAAAAACCAGCACCTTTGAAGAGCTGTAACTCTCTTAGGAAGCGGAATCGGACTTATGTGTATATGAACTTTTTTTCTTATTTTTATCTAAGGAATCACCACCCGAGAGATTTTAACATAAATGTGAATCACCCTGTATATGTCAAATTATACCTCATTTAAAATTAAACGTCTGTTGATAATACTGGGGGTTAGAGTATTAAATTTAATAAAATAACTTCTCAAACACTCAAGCCTTCTAGGTTACAGCAAGGTGCATAGTTAATGGTTACGAAGGCAGCACAGTAACAATTGACAGCAGTCAGATATGCCAACTTCTATAACATAATTTACTAGTAACTTTTGGAAAGTCAATCGCGTTTATGTCATTACAAATTTTTATTCAATTACGTTTTCTGTTTATTTTTTAAAATTATGAAAAAAAATTTACTTCGGTTTTTCGGACCGAAAGCCTGTGGTCCGAATAAGCGGAATCTACTGTAATTATAAAATTCATCTAGAGTATGCGTTCTTTTATTGTTTTAGTTTAGAATACACAATAAAAAGTAACGTCTTGATTAGAATTGAAGTCCCGTTGCAATCCACATCCGATATTAACACAAGCTATAGCCACAAATTTGTGATTAAACCAGGAAAATGCATATTTATAAGACACGATTTTTGAGAAAATTTCCCAATAAATTTATGCTCAAATCAAAAACTATAAAAAAACTTTACGACTTGTTTTGCTCATAAAATGAAGCTCAATTCAACTAAAATTTAATTTCCGTTGCCGTAAAGCTATAAATTAGAGTATCAAAAAAAGACAGATTGTGGAATTATTTGTAAATATTACAAATGAAAGTAAAATTTGACTAATGACTTTTCCCCAGGACATGATTTCCAAATTTAAACTCGTTTTAGGGAAAGTTGTTTACAAAAAACGAACTAATTGGGCGAATTAGAAAAATAAAGCGTTTCTTAATCGAACAAAAACAAACGAATAAAACTTAAATTATTTTAAATTAATCGGATTGTCTTTACATAATTAAATTAGTGAAAAAATACAGTTTAATAAATTTTTTTTAGAAATTGCAACTTGAAGCGAATGTTGTGTAATAAAATAGATGATTATTCAGGTGTAATAAGGTGAATAGGAGACAAAAGGTCTCGAATTAAATAACAAATGGTGAAATGTGTTGCAAGAAGGTTTTTGTGATCTAGACATCCTGGTGCTGTAACCTACTTTCAATTTACACCCAAAAAACGCAAAAAAGGTTAAACTTGAGATAAGAATAATAAATAATAATAATAACGCATGTAAAACCAAATTAAAACAGCTGGAGCATCTTAGAAGCTAAAATACGGGTAAATAAATGAGCCATCGCATGCATAAATGGCGGCCATAATACCTTCGTTCGTGACGAGGAGCGCACCATTTTTACAACAAAGCAGATGGTTACACTTAAAATAACGACTGAAATTCCTTATTTCCTACTTAGATTAATACTTACCTCTCCATTTGTTATATTGATGCCCAAATAAATATCTCCGAACGAACCACTGCCTATTTTACGAATTAAACGATACTTTCCACCAACTATGTAATCCGGTTTTAAAGGGTTTAACGTGGACATAATTACAATTTATTAATAGTCTTTAAGTAAAAATATATAATTTTGAACGACAAACCACAAATATTATCTACTTGTTGTCGACCTTATCACTTCCTCTTGATACAAGCCGACATTTCTCTTCTTTCGTATCTCGAAGTGACTGATCGTTGTTTCTGACGTCAGGGAAACAATGCACAGATTTGCACAGTAGCTCCTCTACCGGAAACCTCACCAAACACTAGCGCACTAGATTTTACAAACACATTATACCAACCTAATTTTTACAACGAAAAAAAAATCGCGCAAAATAATAACATTAATTAATAAACAATTAATTTATATATTTTAATTAATATTGCCGATTCAAATTCATATTATTGCAAACGTATGTTTGGTTGCATAAATTTTTGCTCTAAGAAATCAACCTTCTGTTGTCTGTATAAATTTGACAGTTACATTTTAACCTCAAAATTTACCCTGAATTAGTGCCAATTTGTATTTATTTAATTTTGTTTTGACCACCACCAAAAATGGCACTACCTTCTAGGAATTTAGCAAGAATTTTAAGCAAGGTAAACCTATTTTCAATTAATCCATTAAAAAAAATTACATAACTCAAGTACTCGACCATATTTAATCGAATTACAGGCTTCAAAACCACCACCAAACGCGCGGCTAATTCAAACTGCAGCAATACGTGTAAGTTAATTAATTTAATCATTTAAGTCGCTAATTTTATATTGTAGTTAGATAAATATAAAGAACGACCGGATTCTCGCACGAAATGCACTTTAATCCCTGGCGATGGAGTTGGGCCAGAATTAATCTATTCGGTTCAAGAAGTTTTTAAAGCAGCAAACGTGCCTGTGGATTTCGAAACGTTTTTCTTCTCAGAAGTAAATCCTACCTTAAGTGCCCCATTGGATGATGTTGTAAATTCGATAACTAAAAACCGTGTTTGCTTGAAAGGGATTTTAGCAACACCCGATTATAGTAATACTGGTGAATTACAAACACTTAACATGAAGTTAAGAACATCGCTTGATTTATATGCAAACGTTGTGCATGTAAAATCACTTCCTGGTGTAACTACAAGACACCAAAATATTGATTGTGTTATTATTAGAGAACAAACGGAAGGTGAGTATTCTGCTTTAGAGCACGAAAGCGTCCCTGGAGTCGTCGAGTGTTTAAAAATTGTAACTGCTAAGAAATCACAGAGGATTGCAAAATTCGCTTTTGATTATGCCACGAAAAATCAACGAAAGAAGGTTACTGCTGTACACAAGGCTAATATTATGAAATTAGGCGATGGGTTGTTTTTAAAAAGTTGTGAAGAGGTACGTTTTGGAATAATTATATTTTTTTTTATTTATTATCGTATTGTAGATTGCAAAGTTGTACCCGAAAATCACTTTTGAAAAAATGATCGTCGATAATTGTACCATGCAAATGGTTTCAAAACCACAGCAATTCGATGTTATGGTTACACCTAATTTATATGGAAGTATCGTTGATAATTTAGCATCTGGATTGGTTGGAGGGGCTGGTGTTGTTGCTGGTGCTTCTTATTCTGCTGACTCTGTCGTTTTTGAACCTGTAAGTTTTAAATTCATGCAAAAAACGAGTTTATTTTGATAAAGAAGGTGGTTTTATGAATAAACAGTACGAATGATAAATACATTGGTTCAATTTTCGCCGGAAAATTCTAAGAAAAATATGAGAAAATCGTCGATTTCTTAAATTATTTAGTATTTTATTCACCTTTTTAGGACTTTAGTTGGAAAAAACTTAATAACTTTTTTATTTTTATAAACATTTTTACAAAATATTGTACAATCGTGTGTGGTACTATCATCTATCAGTGTTACAATTTTCAGCGGAAAATTCCAAGAAAAACTTGAGAAAATCGTCGATTTCTTGAATTATTTTGTATTTTATTCACCTTTTTGGGACTTTAGTTGGAAAAAACTTAATAACTTTTTTATTTTTATAAACATTTTTACAAAATTTTGTACAATCGTGTATGATACTATCATTTATCAGTGTTCCAATTTTCGCCGGAAAATTCCAAGAAAAACGTGAGAAAATCGTCGATTTCTTAAATTATTTAGTATTTTATTCACCTTTTCGGGACTTTAGTTGGAAAAAACTTAATAACTTTTTTATTTTTATAAACATTTTTACAAAATTTTGTACAATCATGTATGCTACTGTCATTTATCAGTGTTCGAATTTTCGCGGGAAAATTCCAAGAAAATCGTCAATTTCTTGAATTATTTTGTATTTTATTCAACTTTTTGGTACTTTAGTTGGTAGAAACTTAATAACTTTTTTGTTTTTATAAACATTTTTACAAAATTTTGTACAATCGTGTATGGTACTATCATCTATCAGTGTTACAATTTTTGGCGGAAAATTCCATGAAAAACTTGAGAAAATCGTCGATTTCTTGAATTATTTTGAATTTAATTCACCTTTTTGGGACTTTTTAGTTGGAAAAAACTTAATAACTTTTTTATTTTTATAAAAATTTTTACAAAATTTTGTACAATTATGTATTGTACTATCATTTATCAGTGTCACAATTTTCGGCGGAAAATTTCAAGGAAAACTAGAGAAAATCGTCGATTTCTTGAATTATTTTGTATTTTATTCACCATTTATGGGACTTCAATTGGAAAAAACTTAATAACGTTTTTATTTTTATAAACATTTTTACAAAATCTTTTACAACGAGTATGGTACTATAATTTATCAGTGTTACAATTTTCAGTGGATAAATCGTCGATTTCTTCAATTATTTTGTATTTTATTCTCCTTTTTAGTAGATAAAAAATAATTCAAGTTAAATATTTCAGGGTGCACGTCATACATTTTCTGAAGCTGTAGGTAAGAATGTGGCGAATCCAACTGCGATGTTGTTGTGTGCTGCGAAGCTTTTATATCACGTTAATTTACCATCGTATGGAAAAATGATAAGAGATGCTGTTAATGTGGTTTTACAAACAGGTAAAACTCGCACCAAAGATATCGGTGGACAATCAAGCACCCAAGAATTTACTTATGCTGTAATTGCAAACTTAAAGTTTTAACAGCTGTTGCATTTATAGTAAAATGAAAGAAATAGTATCACAATTTAATTAATTAATTGTAGCAAAAAACTAGTGCCTAATTTATAATTAAAGGCAGGTAATTAAATAGTGGAGAGAGCCTTGTAAATATACATTACGTATTAGTTTCAAAACATAACACCAGTATTTATTATTTATTTATAAAATTGAAGGTAAAATATAGATTAATTAATTAAATAAACGAGTGTTGTTCGTTGATTTCAATTATTTCTTTTTCTTCTTTTCATTACCAGATTCCCTTTTTTGTTCGACTGGCTTTTTTTTTATTCTAATTTTCATGTACTTTTCTCTAGCTAATTTCACGTTTGCAACAACTGGTTTATCTATGTACTCAAGTTGGGGCTGTTTCGGCTTGGCCATCTCTCTTATCCTTTTTGACGCCTTGTATGTTAAAGCAATGGGATTTACTTCAAAAGGTTTTTCATTTATTCCAGTGCATAGTTTTATGACTGGTTCAGCTAACTTCAGCACCCTTTGTGAAACTAAAATTTTTAAATTTATTTTGAAAAGAGGACTGATATTATTTTGTACTTTTTTTTTCTTTACTCTTCCCCCTTTTTTTCTTTTTATTCTTTTTATACTTTTGGACTATATTTCGTGGGAGTGGTTTGCTTAACTTTTCGAGACGCTCACTCATATTATACATTATTCCGGTGGGTTTGACCTGAATTAAAATTAGGTAAATATTTTAAGTTGTAGTTAATTGATGAATTCACCAAGCGTTACCAATAGCGGAATGGGTTCTTTAGGAATTGGTGCTGTCGCAAGTTTAATAATTCGTTCAGTTGGGGTGTAATTTAAAGCTTCTTTCTTCACCTAAAAAATGTACAATATTTTTTTTTAATAATTATCTACAGGGTGTACAAAAAGTTCGGCAACACCCGTTTATTTTTGAAATGAAGCATTTTTGTAATTTCAGGCGATATTCACTTAACTTTTTTATTGCATATTATTATAGTTTGCTTTCAGAGTTTTACGGAACATATTTTTTTATTTTTCTGAAGTAAACAGTTTGAAAGTTACAAGGGTTTAAATTTTCAATACATAAAGTTTGGCCTCGCTGCTTTATATTTTAGAAATTTAGCATTTTACTGAAACATGTTTTAAATAAAAGTTGTACGATTCTTAGTGACGCACTTTTTCGAAATAATGCGATAATCACTTATTTTTTTTTTTAAATAGCAACCACCTATTTTTATTACGATTATCATGGAGCATGGATACTATGGATTGTATCCATACTCCATAGTATTATTAAAGCTTGCTTTCAGTGATTTATGGAGCATATTTTTTTTAATATACTAAAGTAAATAGTTTAGAAGTTACAAGAGTTTTAATATGTGTGTTTCTTTTATTTGAAACATTTTTCTCAAAAATAAACGGGCGTTGCCGAACTTTTTGTACACCCTGTATATTACTACTGTTTTTTATTCAGAGAGGGTTGAAATTTTGCAGGTGTACAAAGGAGAAAATTTTAAGACAAAAGTGTAAATGTCACTTTTCGATCGGACCACCCCGAAAAACGTTATTCCACTCCGAACGAAAAATCGAATTCATCCCCTAAGTGTACGAAATTCACCCCGAATCGCATCAAATTTTTCGGAAGACAGTGGTTTTAACCAGCTCGGACCTAACTATTAAGGGGGCGGAGATACAACCCCTTTTGTATTTTTACCTAAAAATCGGACGTTTTTTGCGAGGAACCGCTAAAAAGGGTGTTTTTTCGCCCGATTTTAAAAATTCTGGTTGTATTGTAAAGAGGAATGTTTATTCTAAGTGGGGTAGCACTTTTAAATTTTTTGGGCTACCAGAACACTTAAAAAAAAATTCACGAAAATGGTCGATTTTTCTTGATTTTTTTTCGGTTTTTCGGCGGCGCCAACTTTGAAAAATCGCAACTCCGTCGGGTTTCATATGGAAGCGAAGAAATTTGGCGCCTTTTATTTTCAAATTTTGGGGAAAAACCATAACCAGTTTTAAGTTCCCAGGTGCGAAGTGAACAATTTGAGCGTTTGTACCTCAAGTTTGTAGCTTCGATCTGAAGATGCAAAAATGCAAAAAAATCGCGGTTTTTTGATGTGCCATCTACATACTGCGCTTCTTCAGGAAACGAGCGCATTTTTTTGATATCTCAATTTTTTCTGTACTTTTGGCGCCCTCAAATTCTTGCTTCGAAATTTATACTTTTTTTGACGTCGACTTTGAAAATTCGTAACTTTTGATAGGAACCAGTTATAACAGTCAAATATTTTTTATTTAGTTTAGTACATTAATATTTATAAGTAAAAAAATCAACACTGCTAAATTTTCACCCAAAGCTTCAGAAAAAAATTCAACGTAATATGTTCATCAAATCTCACAAAAAGGGGTTGGACAATTGCACAAATTAATTAATATCTTCGAAAGTATTCAACCTAGCAGGACGATTAATAGCTTAAAATTCACCCCGTGACCACTTTCATAAGAATATGCCGAAAAAGTATTTTCGGTTAAAAATTCCAGGACCGTAATAGTGTACCAAAATTTTTCCAAAACTTTGCGAATTTTTTCCCTCAAAACTAACTACCGGATTTTAACAAAATATTTTTTAAATTACGTCTATCCACATTATTTAGATTTTGTAAAATTTTCAAATTGACAACTTTTATAGTTTTCGAGCAAAAAATAAATACCGATTCGCAGGAAAAATTTGAAGCCTTGAAATAATTCGAAAAAATTTTTATTCGATTTTTTAAAGATTGACTCCGCAAATGAAAGATAATAAAAAATGATTGAAATGAGACACCCAAAAAATTCATTTTTTTTAATGGAGAGGTTTGAAAAATCGTCTTAAAAACCAAACTAATCGATTAGTTTGGTTTTTAAGACGTTTTTTCAAATCAAATCAAATCAAATGGAGAGGTTTGAAAAAACGTCTTAAAAACCAAACTAATCGATTAGTTTGGTTTTTAAGACGTTTTTTCAAACCTCTCCATTATGGAACACCAAACGTTGGGAAATAACTTTCGTTTAGAAACATTTTTTTTAAGTTTTATGTAGCTTAAAAATCCAAAAGTACTATCATGTATTGTAATATTGGTTGCATTAAAAGTACAAAGAAATTTGGGTTGCCTATAATAAATTAATAAAAAAACTAACCAAATGTTTCATTTTATAAACCCAACTTGAAGGATCTTTGGATGGTTTTATATACTTCTTAGATTTTGCTACTTTGGTAAGTCTTTCAGTTAAACCAGCAAAACTTTCAATTGGTTTCCTCGGTCCTCTCTAAAATCATCACAATTTACCCTAGATTTTTTGTAAAATAGGTAATCATTAAAATACTCACACTAACAAGAGGTGGTTTAGGTATAATTCTCGGTTTAGAATTTTCTTCAATCCACATTTTATATTCTTTTATTTGTTGTGATCTGGGGGGTTTTGGAATCTCTTCAGGATCCATTTTTTATTATAATGATTTTACACAAGAATTTAGACAAGAAAAATAGTGACACCAAAAAGGTAATAAAGTTGACAAATTAAAGAAAAAAGTATGCCATGGTTTAAATTTGAAAATTAATTTTTGTCCCATCAGTAATTGTGACATTTTCAAAATCATTAGTAAAATATCATAAAGTGTGAGTTATTTAGAATGGAAAAGCCGAAAATGGGCCAGGAATTACCTAATGAAACTGGGGATTTTGCTAAAAATAAAAATCAGCGAAAAGATAAGCGGTTTAAACATAATTGGCGCATTGATATGCTAGCTGTGCCTAAAGGTCATGAAGAGGAATTGGAATTATTCAAAATGTCCAAACTGGACAGACACCTCTTCTTGGAGCAAAAAAGCAAAACTAACCTGGAAGCCAAGAAATCTAAAAAGAAAATACCTTTAGAACAAAATCCGGAGAGGATGAAGAGGATTAAAGAAATGTCTGTTACATCACCAAGGTAATAAAGAGCGAATTTACAAAAAAAATATAATAATTCTTATTTAATATGAATTTTTAGATTTTATTTACTGCAGAAAAAAATGTACACAAAAAGTTTGGGTAAGAATTTCGAAAAGAAAATGGATGTTAAATTCAAAGAAGCTTACCAAAGCCCTTACAACGAGTATCAACGGGCAAAAGAAGAATTAAAGTAGGTATTCTTAAAGCTGTAATGAATTGTACCAAAATTATTTTTTGTAACAATAAATGTTTTTTAGAAAAAAAATCTATTTTTTAAATCTAACATTTTATTTTAGAAAAAAGAAGAAGGGTAAACCAACGAAGGGTGGTAAGCCTAAAGGTGGAAAAGCTAAAGGTCAAAAAGGAAAAGGGAAGGATGCAAAATCCAGTGAAAAGGCCACCAAGAAAAAGAAGAGCAAAAAGGAATTGATCGCAGAAGCTGTAGAGTATTGCAAGAAAATGGCTATTCCCAAACGAGTATTTAAACCACCCAAAATTGATGTAAATATTTTGCAAAAAAATTTTTAAGGAATTTTGTTCAATATTTTGCTATTAATAATTCTCTTGTAAGCTCGAGTGATCACTTTGGGTTTATTTCAAGTGCATGATATTTAAATAAATTCTTTGAAATTTTGTAGAGAGGAAAAATTGTAGATTTGAACGCGATAGCTGTAAACATGGCCAAAATGGCGAAATCTAAACCATATTTTGGGTCTTCACTACAAGTACGAGATTTCACCAAGGTAGATTTTTTTTTAAATTAAAGAATGAGAAAAATTGAAATATACAATTTTTAGATAAGCCCAACTGCACTGCATTACTTTCCTACAGACAGGATACGTGAATTGGCAATTATACCTGAAGTTAGACGTGTGGAGATAATTCCAAAAATTCCAGGACAAGTCGCCGAAAATGCCCTTCATGCAATAGGTAATTCTTTCATAATGTTTTTACCGTCACAAAAATGGCCAGGTGTGGATTTAGACCTTCTTTGAGTTTGGAGTACCCTGACCACCTTCCTCGGGCGCATGCGTCAAAATCTCACCCGTGAATCTTGATTCGCCTGGTTCAGACCAAGAGAATTTGGATTTGCCGATGAGATTTTGACGCATATGAGCTTCGAGGAAGGTGAGATTGACATTCACTGTGTGAGATTTCAGGAGAATAGACGTACTAATATTGCTCGACTAAATATCTAGTAGGTTAATTATTGACAAGAAATGTAACTTTAGTGACTTCTCTCATCTAAATCACCTCATTTAATTATCACCATCATAATTCATTCCAGCAAGCCCTAGAATTCTCGAGTTGGCCAAAAAGAGAGAAAAGGCAGGACCTAAGGAAGCAGACGTGAACGAAAACGCTTTTAAGATCAGCCCGAACGCTTTGAGATACGTTGCAACTGCTAGAATAAAGGAACTTGCAAAACCTAGAGAATACGAGTAAAGAAAATGGTGTCGACAAAACTGCGGAAGTGGTGCAATGAAAATTCCATACCTCGAGAAATACCTAAACAACCAAAAGTTGATGTATGTTAAATTTTAATCATAAATATTTCTTAGTACCCATCACTTTTGTAGAGAGGAAAAAAAGTGGTGATCAAGAAAATTTTGGCGGATATAATAAGATTATCAACACCACCTAAGAGGTTGCGCCAAAAAGGTGATAAAAAATGCAAAAAAAATCCGTTTAAGGTAAACATCTTGAATTTTAGAATTATATTTTATGTAATATTTTTTAGATTAGTGTTAAAGCTTTAAAGTATAGAGCAAGCAAGCGGATTGTGGAGATATCACAACCCAGGCACAAGTATGTTGATCCTTGCGATGATCCAGATCAAAATTTTTCAAATTTTCTGGTATAAAAGTAGTTACGATTTTAAAGTGGTCATATAATAAAAAATTTTAGGTAAAAGATTCAGCTTTGAATTATAAGGCTTCAAAGCGCATTCAGAAATTAGCGCAACATATTGAAAAGATTGGGCCAGGAAATTGTTCGCTTAGGAATTTAATTGTAAGCAGTAGATTAGGAGTTTCTAGTATTTTCCATAATTTTAATTCCTCAGGTTAGCGAAGGTGCTAAAAAATATGAAGCTTCCCCAAGGATAAAAGAAATATCAAAATATCCCGAAAGGTGGAATAAAATTCAAGCTTGTAAAGATCCAAACGTATCTAAAGCTGCTCTGAATGGAACAGGTGAGTATTTTATAAAACCAAAATTGGTGATTTTTATTTTTTGATTTTTAGCATCTCCGAGAACTGCTGTACTGGCAAAACCTAGAAAATATAAAAGTGCTTGTAATCCAAATCAACTTATGGTTAAAAAATCGGCTTTGAATTACACAGCAACACCTAGAATCGAAAAATTGGCTAAACCTAGAAAAGTACCTAAGAAATATCATTGTTGATGAAGATTAGGAAGAATAACTCACACTTATTGTAAAATAAACAAAAAAAGTAAATAAATAAACGCATTTCATACAATTTTGTTTTGATTTAAGCCCTAGAGTAAATCTATAAAACAAGAGTCCTAAAAAAGAGTCTATTCCTAAAAACTATAGGGTCTTCACTTAGAAAAATAGTTTTTTTCTCGGATAAGTTCAGAAATAAAACGAACCACCATATCAGGAATGTTCAGTCTTCAAAATACTGACAAGCTTAGAGGGGACAACCGAGTCGTAAGCACTCTTTACATTTTACATCGACAGTCCATTTCATCCACGATTTTTCATTTTTCAACCGAATTTTAAAAAGTCGGTTTTGAATTAAAGGGAAATGTTCGTTTTATAATCCTACCGAATTTTATTTTTTTCGAGCCACGCGAAAGCTTTTAAAAACACTCCCGAAAAAGTCGATTTTTTCGCTGTTTGTTTCGAACGTCCCTCGCGCCGATTTTGAAAAATCGTAGCTCCGCCGGTTTCGAAATCGAAACGACCAAATCGGGCCCCTTTTTTTCTCACATCCACATTTATGAGATCCAAAAGTTTCGACCCTCCTGGGTCAATTTTGTGGGGAGGACGAATTTTTCTTTGAAAACGATAAAATGTCGCGTTTTTTAGCGGATAAACGAAAAAATCGGTATAAACTAACGTGAGACTTCGGCCGACGAAAAAAAATCGTACGCGGTATTTTTATAAACAAGAATCTCGCGAAAAACAAGTAGGCCGGTTTTTATTATGAAAATTTTATTTTTAACTCATTTTTAGGCGGTTTGAAATTGGCGTACCTTTTTCGACATTTTTTGAATGAAATTTAAAAAAATGTAGTTGCAAAACGATGCATCCTATTTTAACGAAACGTAGCTTAAATTGTGGCTTAAGGTACTCTTAATACGTAGAAAAATACTCAGTTTTGTTCGGCCCGTTCAGCGGCGTCGGGATTTTTTTTTTCAAAAGCGTAGAAAAATATATACAAAAAACGGCGCGTAGAACAATTTTGTGGAGGAAATAAGGCCCAAACGAATCCAAAAATAAAAAATCGCTACACGTGACTTTTAAAAGGGTTCTTTGAGCAAGTTCGGTTTGAGGTTTTAAAATCTCCATCTTTTGATTTGGCTTTACATCGACCCATCAAAGTCGAAATTGTGATTTTTCAACCCCTCGCGACCAAAATTATCGGTGTAAGGTAAGAAAACATCGCATCATCGAACTAAAATATGCAATAAAAAGGGGTTTCAAGCACTATGGTTGTATGTGGATTTTTTAAATTTCTTAAAAATATCAAAAATTTTAACAGCGCAAAAAATTTGCGTTTACGTCTATTTTTTTACCCTGCTTTCCCTTAATCGGATTTAACAAGTGATGGCTCATTTTAAAAGTCTTTACGTAGGCTTTAAGACACACAAAAATCGTTTTGATATCTTTATTCGTTCAGAAGTTATTACCGGATAACTGGTAAAAATTCGAAAACTACTTTTTGACGAAGAAATTGCTATGAAATTTTTGGTTAATCAGAAAATAATTAATTTTGACCGAACCACTTGGCCGATTAAGACGATTTATTGCTTAAAATTATCAAAATACGTTGCTCTATCGAGGAATGCAAAGCCGAATAATTTTGAGCTAAAAATGCGCCCTACAGGGCCGAATTTGTACTCGAAATTTACAAAAACTTTGGAATTTTTTTCGAAAAAATTATTTGGATGATTTCCATCAAACATGACTTAAAATACTCCTATTACGGGTATCTATGTTGGGTAAATTTTTTAGTTTGCTATTGAAAATACTTTTTGAGAAAATTAAGAAAAACGAAAATCCTGAAAAAAATCGGGTGAAAAAATATGAAAAATTTTTTTTTCGAATTTTTGCAAAATCAACTCCTCAAAAGTGCTTCCTAAAGCCTCTATTGACCATGAAAGTTATTTAAAAAGATAAGATTTTTCAAGGTCGCTAGACACTTAACGAAGCACTTTTCGATTAAAATAAGTTTAAATCATTTTATTTTGGTCTCAAGAATATGTGTTGTTACTTTGTACAGACCTTTTGGCGAAAAATTTAAATATTTTTCTAAAGTTAGTTTATGCACCACATGGAAATATTTTTTTCTGCCTAAAATAAAGGAGTTATAAAAATTTTGTAAGAGACAAAAAAAGTTTATAATTACACTGTCTAGCTACAAGTAAAGTTTTATGAATTTTTATTCGGCCATTAAAAAGTTACAAGAAAATCTGCATGCCGATGACCTATTTTTGACCACTTACATAACGTGAAAAAATAAAAACAAATTGTCTACAAATACCTTTTTTCATTACATAGCCACATACCAAATTTTGTTATGATCGTACAAACCAATTTTTAGTAATTTAAAAAAAAAACAAAATAGTATTAAGAACTTTAATGGTCTGTAGCGCCTTAACGAAGAACTTGTGGATAGAGATAAGTTTGGTTAAATCGTCATATTTAGGTCTCAGGAGTATGTGGTATTGTTTTGTAAAGACCTTTTAGGGACACCCTGTATATTTTAAATGTACAGGGTGTCTCAGACCACCCGTCCACCCCTTTTATTTTGAGAACGCCTTGTCGTACATGACTGAAATAAAAAAAATATTACCAAAGCAAATCCGAAGAATGTATTGGTGCACTTATTTTTTTCCGGAATAATCCGGAAGTGCCCGGAACCGGAAGTAACTTTCTATTTTTAAATGGCAACATAGGTCGAGTATGGTATCGTTTGAAAGGTCTTTTAAAAAAAAACAACTTTTATTAAAATATTTTTTTAATATCTTTCATAATTAACAAATTAAACGAAAAACAAAAGCAAACAAGTGACAAATGGTTTCTGAAATTATGGAAAAACACAACCATCATCCTCAAAGGGTAAGGGTAGAGGCAATTATGATTTTTTAAATGGAAACATGTATTTTTTGCTTCGCTTGTTAACAATCAACATTTTTAGGTTATGTATTTACCTTAATTCAAAAAATAAAAAAAAGTTGATTATTTTTAACGAATAAAGCGATAAACGTAAAAAAGAGTTTCAATTTAAAAAAATATCTCTCTTGTCCATTTGCGGATGATGGTAACGATTTAATTTTTCTATAATTTAAGAGACCAATGGTCACTTGTTTGCATATATTGCATATTTTCTTTTTCGTTTAATTTGTTAATTATGCAAGATATTACAAAAATATTTTAATAAAAGTTGTTTCTTTTTAAAAGACCTTTCAAACGATACTATACTCGACCTATGTTGCCATTTAAAAATCGAAAGTTACTTCCGGTTCCGGGTACTTGCGGATTATTCCGGAAAAAAATAAGTGCACCAATGGATTCTTCGGGTTTGCTTTGGTAATATTTTTTTTTATTTCAGCCTTGTACGACAAGGCGTTCTCAAAATAAAAGGGGTGGACGGGTGGTCTGAGACACCCTGTATATGTTAATAAAATCATATTGTCCATGAAAAGCTTTGGCGATGAAACATGTCTTTGTGGATGAGCAGCCTGTCGATAAAAAGACACTGTTGATGACACAACGTTGTTGAAGAATTGGTAATGTCGATGAAACTTCCTTGTCGAAGAAAAGTTTTGTCGATGATCGATGAAAAGGTAGTGTCGATGAAACGATTGTCGATGAAAAGGTAATATCGATGACACGTCCTTGTCGATGAAAAAGTAATGTCGATGAAACGTCCTTGTCGAAAAAAAGGCGATGAAAAGGTCTGTGAAATATCGATGAAACCTCAGTGTCGATGAATTGGTCGTGTCGATGAAATGGTGGCACGCCATTTTCCATTGCGATTTAAATTTCAAAATGTAATTTCGTTACGCTTTTGATTTAATTATTTATTGATTTTTTATAAAACTTTCCTCAATGTCGGGCTTTTCAAATTCATGTTTTGCAATTGTTTCATTATATTATGTTAATATTGTACTTAACGATTTAAATCCTAATTATTTCGGGTTTAATTAGCTGTTTATTTAACACTAGAAATATTTTCGTAGGTCATTAATTTTATAGAATTCACATGACGCAAAATATTTTCATAACGCGCAGTGAGCTTGCATAAATTTGCGTTAATTACCCGAAAAATGATGAACACCAGTAAATAAAAACAATGTTGAAATCGTGAGATTGAAATGAAATTTCTTGATCAAACAATTAGTTTGAAAAAAGTGGAGTAATTTTATTGTAGGGGCAATAAGCAATAAAAATATTACCACAATGCAACATGTTTGTGTTTCCAGTTTCCCAATAAACAATTGATTAGATTATCTGTAGTTTTCGTGGAATTGGATTGAATTTGTTGCGTTTTCAAAAACGCTTGTTCCATTTAGTTTTTGATGATAATTTATGTTTTTAAGAATTTCTCCTCATTTCTCAAGAAAAGTAAACTCGTGTAAATCTTATGGGGACATCTTACAAATGATCTTTAATCCTTTCCACTTCCTAAATCAACTGCATGTAACGTCCTTATTACGTTCCACATGTTAAGCACCTTCTTTATTGTCTTAAGATGTAATTTATTGCTGTGAAGTAAAGTGTAATTAATAAAAGAAAATTATAACCGTGTTATTATATTTTTTTAACGTTCATTCACCTTGACATATTCATGAACAAAGTGGTAAAATGCAAATGAAAATTGTTCGCGGAAATTATCGTGTTATTAAACTGTTATTAACCATTTCTGCTTTTTAATTGTTAATTACACGAATTACAGTAAGTGTAAGTAAATAAGTTAATAAAAGAAAAAAGTAAAAGGTAAAACTGCTTTTTAAAAAGTAGGAAGCTATATTTAGTAAAAATTACGTGCTTTATGCACATACATGTAGTGAAATTTTTTTAAACCAGAATTTTTGTTATAATTAAAAAATTTTTGGTCATAATTATATTAACCTTCTCACTAATAACACAGAATAAATAAACATTGACCAACATTAGTTGAGATTGCGACAAAATTATTTATTTGTCCTGCATCAACTATTTAACTATTTAACAAATTAACATTTTGAAATATGTTAATAATTGAAACTTCTAACAAATAATTAAATTGGGAAAGGACGATTGATTCAAGGAAGGTTGTTAAAAATAGAAATTTATTTATAATGTGATAATTGATTTTAAAATGCACAATAGAAACTAAATTTTGTAATTAATATTTTAAATTTGCGTGCAAAAAACGGAAGTATTTAAAATGGTGAGCAAACAATTTAACAATTATAATTTGTGTAAATAAAAATACAATTTTAATTCAAACGCCTGAAGTTAAATAATTTATTTTTGTTTATTAACTGTGTTCCCAGGTTATTATGTATAATTTAATTTTTTTCAGTAAAATTAATTTTGTCTGCTCTTAATTTCGTTGTAATTTAAACTTTGTGTTTGTAGAATATTGGGCAACATTATTCGTTTTACGAACGATGCATTTAATTTCATCTCACTGAAAATATTATTATTATAGCTGTATCTAGCAATATTGTTGGTTTAATTCTAGAGTAAACCAACTTTTAACATATAATTTACTACATGCAATTGTTGTTATCTCAAATTAATGCATGGTTAATTTATAAAGTTGAGTTTTACTGGATTAACCTGTAATATTTTAATTAAAACTTGAATAATTATTGTAACTATAATTATGGCTTAAATTAGGGTAAAATTATGGTGCAGCACCGACTCAAGCAGCGACCCAAGCAGTAAAAACAAAGACATTGTTTCTGATGCTTGAGTCAATTGTCAATGCGTTGTAAAGAAAGGTTTTCCTTATTGATAAAAGTACTGAATTTTTAAAAGTTGCTGTATTCTACAGGGTGTTTTTTAAATTCATATTTTTAGCTAAAAATTATAAAATCTACTTTTACTCCAAAATGAAGCACCGGAAAACAATAGTACCTTTTCTGTAGAATATTGATCAAGGATTATTTTAGTACATTTAAAATTATCAAAAACGTAAAGAAACAAAAGATATGATCAAAAAAGTTGATGTAACGCCCATGAAAATATTTTTTAAACTTTTATTGGCCGAAAATGTGTACCCTTTTTATGGGACACCCTGTATAAAATAATCCCTAAAAAATCTGTACAAAACGATACCACATACTCTTGAGACCAAAATAAGACGATTTAACCAAACTTATCTCTATCCAAAAGTGCTTCGTTAAGGTGCTACAGACCATTAAAGTTCTTAAAACTATTTTGTATTTTTTAAATTACCAAAAATTGGCTAATACGATCATAACACAATTTGGTATGTGGCTATGTAATGGAAAAAAGTACTTCTAGACAATTTGTTTTTACTTTTTCACGTTATGTAAGTGTTCAAAAATAGGTTATCGACATGCAAAATTTCTTATAACTTTTTAATGGCTGAATAAAAATTCATAAAACTTTACTTGTAGCTAAACAGTGTAATTATAAACCTTTTTTGTCTCCTACAAAATTTTTCTATCTCATTTATTTTAGGCAGAAAAAAAATATTTCCATGTAAAAAAAACTTTGGAAAAATATTTAAATTTAAAAAGTCTGTACAAATTAATACAGTATATTCCTGAGACCAAAATGGAACGATTTAACCACTTTTATCTTTATCCAAAAGTGCTTCCTTAAGCCTCTATTGACCATGAAAGTTACTTAAAAAGGTAAGATTTTTCAAAGTAAATAATCGTTATAAAATCCTCTTTTTAAAAAGTCGAATGACCCGGCATCATTGCATTTAAAAAAAGTTAGATATTTGATAAAATCTTCATTAACTAAGTTTAAAAATTAATAGTTCAAAAACCACTTAATTTTTTTTTCAAATTACAATTTTATTTAGGTATTTGAATTATTTAGAATTAGTTTTGGTACTTTTCACCGACTTCGAAAACCTTTTTTTTTTTTTTGAAAAAAATTTTTTTTACAAAAAAAATAAAAACTAATATTTCAAAAATACTTCTTTTTTAAAAGTATTTTAAGCCATGAATAAAAATATGGGATGTTACATTTAAAAAAACAAAGTTCATGGTGTTTCCGGTGAAACCGGAAGTGATTTCGAAAATAAAAAATGCACATAAAATTTGTTTTTTTGAACCATAAAACAGCCAAATTTCAAATTTTTTTATTCATAAATAAAAGTTACCGAGGTGTCCCGGTTTTCATTTCCACCCGGTATACTTTTTTTCAAACAAAATTTTTTTTAGATAGTAAATGTCATTCTGAACAAAAAAAATCCTATGAACTAATTTTTCTTTCGACTTAGTTACAGCAATTTTAAAATTTCAAAATAATAATAATTTTTTAGGACACCCTGTATCAATATCATTTTATTTCAATATTTTAAATTTAAATCAAGCATGTTTTGGATTTTGACATTATTTGTAACCCAATCAGATAGGTTAATTTTCTTGTCAGAAATTTTAATTGAGTCCACTTATTTTAAAAACAGCCAATAAAATATTCAAAAAGGCAAGTGGTGAAAAACAAAATCCAAACCATAAATCTTGTAAATAAAAACATGATAAGAAAGCAGAATTATACAGGGTTTCATAAAAAATCGTTAAAATGTTAACATTTTTAAATTGCTGTTGAAAAAAATATTAATTTATAGGAAATTTTTTGTTCACAATAACATTTACTATCGAAAAAAATTTTTGCTGGAAAAAAAGCGAGACACCCTGTATACATAATTAACAAAATAAACAAAGGAATCCATTTTTTGTTTGGCAGTTACAGTACTTCAAACTCAAAATTCTTGAAAATCCAGCAAAAAGTTGAGAAAAATTGTAAAAAAATATATACAGGGTATCCCAATTTAAAAAGCACTGCATGGGTAACTTTGTTATACAGAGTGTCCCACTGACTGACACCCTGTATACACTTGAAAATTCAGCAAAAAGTTGCGAAAACTTGGTAAAAAATATTTACAGGGTGTCGCAATTTGAAAAGCACTGCATGGGTAACTTTGTTATACAGAGTGTCCTAATTTGAGTTGCATTACATACTCAGAAATGTCCCGAAAATGACGCAAGATCTCTTTAGTACGTTATTGGGTACTCTTCAGGGATACTCAGTAAAATAGTTTTAAAAAAATTCTTTACCAACTGACCGAGATATGAAGAGGCAAAATTGAAGAATCAACTTCTTTTTTGGGATGAGTTTTCCTATAAAAATTGGCTTCTCCTTAGTGAAATTATTAAAATACGATTTATATTAAAGTTACCTATTTACTTAACAACAAAAATGAACTTTAACTTTGACCCTTCATATATCGGTCAATTGGTTACAAGGATACTTTTAAATATTTTTCTAAGGATCCCTGAAGGGTGCCCAACAACATACTGGAGAGGTCTTGCGTCATTTTTGGGACACCCTGTATACGCTTAAAAATCCAGCAAAAAGTTGGGAAAATTTGGAAAAAAATATACAGGGTGTCGCAATTAGAGAAGCACTACATGGGTAACTTTGTTATACAGAGTGTCCCAATTTGAGTTGCATTAAATACTCCGAAATGTCCAGAAAATGGCGCATGATCTCTTTAGTTCGCTCTTCAAGGATACTCAGAAAAATATTTAAAAAAAAATCTTTAAAAACTGACTTAGATATGATGAGGCAAAATTGGGCAATCAACTTCTTTTTTGGGATGAGTTCTCCTATAAAAATTGGCTTCTCCTTAGTGAAGTTATTAAAATACGATTTAAATTAAAGTTACCTATTACTTAACAACAAAAATGAACCTCATCTTTGACCCTTCATATATCGGTCAATTGGTCAAAAGGATACCTGAAGGGTCCCCAACAACGTATTGAAGAGCTTTTGCCTCATTTTTGGGACACCCTGTATAAACTTCATTTTTATGTAGTCTTTACAATTAAATCTAATCTAAGAGAGGGGCCACAAGCATTCACAAAACCGACTGATAAAATTAGTAATTCACTGTTTGCTGTGTGTACCTAATTTATATTTTCTAAAAAATTTTTTTCGTGTTTGGGGGTCCCCATAAAGACCATGCCTTTTTCCGCCCCTGTAGAACTTTGATTATTTTTGTTTAATTTTGGGTTTAAATCATTAAACATCTCAGATAAATAAAATTTTTTGTTATAACTTCGATTTTTTTGTAATTTAAAATTTTTACAGATTCTAAAAACGGTGACAAAAATTTAAAAAAAAATTGAAATTAAAAGAAAACGGTTATAATTTTACCCTTTTGTGACAAAAATAAAAGATTTTTTCTGTTTTAAAAATCGAAATTCTTGTATATTTTTTTCTTTATCAACCAATTTAAAAAAAAAAGCATATTTTTTAATTTTGTTTTATTTTTCATGTGATAAAACAAAATTTTATTTTTGGTTGTAAATTTTTGTAATTTTTATGGATGAAGAATGTTTTATTAATAAATAGCAAAAAAATCTATCTTCCATTAAGAAAAAAAATCCTGAAAATATGCTACTTCTTTACGTTAAAAATCAAAAATATTTTTTTTGTTTATCAACTTATTTTTATGATTCTTTTTTTACTTTCATTAACTATATCGTAATTTAACTTAATATAATAATTTTCTTACTTTTTGACTTAAATTTATAATTTTTATATTTTTGACTTTATCATATTCTTAAGAAATCGTCGCTAAAATCAAAAGTATTAAAAATATAAACGAGTTCACTATGGCACTAAATTTCTTTTAGAGTCAAAAATTGTTTAAAAAATGGAAAAATTGTTAATATTTTTAGATTAGAAATTAAATCGCTTATTTAACCCAAAAATGGGATTAAAATTGCAGTTGTTGATTTTATGTCCTAAAAATCAAAATTGAAAAACTTTTTTGTTTATTGACCGATTTTTATTATTGTTGTTTTATTTTTTGTATTTAAAACCATGTGATAAATTAAAAAAATAATTTTCAAATTCTGTTGTTGTAATATCCATTTTTTTGTTATTTTAAGATTTTAGAGCTTTTAAAAAATGGCAATAAAAAAGAAAGAAATTAAAGCACAAACAAATTTACTTTCACATTGAAAAAGCAATAGTTTCAGCAATGCAGTATGTCAGTATGTGATGCTGATGAGTGCTAATAAGCACGAAACGCAGCGTCCATCACTCTGCTTCACCACTTTAAACGAAGGCAGATCTAAGGAATCTTCTCTCCTCTTTCGATTATTTATTGTATAACTTCTTAATTTTTTTTCATATTTTGATTTTTTTCATCTTTAACAACTTTCAAATTCAGCTTTTTTATAATATAAAGCCAGAAAGTTGCCTGAAGATCAATTGCATTTTTATCAATTTTATAGATTTTTTATATTTAGAGCTGATTTATGTCGACTTTCTATGCTTTTAGGCGTTTGCAATTATTTCATGAGACATTTTATTTATTTTTTGGTTATTATCATGAAAAAAAAAGGAAAATTTCAGCAAATTTCATACTGCGGTTTTAAACACTTACTTAGATGAAATTGACATTTTTGGACAAATTTGGGCGAGAAATTTTGTTTTATCTTGTCCAATTATGGCGTGTTATTGAATTAAGCTATAACAAATTTTTAAAAGTGAAATTAACAATTATAAATCTATGAAAAAATTATAATTAAGTAGGTTAGAAGAGTTGTAGTTGACTTAAGGTAGAAATCATTTCCTATTTAGCATTGGTGTTAGCAAAGAACAATAAAGAGTGGTATGCTAATTTTTCGAGTACAATCCAGTATGCTTTTAGCAATAAAAAACAATTAACGTCAATCACACTAATTACCCATAAATTTAAATACATAAATAACATAAATTCCGAAAATGAAAGATAAAAGGGAAATTACAGAAATAATTCAGCTAATTCCTCGATTTACCGGTGGTTAAAGGTAATAATTTTTTGATTAGTACCTTGAACCAAATCGATTATCTCTTCTGGTGTAAATTTGAAAAATTGTGAAAAGATTGTGGAGGCGAGCGGCACAAAGGAGGTCAGGCGCGTGGAATACCGAATACCGAATACCGAATACGGAATACCGGCTTCTGCACTGTGCACCAGACTACGAATTAGTAGGACAAACTTACCACTCTCTTCTGCATGAAAGGTGCTTTTGGTAAGTTCACCAAGTATCAGTTGGTAAAAGTCTTCGGGAACGTGAATAACGTTTTCTAGTTTTCGCGTCGCTGATTTCGTGAGGTTCAAAGAATTTTACGGTTTTTCTGTGTTTTGTGTAATTTTACCACATGAAATTTTTCAACATTTTGAAAAGCATAAACACGGATTTAAATTTTCTGTAAGAATTTGTATCTATACATTGTTTTTCTCAAATATTGAAAAACCTAAACATTTTTATGAAAGTACAAAATTTTTGATATTTTTCATTTCCATGAAGACATTCCCTTCAAATCATCATAAAAGCTTGTATAAGTCTTGTCAAAGCACGATAGAATCAAAAAAGTTTTTACAATTTTTTTCAAAATTGACAACTGTGTTTTAATGGTTAAAAATAATATTGAAACTTAAAAAAACAAAAATCTCTCATTTGGTGCCTGGGTAGGTCACTTAGGTACCTAAATTTAGCAATAAAATCAAATTTATATTTTGGCCGATTTTTTTCTCGTCGGCCAAAGTCCGGTTTTCTGTTAAAAAGGGCGTCATTTTGACGATTTCGAAGAAAAATTCGCCCTCGCCACAGGATTAACCTAAGACGGTCTAAACTTTTGGATCTTGTAAATGAGGATGTGAGAAAAAAAGTGGCCCGATTTGGTCGTTTTGACTTTGAATGCGGCGGAGCTACGATTTTTCAAAATCAACGCGGCGGACGCGCGAAAAAAACCGCGAAAAAGCCAACTTTTTCCGGAAGGGTTTTGAAGGATTTTTCGGGGTTCAAAAAAAATCCTTTCCGATAGCGTTCTAGAACAAACATTCTTCTTTAATTCGAGACCTGGCTTTTGAAATTTAGTTAAAAAATGTACCCGTAATCGTGAAAAAACCGAATCCGTACCGATTTGACGTTTAAAAACGTATTTTCGCGATAACTCGGTCATTTTAAAAAATCGATGCGGACAAATGGCTCAAAATTTTCAGTTTTCGATTCTACACGACATACTAAAATTTTGGAGCGATAGAAGGAAACCGAAAAAAGTTATTCGGAGACATTGGTTTACCCCTTTCGGGGCGAATAACTTTTTTCAGGGGGGCGTTAGAAAAAAATGTTTCAACCATGTTCTAATTTTTTTTTGAAATACATATACCTACAAAATTTCAAGTTTCTACGATGAAAATTGGATACCCCTCACAATGGGTTTTTGAAAACGGGCATTAGCTACCTAAAATCAGCAATAACTTCGAATTTTTGACTGTGTTTCGATTCCTCTCAATTTATAAATTTGTTGTTACCCCAGTCGTAAATATATTAAAACTACCCTAATCCTTTGGGTTTTTTTCCTCTCAAAGTATTACCAGGTATAAATTACACATAAATAGATCTTATTGCTAACTCGATAAGGTTTAATTTTGCTTTTGCGTCGCACCGTGACCAAAACTACTTTTTGTTTTTCAATTTTTATGAAAATTGGTAAGGACATATTTTTGAGTTCATTGATTTCGAATTGACATTTTTTTCTAAGAAAATAAAATGATGGATCCAAAATGCCCGACATTTTCTATTAAAAAATGGTTTATAGTGTTGAAAATCAGTATGTGGAGGCTTTTAGACTCGCTAATTTCGAATTTGACATTTTTTTTCTAAAAAAACAAATTGGCCGACATTTTTTACCGTAATCTTTAATTTTGATAATAAGGAGGAATTTTTAGGTACTTTCTTTTAATTTTAAAGCTTTTATAAAAAAAGCACAATTAGAACCATACAATTTTTTTTAAATAAAATTGAGGATTAAATTTGTATTTTTTTTAAATATTGGTTTTGTCTTAAAAATTCTAAAATATTTTCGAAACCGAGTTCAAATTCAAAATGATCAAATTCTGTAAAAAAAATCATGATTTTCTAATTTCAAAACAGAAAGAATTTACTTACTAATTTTTATACCGAAATTTTAAATGAGTTATGACTTTATTTAAAATAATCTTAAGACCAAATTTTGAGGAATTAAATTTCAAATTCAGATGGTGGAAACACCGTAATCATCTATTTATCCTCAATTTTAAGGTAATTTCTTTTGATTTTGAAAGAAAAGTAGAATTTTTGAATTACCAAGATTTTGAATTTGCTTGAAAATCTAATATTTCACTTTATTTAAAAAAGTTGCCTGTTTTGCTTAAAAATATTAAAATTATCTTAAACCCAAATTTGAAGGACGAAAACCCCAAATTTAGATTCTGCGAAAACAAAAAATCTTCTTTTGATCTTCAACTGTCAACTCAAAAAATCTTTTATTAATTTAATTCATTTTACTTTTAAAGCTATCGATTATGAAAGAAATTTACTATTTCAAAAACGAAAATTTAATTTTTTAGAAACTGCAAAAACAAAATAAAACTTTTGATCTTAAATTTTTTGGTTTAAAGCTATTATTATGAAAGAAGCGCACATGTTTTGAATGTTTGTACAAAATTTTGAATTTGATAAAGTATAATTGAGGATATTACATTTGCATCAAGTTCAAAAAAATATTGGTTTTGTCTAAAAAATGCTAAAATACCTATGAAACAAAGTTCAAAAATTGGAATATGCTTGCTGATTTTTGAAAAAATTTGTGCAGACTTGGAGTTTCATTAAAAAAGTTGTGATTTTATTTAAAATATCTACTAAAAAAATTTAAAATCAAATTTTAGAGATGAAAATTTCAATTTCAGAAGCTCCAAGCACAAAAAGTCTTCTATTGAACCTCAATTTTGATAATTAAAGAAGTTTTTAACGTTTACAGTTTGTTGGGTTTTTAAGTAAACTTGAGAATTAAATTTGCATCATTTAAAACAATTATTGATTTTGTCTTAAAAATGCTAAAATAATTATGAATGTAAATTCTTAGATCAAAAATATAAAAACCTACAAAAGAAATACACGATTTTTTAATTTCAAAATAAAATTTTGATTTCAGCAGTTTTTACTCAAAATTTGGTATTGGAAGTTTCATTTTCAAAAGTGGATATTTGAGCCCTGGATTTTGAAATTCGGTTGATATTTGCGGTTTTGGTCATATTTTTTTTTCCAGTTGAGTTTTTTTTAAATTTCTTTTATCGGGACACAGAAGAGTCTTGTGGCTACCAATTTCTTATTTTTTATTTTTGTAAGTCAAACCAACTAGTCATAATATGGCAACAGTAAAACGGACTCTTTACCAAAAATTTTAACGTGATTTCTTTTGATTTTAAAGTATTATTATGAAAGAAATGCACAACTTCTATAGAAAATTATGAAATTTTTAAATTAAAGTGAAGATTAAATATGCATATTTTTTAAAAATTAGTGGTTTATTTATCTTAAAACGAAACTAAATTCTTCAATCAAAAATTGCAAAAGAAATGCACAATTTAATATTGTCAAACCAAAATTTTTAATTTGCCAACTGATTTCATTCATCAATTTCAATTTTTGAAACGAAATTTAGCACTGGACTTAGAGTTCCATTAAAAGAAATAAATTTTTCTAAAAATTCTAAATTAGTCATAAAACCGAATTTTAAGAATGAAAATTTGAATTTCACATGCTGTAAACACAAAAAATCTTCTATTGATCTTCAATTTTGATAATTAGGTAAATCCATTTTAACGCAATTTTATTTGTCTTAAAAAATGTTAAATTGCCTAAGAAACTAAGTTCAAAGATCAAAAAATCATACACTGTAAAAGAATATTTTTTTAAATTTCAAAACAAAAATTTGAATTTTAAAACCAAATTTTATGAACGAAAATTTTAATTTTACCAAAGTGAACCTAAAGAATCCATTGGTGAACTTATTTTTTTCCGGAACAACCCGGAACTATCCGGAACCGGAGCTAACTTTGATTTTTTAAATGGCAACATAAGTCGAGTTTGGTATGGTTTAATAGGTCTTTCAAAAACAAATAACTTTTATAAAAATATTTTTTTTAATATTTCCCATAGTTTAGAATTTATTCGAAACACAAAAAAAATTGTTAAAAAAAGTAAATAAAAATTATTGCATATTTTGAAGAATTTTGTTTAAATATAGTATGATATTTAAAGTTGGTAAAATATTAGAATTTGTAGAAAGAGTTTATAAATTTATAAAATTCTTCAAAATATGCAATAATTTTTATTTACCTTTATTCACAATTTTTTTTTGTTTTTCTAATAAATTCTAAACTATGGAATACATTAAAAAAATATTTTTATAAAAGTTGTTTGTTCTTAAAAGACCTATCAAACCATACTTATATTTTTCCGGAACAACCCGGAACTATCCGGAACCGGATATCACTTTGATTTTTTTAAATTGCAACGTAGGTCGAGTTTGATGTGGTTTGATAGGTCTTTTCAAAATAAACAACTTTTATTAAAATATTTTTTTAATATTTTCCATACTTTAGAATTTATAAGAAAAACAAAAAAAAATGTTAAAAAAAGTAAATAATAATTATTGCATATTTTGAAGAATTTTGTTAAAATATGGACAAGTATGATATTTAAAGTTGGTAAAACAATAGAATTTGTAGAAAGAGTTTATAAATTTATAAAATTCTTTAAAATATGCAATAATTTTTATAAACTTTTTTTAACATTTTATTTTGTTTTTCGAATAAATTCCAAACTATGGAAAATATTAAAAAAATATTTTAATAAAAGTTATTTGTTTTTGAAAGACCTATTAAACCATACCAAACTCGACCTATGTGGCCATTTAAAAAATCAAAGTTACCTCCGGTTCCGGATAGTTCCGGGTTGTTTCGGAAAAAAATAAGTTCACCAATGGATTGTTTAGGTTCACTTTGGTAATTAAGTTTTTTTATTTCAGACCAGGAGTTAAGAAATTAAAAAAAAATTTAAGAAAATAGTCATTATTTCAGATTTAATTTTTTTTATCGAAAACAAAAAAAATGTATGGGCTCAATTTGTATCTGTATCTGTAACAAAATATAAAAAAATTGAGATCTTACAGTTTTTTGTTTTCGCTAAAAAAATAAAATCTGAAAAAGTGACTATTTTTAAAATTTTTTTTTTTAATTTCTTAACTCCTGGTCTAATTTTGAAAAAACTTTTTATGCAGTTTTACAAAAGACTGTATCTGTAACAAAATAAAAAAAAATTGAGCCCTTACACTTTTTTGTTTTCGATAAAAAGAATCAAATCTGAAAAAGTAACTATTTTTTTAATTTTTTTTTATTTCTTGACTCATGGTCTAATTTTGAAAAAACTTTTTATGCAGTTTTACAAAAGACTGTATCTGTAACAAAATGTAAAAAAAATTGAGTCCTTAAATTTTTTTGTTTTCGCTAAAAAATAAAATCTGAAAAAGTGACTGATTATTTTCATTCTTTTTTTAAATATTTTGACTCCTGGTCTGATTTAAAAAAAACTTTTTATGTAGATTTACTAAAGACTGTATCTGTAACAAAATATAAAAAAATTGAGCCCTTACATGTTTTTGTTTTCGATAAAAAAAATAAAATCTGAAAAAAATAACTATTTTTTAATTTTTTTTTTTAATTTCTTGACTCCTGGTCTGATTTTGAAAAAACTTTTTAGGTAGTTTTACTAAAGACTGTATCTGTAACAAAATATAGAAAAATTGAGCCCTTACATTTTTTTTGTTTTCGATTAAAAAAATTAAATGTGAAAAAGTAACTGATTATTTTCATTCTTTTTTAAATTTTTTGACTCATGGTCTGATTTTGAAATAACTTTTTATGCAGTTTTACTAAAAACTGTATCTGTAACAAAATATAAAAAAATTGAACCCTTACATTTTTTTTTTTCGCTAAAAAAAAATAAAATCTGAAAAAGTGACTATATTTAAAATTTTTTTTTTAAATTTCTTGACTCTTGGTCTGATTTCGAAAAAACTTTTTATACAGTTTTACTAAAAACTGTATCTGTAACAAAATATAAAAAAATTGAGCTGTTACATTTTATTGTTTTCGATTAAAAAAATTAAATGTGAAAAAGTGACTGATTATTTTCATTCTTTTTTAAATTTTTTGACTCATGGTCTGATTTTGAAATAACTTTTTATGCAGTTTTACTAAAAACTGTATTTGTAACAAATTACAAAAAAATTGAGCCCTTACATTTTTTTGTTTTCGATTAAAAAAATTAAATGTGAAAAAGTAACTGATTATTTTCATTCTTTTTTAAATTTTTTGACTCATGGTCTGATTTTGAAATAACTTTTTATGCAGTTTTACTAAAAACTCTACCTGTAACAAAATATAAAAAAATTGAGCCCTTACATTTTTATGTTTTTGATTAAAAAAATTAAATGTGAAAAAGTAACTGATTATTTTCATTCTTTTTTAAATTTTTTGACTCATGGTCTGATTTTGAAATAAATTTTTATGCAGTTTTACTAAAAACTGCATCTGTAACAAAATATAAAAAAATTGAGCCCTTACATTTTTATGTTTTTGATTAAAAAAATTAAATGTGAAAAAGTAACTGATTATTTTCATTCTTTTTTAAATTTTTTGACTCATGGTCTGATTTTGAAATAACTTTTTATGCAGTTTTACTAAAAACTGTATCTGTAACAAAATATAAAAAAATTGAGCCCTTACATTTTTATGTTTTTGATTAAAAAAATTAAATGTGAAAAAGTGACTGATTATTTTCATTCTTTTTTAAATTTTTTGACTCATGGTCTGATTTTAAAATAACTTTTTATGCAGTTTTACTAAAAACTGTATTTGTAACAAAATACAAAAAAATTGAGCCCTTACATTTTTTTGTTTTCGATTAAAAAAATTAAATGTGAAAAAGTGACTGATTATTTTCATTCTTTTTTAAATTTTTTGACTCATGGTCTGATTTTGAAAAAACTTTTTATACAGTTTTACTAAAAACTGTATCTGTAACAAAATATAAAAAAATTGAGCTGTTACATTTTATTGTTTTCGATTAAAAAAATTAAATGTGAAAAAGTGACTGATTATTTTCATTCTTTTTTAAATTTTTTGACTCATGGTCTGATTTTGAAATAACTTTTTATGCATTTTTACTAAAAACTGTATCTGTAACAAAATATAAAAAAATTGAGCCCTTACATTTTTATGTTTTTGATTAAAAAAATTAAATGTGAAAAAGTGACTGATTATTTTCATTCTTTTTTAAATTTTTTGACTCATGGTCTGATTTTGAAATAACTTTTTATGCATTTTTACTAAAAACTGTATCTGTAACAAAATATAAAAAAATTGAGCCCTTACATTTTTATGTTTTTGATTAAAAAAATTAAATGTGAAAAAGTGACTGATTATTTTCATTCTTTTTTAAATTTTTTAACTCATGGTCTGATTTTGAAATAACTTTTTATGCAGTTTTACTAAAGACTGTATCTGTAACAAAATGTAAAAAAATTGAGGCCTTCATTTTTTTGTTTTCTCTAAAAAAAATAAAATCTGAAAAAGACTATTTTTTTAAAAAGACTGTATTTGTAACAAAATATAAAAAAATGAGCCCTTTTTTCTAATAAAAAAATATGAATGTAAAAATGAATGCATTTAAATGTAACTTCAGCCCGGTTTACGAAACTAAGTTCTTAGATCAAGAAAATAAAAGTCTGCAAAAGAAAAGCAAAATTTTTTAATTTCTTTACAAAATGTTGAGTTTTTTGCGTATTTTTTTATATATTGGTTTTATCTTAAAATTGTCAAAACACTTAGTTCATAGATACCTAAGAAATATCAAAAGCTGCAAATTAAATGAAATGAAATAATCAATTTCAAAAATTTAATTTTGTTTGAAAATTTTAGTTTCATCATTGACTTGAAGTATGCTTGAAGCTTTTTTTATCGATGATTAAATTTAAATTTGCATTGAATGAAATAAATAATGTATCTAAAACAATTTAAAATTCCTCTCGTGTTTTTCCGATTGACATGGAAATTCAGTATTTAAATTTCAAACGTTTGTGATAACCGATAACCACAAAAATGGATGAATATCAATTACTGCATCAGTATTATTTAAATTTCTATGAATAATTGTAATTAAAATCGAGTTTAAGAAATGTTTGCACAATTATTTATAATATTTGCATAAACGTTACTGAAGATCGGAGGCTATTATTTTTCAAAACGAAATAAACAACTAAATTGGCATACTTTTGATGAAAACTTTTACGAAATTTATGCTTCCATGGGCGCTTGCAGAGCAGAAATATTTAAATATTTAGTGTAGATCATTTAAACCAATTTATATGCATACTTTTGTGGACTAAAAACGAAAATTTAGTGAAACTAGATGAAGTTTTATAAATAAATACAGTTGCATAAGCAAATTTAATTAGAAATTGTTTGTTGTCCTTGTAGAATATGTAGAATAAGAAATTGTATTATTAATAATTAATTTATTTAGTTGACCTCAATGTTAAACTCGTTTTTATGGAAAATTAATAATTATTTTTATTCGCAATAAACGTTTTATGTTAAAAACAATTTATGAAATTTAATTATTACAAAATGTAAAAAATTGGTCAATACATAAAAATATAATTAATTAATACAAAAATTCCTAAAAATAATTAATCGCCTCATAATATCAAATATCAACTTGTATTACAAAACGAAACGTTAAAACTTTCTAAAGAAATTTAATAGAATTTATGTAACATAAAGAAAAATGAAGAAAAAAGCATTTAATTAGTATCAAAATTTAATGAAGTAACGAAAGGCCCAATTAAAAAAAACGCATGTGATCTAAGTAGTTAAGTTTTAAACCCACTTTTGAAGTGTTAAAAGCAAAAAACTCCTCGGAAGTAATTAGCTGGTTAAACTTCTTAAAAATCCACTTCCGCTCAAAAGGAAACAGATTAAGCAATTTAAATCCGCTAATTTATGATTATTAAATACAATTTCGTATCAATAATGTTCGTTTATTATTTGAACCACTTTTAGCAACTTGTTTTCACTCCCAAACACTTGGAGCAATAAAGTATGAAGCTTTTACACAAACACAAATGGAAAACATCGATCGGAGAGTCATCCAACTCACTTTCTACCTATTTTTTATTTTTCGAATCGAGTCCCGCTTTTTTTGGCCCAGTTTTTCACAAACTTTCTGCAGGAGATGAAGTTTATATGCTATAAAATTTTTATGATAACTCACAAGGGTGTAACAAAATATTAGAAACTCACCTTTTTGACCAATTTTGGTTTAATTTAACCAAAAATTTTACACCGGCAAGATGTTAGCTATACGTTTACAAGCGATGAGTTTTTTATATGTGATTCTCCATAAGAGGTTTTTTGGGAATAACTTCTGTTCTAATTAACTTACATCAAAAATAAATATACCACATTAAAGCCCAATAAAATCCCCATAAGCTGTTACTAACCGCTTTGCTTGTCCGTTTAAAATAAACATTTTATAGCCCTTCAACCAAAACTCAATCACGAGTTTACACATTTTTAATTATTATCGTACAAAGACAAATGATATGTCAAAATATAGCATTTGACCTGTAGATAACAATAGTATTAGTCACTATGCTTGTCCGGCCCAATTAAGCGAGTAATTAATAATAAAAGTGTTTTTTTCAACATTTTTCAACTTTAAACGGGAATTACTCTTTACAGGTAACTTGCATAAAAAAGATATTAACATCATTAGATACAGCATTAAATTTTGATTAAAATGGCATACGACATGTACCTTGTCCGTTAGAAATTAATTAACCAGAAGCTAACGACAACTTTAAAAACGGCGCATTCACCATATTTGCGGCATAAGTCAATTAAAGATTTTTTTTCCCTAATCAACTCACCGCAACAATTGAGATTGATGTAGGTCGCTGTGCTTGTCCGGCCTAATTGGTCATGTAATTAGCAAAAAATATTAATATCAATTTTTAATAGCTAATTTCTTTTGACAGGGAGAATGCATAAAAACACTATTGAAACTTATAGTTCGGCATAGCGGCTTTGTTTTTAACGGACAAGCTACATGTCATATACCGCCGTAATCACAAATAAATTTGCTATTTACTGGTATCAATAACTTTTTTATGCATTCCCCCTGTCAAAAGGAATTAGCGGTTAAACATTGAAAAAGTCATTTAAATAGTATTTTTTGCTAATTTCTCGAGCAATTGGGCCGGACAAGCATGATGACCTATACTATCATATTTTATATCGTGAATGCTATCTTTTGCAATCTCAAGTGTTGCTGTGAGTTGATTAGGGGAAAAAATTTCTTTAATTGACTTACGCCGCAAATATGGTGAATGCGACGCCGTTTTTAAAGTTGTCGTTGGCTTCTGGTTAATTAATTTCTAACGGACAAGGTACATGTCGTATGCCATTTTAATCAAAATTAAATGCTGTATTTAATGATGTTAATATCTTTTCTATGCAAGTTACCTGTAAAGAGTAATTCCCGTTTAAAGTTGAAAAATGTTGAAAAAAACACTTTTATTATTAATTACTCGCTTAATTGGGCCGGACAAGCATAGTGACTAATACTGTTGTTATCTACAGGTAAAATCCTATATTTTGACATATCATTTGTCTTTGTACGATAATAATTAAAAATGTGTAAACTCGTGATTGAGTTTTGGTTGAAGGGCTATAAAATGTTTATTTTAAACGGACAAGCAAAGCGGTTAGTAACAGCTTATGGGGATTTTATTGGGCTTTAATGTGGTATATTTATTTTTGATGTAAGTTAATTAGAAAAGAAGTTATTCCCAAAAAACCTCTTATGGAGAATTACATATAAAAAACTCATCGCTGGCAAACGTATCGCTAAAATTTCGCCGGTAAATTTTACCAATTTTATCCTTAGTTTAATTAAAAATTATTTTTTCATTGCTTTAAATAAAATTCGCGAAGACCAATAAATTTCTGAAGTTTTCTAAAATATAATAATTGTAGTAATAAAACGTGAATTTTGTTAATGTTTGAATTGTTAGAAAGGTTTAAGTTTCATTACCAAAAATAAATGATGATACGTGTTTTTAAACAATGCGTATTTGTTTAAAATAAAAACTTTCTTTTAAGTTTCACGCTCCTTAATCATTACTGTGGAATTTTTAACACTCAAACAATTATTTACTTAAATATTAATAACATTTTTTATAAGCTTGATGAAAGATGGTTATTTTTAGTACATTTTTACTAAAATTAATTTTTGTTCCAGGAAATTCAAGAGGAATATTCAATTGAAAGACGATTGATTTGAAATTGCTTGCGATGAAGTGAAACGCTTCAATGTTTCTTGAAATACTTTGCAAAACATGGTGAATTACATATACATTATTACATGTATATGTACAACAATAATATACGGTATGTTTAATATTAATTAGCTAATTTTCGTGATCAAAATTCGTAATTTAAAGAACTAAAAATACGATTCAAGGATTTGAAGCTGCGAATTATAAAATATTTTTTTTAAATTAAGAAATAAAAGTTTGAGGAAGTGATTTATTGCATAATTAAATTAAATTCAGACTAAGAATAATTATTATCTAAATTTCAGGCTAAATTTATGTAACTTCATGCAGTTTAAAAAACGCGTGTGTATATTTTATTTATAATTACCTTAATTACGCCAATGAATATTAAAATATATTAAACAAAACTTTATCTAATTTTTCTTACGTAAAAATTTTTTTTTTTTATTATTAAACATGCATGCAGAATAAAGCTCTTTAAACACAAAAAATAATTATTTTATAACTTTTCGTTTTTGATTTTTTTTTTAATTCTCCTCAAGAAAAAGATTATTTTTGTGGCACTTTGAAAAAAAAATCGCCAAAATTAAATGCGGTACATTTTATAATGGACGTTTTTACCATTCATAAATAAGAATATGAAGGTTAGAATAAGCTTTATTACGACAAAAAATGATTACCCATTTTTGAGTTATGATTTTTTAAAGTTACTTGTAAGAAAAATGTTAAATTTTGAAAAAATTTAAAAAATGTAATAATTGGAATTAAAACTTATTTTCCTAAATTTTAGAATTTTAAGCGTTTTAGAATAATTTTTTGGTTAAAAATTTAATATTCGAATTTTCTCAAAAATTTTCTTCAAAAAATATTTTTTATACTTCAACGAGGTAACCCCTAATAATTTAGGTTGTCTAAATAATAAACATAATTAAGGAGTAAAAAATTAGCTTTCCAGTTTAAAAAAATATTAATCCGTTCTTCAGTTATGATTTTTTAAACTTATTCGTATAATATAGCAGTTTTTGAAGCCTTAGAAAAAATATTTTTTTTACAATAAAGCATGGCTATCATAAATTTTCTGGATATAAATAAAAATTTGAAAATCAACATAAGCTTAATTATGTTGAAAAATTTTAACCCATTTTTGAGTTAAAATTTTTTGAAGTTGCCTCTGCGAAAAATTTTAAATTTTAAATAAAATATCATTTTAGAAAATTAGTTTTTATACTTCAACGGGTGAACTCCTAATAATTTGCGTTGTCCCATTTATAATCAAAATGATGCGAAATAAAATGGGCTTTAGGGTTTCAAAAAGTATTAATCCATTATGTAGTTATGCAGTTTTAAACTTGCCCATGATGAAAAGCAGTTTTTGGAGCTTTTAGAAAAAAATATTTTTTTACAATAACGCATGCAGGCTCAGCAATTTTCAAATTTCTGGTTATAAATAAGAATATGAGGAACAAAATAAGCTTTATTGTGTTGAAAAATATTAAGCCATTTTCGAGTTATGATTTTTAAAGTTGCCACTAAGAAAAATATTAAATTTTAAAGAATTGAAAAAAAATTATCATTTTTAAAGACTTTCAACGAGTCAACTCCTAATAATTTGCATTGTCCCATCTATAATCAAGATTTTGGGATATAATATGTGCTTTAGGGTTTCAAAATACATTAAACCATTATGCAGTTATAAAATTTTAAACTTACCCATGATGAAAAGCAGTTTTTGCAGCTTTTAGAAAAAACTATTTTTTTAAAATAATGCAAAAAGATCCAGGAATTTTCAAATTTCTGGTTATAAATAAGAATATGAAGAACAAAATAAGCTTTATTGTGTTAAAAAATATTAAGCCATTTTTGAATTATGATTCTTTAAAGTTGCCTCTAAGAAAAATATTAAATTTAAAGAATTGAAAAAAATTATCATTTTTAAAGACTTTAGAAAATACGTTTTTGTACTTCAACGAGTCAACTCCTAATAATTTGCGTTGTCCCATCTATAATCAAGATTTTGGGATATAACATGTGCTTTAGGGTTTCAAAAAACATTAATCCATTATGTAGTTATGAAATTTCAAACTTGCCCATGATGAAAAGGAGTTTTTGCAGCTTTAAGAAAAAAACTAATTTTTTAAAATAATGCAAAAAGGTCCAGGAATTTGCAAATTTCTGGTTATAAATAAGAATATGAAGAACAAAATAAGCTTTATTGTGTTAAAAAATATTAAGCCATTTTTGAGTTATGATTTTTTAAAGTTGCCTCTAAGAAAAATATTAAATTTTAAAGAATTGAAAAAAAATTATCATTTTTAAAGATTTTAGAAAATACGTTTTTATACTTGAACGAGTCAACTCCTAATTATTTGCGTTGTCCCATGTATAATCAAGATTTTGGGATATAATATGTGCTCTAGGGTTTCAAAAAAACATTAATCAAAAAAACATTAATCCATTCCTTATAGTTAAAGTTAGAGTTTTAAACTCGCCCATGATGTAAAGCAGTTTTTGGAGCTTTTAGAAAAAAATATTTTTTTACAATATTGCAGCAAGCAGGCCCAGAAGATTTAAATTTTCTGGTTATAAATAAGAATATGAAGAATATAAAATAAGCTTTATTGTGTTGAAAAATAATCAGCCATTTTTGAGTTATGATTTTTTTAAATTGCCTTTAAGAAAAATGTAAAATAAAAATGTATAAATATTTATAATTTTTATACTTCAACAAGTTAAGCTTTAATAATTCGAGGTATTTTAATTATAATAAAGATTATTAAGCACATAAAGGGTTTCAGAGTTTCAAAATACATTAATTCAGTTATGATGTTTTAAGCTGGCACATGATGAAAAGCTGTTTTTGAAACTTTTAGAAATAATATTATTAACTATTTTAAATTTTCTGATTATAAAATAACAATATGAGGAATAAAATAAATAAATTAAATAGTACTTTTTTGAGTCCTAAGAAAATATTTATTTGGACTAAAATGTGATGGTTTAAGCAACATTTCATCAGTACATTTTCTAAAATAAAATTATCACAAAACACTGAGGCTGCCAAAAATTTTATGGACCTAAAATATGAACCCAAAACCGCCCGAAATCGTGGCTAAATTTTAAGATTTTTTTAAAGAAATTATTGGCCCGAACATTGGTGATGGTTTTTGAAAAATCTAAATTTTCATAATAAATTAATTTTTGCACTTCCAAACAATAATGAGCCATTTTACTCTCTTAATGGCAGAAGTAAAAGTAACACATTTACTACCAAGTATTCATTTAATCTTCACCACTTGCTTTTTTTTTAGAAAAATTTGAATGGACAGACTCTAACACTATTCCTTAACAAACAATTTTTTAATTCCATTTTTTGTAAATGAAAATTAGCTTTAAGTCACTTTCGTTTTTAAAGGAAAATTATTTTCCACAAAAATTTATATTTTTTTAGAAAAAAGTTGATGTCTCGAAAACTACTTAAGGTTTTAAAACGTGTAAGGATTTATAACAGTTCAATTTTTCGGAAATACTCAGTTTTTCAAAGTTATAAAAAATACTAGCTTGCCAATTTTTAGATTGACCCCCAAGGGAAAATTAGTTTCACATCCGAAACTGCTTAAAATTTTAGTATGTCATAGAAGACCAAATTCAGAAAATGTAGGTTGGGATCTATTTCTTATGGTGGTGAAGTTTTTCTCATTTATTACCTCAAAAATGCGCGGAGTCTCGAAATCAGAAGTTTTTTCATCCAATTTAAAAAATCAAAATGCACCATAAAGGGGGATGTTTATTCTAACATCCGTATAAATTTTAAGTTACTTATAGAGCAGGATTTTTCCTAAAAAAAAATATGAAAAGAAATTCGAACGTCACGTCGCGTCGGCGGCCACAACATTATTAAATTGCAATGACGTCGGATTTCTAAAGGAAAATATAAAAATTGGCTCCATTTATTATATATTTGAGCAGTGGCGTTGCAAAAGGGTGGGGGGTGTAATCACCCCATGACACCAATACTTAGGCGTGCAAAAAACAATAGATTATTCTAAAATAAATGTTGAATTTACAAAAAGCATAAATTTATTTCAGTTATAAAAGAAGAAATTCAAAATATAGTCTTTAGTAAAACTACATAAAAAGTTTTTTCAAAATTAGACCATGAGTCAAAAAATTTAAAAAAGAATGAAAATAATCAGTCACTTTTTCACATTTAATTTTTTTAATCCAAAACAAAAAAATGTAAGGGCTCAATTTTTTTATATTTTGTTACACATACAGTCCTTAGTAAAATTGCATAAAAAGTTTTTTCAAAATCAGACCATGAGTCAAAAAATTTAAAAAAAAAAATTAAAAAAATAGTCACTTTTTCAGATTTTATTTTATTTATCGAAAACAAAAAAAAATGTAAGGGCTCAATTTTTTTATATTTTGTTATATATACAGTCCTCAGTAAAATTGCATAAAAAGTTTTTTCAAAATCAGACCATGAGTCAAAAAATTTAGAAAATAATGAAAATAATCAGTCACTTTTTCAGATTTTATTTTTTTTATCGAAAACAAAAAAATGTAAGGGCTCAATTTTTTTATAGTTTGTTGCAGATACAGTCTTTAGTAAAATAGCATAAAAAATTTTTTCAATATCAGACCATGAGTCAAAAAAGTTAAAAAATAATGAAAATAATCAGTCACTTTTTCAGATTTTATTTTTTTTATCGAAAACAAAAAAATGTAAGGGCTCAATTTTTTTATAGTTTGTTGCAGATACAGTCTTTAGTAAAACTGCATAAAAAATTTTTTCAATATCAGACCATGAGTCAAAAAAGTTAAAAAATAATGAAAATAATCAGTCACTTTTTCAGATTTTATTTTTTTATCGAAAACAAAAAAATATAAGGGCTCAATTTTTTTATATTTTGTTGCAAATACAGTCCTTAGTAAAAGTACATAAAAAGTTTTTTCAAAATCAGACAAGGAGTCAAGAAATTAAAATTTTTTTAAGAAAATAGTCACTTTTTCAGATTTTATTTTTTTTAGCGAAAACAAAAAAAAGTAAGGGCTCAATTTTTTTATATTTTGTTACAGATACAGTCTTTAGTAAAACTGCATAAAAAGTTTTTTTTTAGTCAGACCAGGAGTCAAAATATTTAAAAAAGAATGAAAATAATCAGTCACTTTTTCACATTTAATTTTTTTAATCGAAAACAAATAAATGTAAGGGCTCAATTTTTTATATTTTCTTACAGATACAGTCTTTAGTAAAATTGCTTAAAAAGTTTTTTCAAAATCAGACCATGAGTCAAAAAATTTAAAAAAATAATGAAAATAATTAGTAACTTTTCCACATTTTATTTTTTTAATCGAAAACAAAACAATTTAAAGGCTCAATTTTTTTTATATTTTGTAACACCTTAGTCCTTAGTAAAACTGCATAAAAAGTTTTTTCAAAATCAGACCATGAGTCAAAAAATTTTGAAAAGAATGAAAATAATCAGTCACTTTTTCAGATTTTATTTTTTTTATCGAAAACAAAAAAATGTTAGGGCTCAATTTTTTTATAGTTTGTTGCAGATACAGTCTTTAGTAAAACTGCATAAAAATTTTTTTCAATATCAGACCATGAGTCAAAAAAGTTAAAAAATATTGAAAATAATCAGTCACTTTTTTAGATTTTATTTTTTTATCGAAAACAAAAAAATATAAGGGCTCAATTTTTTTATATTTTGTCACAAATACAGTCCTTAGTAAAACTACATAAAAAGTTTTTTTAAATCAGACAAAGAGTCAAGAAATTAAAAAAAATTTAAGAAAATAGTCACTTTTTCAGATTTTATTTTTTTTATCGAAAACAAAAAAATGTAAGGGGTCAATTTTTTATATTTTGTTACAGATACAGTCTTTAGTAAAACTGCATAAAAAGTTTTTTCAAAATCAGACTATGAGTCAAAAAATTTAAAAAAAAATTTAAAAAAATTGTCACTTTTTAATTTTTTTTTAATTTCTTGACTCCTGGTCTGATTTGAAAAAAACTTTTTATGCCGTTTTACTAAGGACTGTATGTGTAACAAAATATAAAAAATTGGGCCCTTACATTTGTTTGTTTTCGATAAAAAAAAATAAAATCTGAGAAAGTGACTATTTTTTTAATTTTTTTTTAATTTCTTGAATCCTGGTCTGATTTAAAAAATGCTTTTTATTTAGTTTTACTAAAGACTGTATCTGTAACAAAATAAAAAAATATTGAGCCGTTTCAATTTTTTGTTTTCGATAAAAAAAATAAAATCTGAAAATGTGACTATTTTTTAATTTTTTTTTTAAATTTCTTGACTCCTGATCTGATTAAAAAAAAACTTTTTATGCAGTTTTACTAAGGACTGTATGTGTAGCAAAATATAAAAATATTGAGCCCTTACATTTTTTTGTTTTCGATAAAAAAATAAAATGTGAAAAAGTGACTAATTATTTTCATTTTTTTTTTTCATTTTTGACTCTTGGTGTGATTTTGAAAAAACCTTTTATGCAGTTTTACTAAGGACTGTATGTGTAACAATATATAAAAAAATTGAGCCCATACATTTTTTTATTTTCGATTAAAAAAATCATATGTGAAAAAGTGAATGAATATTTTCATTCTTTTTTAAATATTTCCACTCCTGGTCTGATTTAAAAAAAACTTTTTATGCAGCTTTACTAAAGACTGTATCTGTAACAAAATATAAAAAAATTGAGCCCATACATTTTTTTGTTTTCGACTAAAAAAATTAAATGTGAAAAAGTGACTGATTATTTTCATTCTTTTTTAAATATTTCCACTCCTGGTCTGAATTAAAAAAAAACTTTTTATGTAGCTTTACTAAAGACTGTATCTGTAAAAAAATATAAAAAAATTGAGCCCATACATTTTTTTGTTTTCGCTAAAAAAATAAAATCTGAAAAAGTGACTATTTTCTTAAATTTTTTTTATAATTTCTTAACTCCTTGTCTGATTTTGAAACAACTTTTTATGTAGTTTTACTAAGGACTGTATTTGTAACCAAACATAAAAAAATTGAGACCTTTTTTCAAAAATAAAAATATGAATGTAAAAATGAATGCATTTAAATGTAACTTCAGCCCGGTAGAAATTTTTGACATTTGAAGAGCTTGGAGTCATTTTTTAAACGGGTTTTTAAATTTATCATAGGGTTTTTTGAATTTCTAAAAAAAAACAATGAAACAAAGTATCACCTTGATATATTTTTTCTGTTATAGTTATGACTGAAAATGTAGCTAAAATAAGGAAAATCTCCGGTTTGACCCAAAAATTTTGTTTTGAAATTTTTCACTTGTCACAAATTGATTAATATCTTCCAAACTATTTAACCAAATATTTTTTAAATAGCGTCTATCCACGGTCTTTACTTTCGATAAAAATTTGAAACCGCTAACTTTTATAGTTAAAAAAAAACGTTTTTCCAAGAATAATTTTTTTTCAAATTTTTTTAATATTATCCCGGAAAATGAAAGGTAATAACAAAAACGTATGAAATGTGAGTTGTCCTCTACACCCACAAAAAAAATTTACACCCCAAAATCTCAAAACAATTTTAAAATTTTTAGAGGCGAATATGTGCATATTTTGTGGTGGTGTACCTGTTAAGTTTCATTCAAATTTAAATTTGATCTGTCATTTTAACCAAAGCGTCTCTCAGCAGTTTTTCTTCGGCTATTTTTTCAAGTTATTTCTCAGTGTGTTGCAAGTTTTATAAAAAACAGTTTTTTTTCAAAAGTAAAATTAGTGCAGTTAAAATATTCGCGATGGTTTTTTCATCGGAGCACAATGCAGTCATTTCAGTGTAGCCAACTGCATGCAATGTCAACAGTATAAATCATTTTTGAAGACCCTATAATATTTTCAAGGAATCTATTACTATTTCCGTGAAATATTTTTAAAAACATCGAAAGATATGTTCATATTTTTGTTTGTGAAGATCGAATTGTAAAAATGTTTATTTAAAGAAAAATAATTGAATTTATGCAGAAATAAATGTAACAATAACTCGCTCCAGAGATGGTATGTTGTTTTTAAACAAAAAACCACGGTATTTTGTATTTTCATGAGTCTTCCTCGCAATTATTGAAGAAGTGAAATTGGCAGCCAATTTATGAATAAAACAATTGTATAAAATATAATGAGCACCTTTGTTTTTTAATTTAAAATAAATTAAACCTCTGTTTTACGTAATTTCGATTCTTTTGTGTAAGATTTTGCTTGAGCTTCTAAAAAAATATTATTTAATTGTTTTTGGATTAAAAACTTTCAATTAATTGTTATTTTGTACGTCGAGAAAATTTCATTGCGCAATGCGTAAACATAAAAAGAAGGAACGAAAAGAAAGTTTTATTTTTTTATGATGTAGCTTAACGTTTATGATTTGAAACGACGCTAGTATTTTATTCAAAAACTTTAAATTGGAATCAAAATCTTTTAATCCTTCATTAACTCAACAAGCTTCGGTCCAATTTCTCCTGGTCTCTTGAGATATTAAAGTACATAAACTTTCTGTTATCTGAAGTAACCGGAAGCGGATTTGAATAAAAGTGATACTACAAGTCCGACTGAAGGAATTTACAATACTTTAACGCGCCATAAAATGCAACTGAAAATTAGCAAATTGCCAAGAGTTTGCCTTGTTAAAAAGTTAAATAACCAGAATAAAACATTAAATAAAGATTTTACTACGGAATGTCAACGCGAGTTAAAACAAACGTTTTTTTTAATCCTGAAGGTTTCATTACTCAATCGAATTCAGTTGAGTAATGAAATTACATTACCGGGTTGAAGTTACATTTAAATGCACTCATTTTTACATTCATATTTTTTTATTAGAAAAAAAAATGTAAGGGCTCAATTTTTTTATATTTTGTTACAAATACAGTCCTTAGTAAAACTACATAAAAAATTGTTTCAAAATCAGACCATGAGTCAAAAAATTTAAGAAATAGTCACTTTTTCAGATTTTATTTTTTTTAGCGAAAACAAAAAAATGTAAGGGCTCAATTTTTTTTATATTTTGTTACAGATACAGTAAAACTGCATATAAAGTTTTTTTTTAAATCAGGCCAGGAGTCAAAATATTAAAAAAAAGAATGAAAATAAACAGTCACTTTTTCACATTTTATTTTTTTAATGGAAAACAAAACAATGTAAGGGCTCAAATTTTTAGTAAAACTGCATAAAAAATTGAGCCCTTACATTTTTTTGTTTTCGCTAAAGAAAATAAACTCTGAAAAAGTGACAATTTTTTTTAATTTCTTGACTCCTGGTCTGATTTTGAAAAAACTTTTTATGCAGTTTTACTAAGGACTGTATGTGTAACAAAATATAAAAAATTTGAGCCCTTACATTGTTTTGCTTTCCATTAAAAAAATAAAATGTTAAAAAGTGACTGATTATTTTCATTCTTTTTTTAAATATTTTGACTCCTGGTCTGATTTATAAAAAACTTTTTATGCAGATTTACTAAAGACTGTATCTGTAACAAAATATAAAAAAAATGAGCCCTTACTTTTTTTTTGATTTCGCTAAAAAAATTAAATCTGAAAAAGTGACAATTTTTTTTTTAATTTCTTGACTCCTGGTTTGATTTTGAAAAAACTTTTTATGCAGTTTTACTAAGGACTGTATGTGTAACAAAATATAAAAAATTTGAGCTCTTACATTGTTTTGTTTTCCATTAAAAAAATAAAATGTGAAAAAGTGACTGATTATTTTCATTCTTTTTTTAAATATTTTGACTCCTGGTCTGATTTAAAAAAAAATTATGCAGTTTTACTAAAGACTGTATTTGTAACAAAATATAAAAAATTTGAGACCTTACATTGTTTTGTTTTCCATTAAAAAAATAAAATGTGAAAAAGTGACTATTTTTCTTAATTTTTTTTTTATTTCTTGACTCCTGGTCTGATTTTAAAAAACTTTTTATGCAGTTTTACTAAGGACTGTATGTGTAACAAAATATAAAAAAAATTAAGCCCTTACATTTTTTTTGTTTTCGCTAAAAAAATAAAATCTGAAAAAGTGACAATTTTTTTAATTTTTTTTTTTAATTTCTTGACTCCTGGTCTGATTTTGAAAAAACTTTTTATGCAGTTTTACTAAAGACTGTATCTGTAACAAAATATAAAAAAATTGAGCCCTTACATTGTTTTGTTTTCCATTAAAAAAATAAAATGTGAAAAAATAATTGATTATTTTCATTCTTTTTTTAAATATTTTGAATCCTGTTCTGATTTAAAAAAAAATTATGCAGTTTTACTTAAGACTGTATCTGTAAGAAAATTTAAAAAAATTGAGCCCTTACATTTTTTAGTTTTCGATAAAAAAAATAAAATCTGAAAAAGTGACAATTTTTTTAAATTTTTTTTAAATTTCTTGTTTCTTGGTCTGATTTTGAAAAAACTTTTTATGCAGTTTTACAAAGGACTGTACACGTAACGAAATATAAAAAAATTAAGCCCTTACATTTTTTTTGTTTTTGAGTAAAAAAATTAAATGTGAAAAAGTGACTAATTATTTTCATTCTTTTTTAAATATTTTAATTCCTGGTCTGATTTAAAAAAAAAACTTTTTCTTCAGTTTTACTAAGGATTGTATCTGAAATAAAATATAAAAAAATTGAGCCCTAACAGTTTTTTTGTTTTCCCTTAAAAAAATAAAATGTGAAAAAGTGACTATTTTTCTTAATTTTTTTTTATTTCTTGACTCCTGGTCTGATTTAAAAAAAACTTTTTATGCAGTTTTACTAAGGACTGTATGTGTAACAAAATATAAAAAAAATTGAGCCCCTACATTTTTTTTGTTTTCGCTAAAAAAATAAAATCTGAAAAAGTGACAATTTTTTTTATTTTTTTTTTAATTTTTTGACTCCTGATCTGATTTTGAAAAAACGTTTTATGCAGTTTTACTAAGGATTGTATATGTAACAAAATAGAAAAATCTTGAGCCCTAATATTTTATTGTTTTCGCTAAAAAAATAAATTCTGAAAAAGTGACAATTTTTTTTAAATTTTTTTTTAATTTCTTGACTCCTGATCTGATTTTGAAAAAACTTTTTATGCAGTTTTACTAAGGACCATACAGTACAAAATATAAAAAACTTGAGCCCTTAAATTGTTTTGTTTTGCTTTAAAAAAATAAAATGTGAAAAAGTGACTGATTATTTTCATTTTTTTTTTAAATATTTTAAATCCTGGTCTGATTTAAAAAAAACTTTTTATGCAGTTTTACTAAAGACTATATCTGTAACCAAATATTAAAAAATTGAGCCCTTACATTGTTTTGTTTTCCATTAATAAAATAAAATGTGAAAAAATAACTGATTATTTTCATTCTTTTTTTAAATATTTTGAATCCTGGTCTGATTTAAAAAAAAAAATTGATGCAGTTTTACTTAAGACTGTATCTGTAAGAAAATATAAAAAAATTGAGCCCTTACATTTTTTTGTTTTCGATAAAAATAATAAAATCTGAAAAAGTGACATTTTTTTTAAATTTTTTTTTAAATTTCTTGTTTCCTGGTCTGATTTAGAAAAAACTTTTTATTTAGTTTTACAAAGGACTGTACACGTAACAAAATATAAAAAAATTGAGCCTTTACATTTTTTTGGTTTGGAGTAAAAAAATAAAATGTGAAAAAGTGACTGATTGTATTTCAATCCCTATTCCTCTAGTTCAATTATTGTAGACCTGCGTCCAGTGTCTATTTACCACACTTCCAAAGCCTAAAATTAAAAATATAGGCTCTGCAACTCTCCGCGCATGTCATCAGCGCCAGCGCCAAGCCGTTCATTCTTGTTCTGTGTGTCGAGCATACTGCACGCTTCGCTCTCCAAAATAGCAAAATGGGTAAACGACGCAACATGGAAGAAATAGCGCGCTTAAGCAAGAAGTTAAAGAGATTAGAAAGAAAAGTCACAAGAAGACATAGCACAGATTCTTCAATTAATTCAAATTCGTCTCCAAGTAAGTGACTAATGTTTTTGTTTTCTCTTTTTAGAAATGCGAGAAAAAACTGCAAAGTTCTGTGAAATAGATTGTTATCTTTTTCACAAAGTCGGCCTATGTGCCGAAACCACTTACGTGGTTTTTTATCCGTGAATTAGATTTTTCTCTTTTCATGAAGCTAGACTATGTGCTAGATTAAAAATGTTAAATGTATTTTAACATTTAATGCAAATGGCGTATCTAACAAGGGACGTTTTTTCTTTAACGCAGATGTGACGCCAACGCACGATTCCTTACGGTACGCAGACACGCCATCCCCAGAAAATCAATACGAGTTCGGAAATCTTCGGACTGATTCGCCAGGGCGCGAGGTGGAATGCGCACTAGTAACTCAAGATTTGGTTCAGGGCGCAGGTTCGTCAAATCTTACTATGGATAAGGAAAATATCCAACCCCAAGATGAAAATATTGATAGGGAAATACTCGCACTCCTGGGGGATGATGTGATTATAAAGGACAATGTGGGACCACCGATTCAACAAAAATTAAGTTTGAATCTAGCCCATATTTTAAAATATGGTTTAAAAACGGAGGATCTTACCTCTATTATGGATAAATATCCCATACCAATAAATTGTGGTACAATTAACCCCCCTAAACTTAATGATTCAATCGTTAGGTGTACTTCGGAAACACATTTGCAGCGAGACAGCAAATTGTTGTCAAATCAAAAAAAGATAAGTGCTGCTTTAGCTGCCTCAAGCAGATGTCTAACCGAATTGATAAAAAATGGAGGGGGAGGAAGTGACAGATCAACAAATCTGAATATGATTGAATGTTTAAACGATTCAATTAGAATTCTAGCTGATGTGCAATATACTCAGAGCACAATAAGAAGGGCTTTATTGGCCCCGAATATAAAACAAAGTCTAAGGCAAACTTTAAATCAAACTTCAATTGATGAATTCTTATTTGGGAATAATTTGGAGGAAGAAGTGAAGACTGCAAAGAATTTAGAAAAGGTGTCCGAGGAATTGGCAATTCAGAAGACAAAGACGACTACTGCTCCTTCATCAACAAAGAAGTCAAAAAACTTCAAAGCCCCGTCCACTTCTCGTCAAAATCAACAACAGAATTGGGGGGGGCACAACTGGCGACAGACAAAGGTCTCACAAAAAACACGAAAAAACCAACAGTATCAGAAAACCAAACAACATCAACCATACAGGAGACATCAATATTAGAAGTAAGTAAAATCTCTGGTCGACTTAAACATTTTGTTAAAAACTGGAAGGACATTACCTCTGATCCTTTTATCATAAATCTACTAAGGGGATATAAAATTCCACTAATTTCAAATGTTTATCAAAAAGTCGTTCCACTTGAAAAGAGTAGATCGTTGTTTGAAAATAATGAATGCAATCTTCACATTCAAAAACTACTAAATATGGGAGTAATTACTCCCTGCAATCATGAAAAAGGACAATATATTTCTAGTATATTTTTGGTCCCAAAACCCGATGGTTCTTATAGATTTATATTAAATCTAAAGAAATTGAATGATTTTGTGCAAAAGCTTCATTTTAAAATGGAGGATTGGAGGTCAGCCATAAATTTAATGACAAAAGACTCCTATATGGGATTGGTGGACCTCAAAGATGCATATTATTTGTTACCAATACACAAGTCTTCTAGAAAGTTGTTACGTTTTCAATTTCAAGGAACTCTTTATGAATTCACTTGTTTACCTTTTGGTTTATGTACCGCACCTTTTATTTTCACGAAATTAATAAAGCCAGTAGTGGGTTATTTACGTGAACGAGGGTTTCTTTCAGTTGCATATATTGATGACTTTTTATTACTGGGTAATACAATGGAAACCTGCAGGGATAATATTGAGACAACAGTAAAATTACTAGAACATTTGGGTTTTATAATTAATAAAAAGAAGTGTAATTTAATACCTTCAAAACAATGCAAATTTCTTGGATTTATGTTTAATTCCAGTAATTTAAGTTTAAATGTTCCCGAGGAAAAAATCATCAAACTTCGGTCAAATCTTAATTGTTTTAAGATCGGAAAAGGGGTAAAGATAAGAGAATTTGCAAGTTTAGTAGGTAAACTAGTAGCATGTTGCCCTGCAGTTAGGTTTGGTTGGATTCATATAAAACCCTTCGAAGTTGTAAAATATAAGGAACTTTGCCTTAATAAAGGAATTTTTGACAGCAATATGATAGTTCCTGCATCTTTAAATAAAGAAATTCTTTGGTGGATGAAAAATTTACAAGTTCCTAATCCGATTAGAAATTTCAGTTATGAATTGGTTATTTTTTCGGATGCCTCCAGAAGTGGTTGGGGTGTTTTTTGTAATGGGGAACGTATACATGGTTTTTGGAACCAAGAAGAACAAAAGTATCATATAAACATACTTGAATTAATGGCAGCATTGTTTGGGTTAAAATGTTTTACCAGATCTGTTAGTAATTGTGAGATTTTATTGAGAATTGACAATACCACTGCGGTAGCATATATAAATAAATGTGGAGGTGTCAGATTTGAAAATTTAAATCAACTTTCTAGAAAGATTTGGGAATGGTGCGAAGAAAGAAACATTTTTGTTTTTGCTTCTTATATTAGCTCGGCTGAAAACAAGGAGGCTGATGAGGAATCGAGAAGGGGAGAACAGGAAATTGAGTATGAACTTTCCGGTTTGATTTTTAAAAAGATTGTTAAGGAATTTGGATTGCCTGAAATTGACCTCTTTGCTAGTAGGTCCAACACAAAATGTAAGAAATATGTGTCATGGAAAAAAGATCCAGAATCTTGGGCAATTGATTCTTTTACAATCCCTTGGAAAGATATGTTCTTTTATGCTTTTCCCCCCTTTTCAATTATTTTAAAGGTTTTAAGGAAAATAGTTTATGAAGGATCAGAGGGAATTGTAGTGGTTCCAAATTGGCCTACCCAGCCATGGTGGCCCCTATTTATTTCAATTTGTGTTAATAAACCATTGATATTTGAATCAAATATAAATTTATTAACTTCCTCTAGGAAAGATCCACATCCGTTATGGGAAAGCATTTCCCTGGCTTCCGCCAGGTTATCAGGCAAGCTTTTGAATTAAAGGATGTACCAGGAATATCAATTGATCTATCTATAGATTCTTTATCAAAGTCTTCACAAAGTCAATACAATTGTGCCTTAAGGAAATGGTGGGAATTTTGTCTTAAAGAAGATCTAGATTTTTTCAATTCATCTTGTTTCCATATACTATTGTTCTTAACGCAGGAGTATGATAAGGGCTCATCTTACAGCAGTTTAAATTGTATAAGATCGGCAATCTCCTTACTAATGGGACCCCAAATAGGGGAGGACTACAGAATAAAGAGATTTTTTAAAGGAATAGTCAAAAATCGTCCACCAAAACCCAGATATGAGGCCATCTGGGATCCTAACGTGGTTTTAACTTTTCTACAAACATTACCTTGCAACACCAAGCTGGCTTTAAAGGATCTATCGATGAAGTTAATAACGTTAATTGCCTTAACTACGGCTCATAGAATTCAAACCTTAAAGGCAATCAAAATATCAAATATTGGTATACATAAGGATAAAATTGAAATTAGAATTACCGATTGTATTAAAACTTCAGGCTTAAATAAACTTCAACCGAAGTTAGTTTTACCTTTTTTCAAAGAAAAAACTATTTGCGCAGCTTTCACACTACAATCCTATTTAGAAAGAACCAAGAGTATAAGGAGCAACCTGGACTATTTGTTTATATCATGGAAAAAACCATACAAGGCTGTATCCTCTCAAACACTAGGAAGATGGGTTAAAATCATCTTAGGAAAAAGTGGAATAAACACAAGCATCTTCAAAGCTCACAGCACCCGACATGCAACTACATCAGCTGCTAACCGAGCAGGCATTAGCCTGGAAACCATTCGGAAAACAGCAGGCTGGACAAGAAAGTCAGAAGTTTTTACAAAATTTTATAATCTTGAACTAACCAATGAGGACGTTTTGGCGAGGGCTATAATAAAATCATAGTGGTTTGCAATAATTTTTTTTTTTTTTTTTTTTTTCTCCTATTGGATTATTTCAAATCCTATATTATTGTATTTTATTAACGTTTATTATGTTCCTAATGTTTAGAGTTATTCTTTGTTTTAAGAATTAAATTGTTTTTTATTTTTCTGTATGAATTTAAGAATATATTTATTTTTTCTTTTGGAATTAAGGTTTTTTATTTTTTCCAACTTAGGGTTACTTAAAATAAAATTTGAAACCGTAATCAGCTTTAAACATCTACAATAATTGAACTAGAGGAATAGGGATTGAAATACAATTATAAGATTAAACGAACTTACCTTAAGTGAAGTTCTGATCTTAATTGTATGAAATCCCTATTCCGAATAGTTCAATCCCTCCCTTCCCTTATTTTTCCCCCTTTTTGAATAGATTACGGTTAGGCTTTAAACGAATGAACGGCTTGGCGCTGGCGCTGATGACATGCGCGGAGAGTTGCAGAGCCTATATTTTTAATTTTAGGCTTTGGAAGTGTGGTAAATAGACACTGGACGCAGGTCTACAATAATTGAACTATTCGGAATAGGGATTTCATACAATTAAGATCAGAACTTCACTTAAGGTAAGTTCGTTTAATCTTATAATTATTTTCATTCTTTTTTTTAAATATTTTAACTCCTGGTCTGATTTAAAAAAAAAACTTTTTCTGCAGTTTTACTAAGGATTGTATCTGTAATGAAATATAAAAAAATTAAGCCCTAACATTTCTTTTGTTTTCCCTTAAAAAAATAAAATGTGAAAAAGTGACTGGTTATTTTCATTCTTCTTTTAAATATTTTGACTCCTGGTCTGATTTAAAAAAAATTTTTATGCAGTTTTACTAAAGGCTATATCTATAACAAAATATTAAAAAATTAAGCCCTTACATTTTTTTGTTTTCGATTAAAAAAATTAAATGTGAAAAAGTGACTGATTATTTTAATTCTTTTTTAAATTTTTTGACTCATGGTCTGATTTTGAAACAACTTTTTATGTAATTTTATTAAAGACTGTATTTGTAACAAAATATAAAAAAATTGAGCCCTTACATTTTTTTTTCTAAAAAAAAAAAATATGAATGTAAAAATGAATGCATTTAAATGTAACTTCACCCTGGTAATACATTATCAAATTTTACCAGAATATCCACTTTTTTTATTAAATTTTTTCCTAAATCCAACCAATCACTCAATCGCATTAGACATGTTTTCTGCCTTTTTTATATTAATAAAACTAATAAGATTTTGTCAGGATTTTCGTGCGAATGAAATTTGTCATCTGAATTTGTATTGATGACCACTTAGGCATTAAAAAAATGAGCACGCATCGAATTGGAGATGTAAGAACCGGTAAACATCATGACAGCTGTAAGAGCAATGTTCTTGACCTAATTTTTAAGACATAAATTTTGTTCGAATCCCACACTCACATCACAATTACAATTTTAAGAACTTAAGAACAAAGAAGACTATGATTAAATACAAATATATTTATAGGTAATTAAATTCACGGACAATTAATTGGGATTACACTATGAGGGAAAAAATAACCCACATCATCAATTTATTCTACTCTACTCAATTATCATAATTAATTCGTATCATATTTCCTACTTTAAATTATTAATTAAATCTTGTAAATAGTGCTACAATAGAATTTTCATCAAATATAATAATAGCTTCGTATTGTGATAATTGGATCCATACTATTATTTTGAAGTGCACTAAAGTATGAATTAATCGGCAAAGTTTAACAAACTCTTGTGGCACTTGAGTACATTTAGTTTCGATAAATCAATTATTCAGGCTATAAAAGAGCGGCGATTTGTAATTAAAACTGTAAGCTCTTCAAATTCTTCAACAAAGGAGAAAGAAATTTTTTATTAAGGTTAATAGGAGATTCGCATCAATCATAGGTCACTAGGTAATAGCAGATGCTCACACTACTAAAAAAACTATTTGTGTTTTAAAATTAATTAAATATAAAAGTCATTTTTATATCTTTCCTTCACCTCGGGTGTTTGTAAAATAGAATCTTTGTTTCATAAAATTATGGAAAAAAAAATTAAAATATGTTGTTTCACTTTTTAGCTACACGCGTTAGAAGTAGAAAAACTTAATTTCCGCTAGCGCTTAAAACGGAAAATGGCTATTAGAGGTATACATTTTTTCTCACATACAAAAACTCGATTGTTCTGCAAAATAGAATCTTTGTTTTACAACAGTAGTGTAAAAATACTAAAATTCGTTGGTGGAAAAATTATTTAAAATGATTTTTTTGATAAAAACATTATAGCACTTTAAACGCCCAAAAATGACATTTCCACTGAAGTTAGAGTTACAAAATTAGTTTCATTAAAAAATTTAGAAAATTTCCTATAAACAGACTTATTTAAGTTATATTTTTCTCATAGGAACTTTCTTGAAAATTGATTATAAAAATATTGATTCTTTGGTGAATATAAAAATTCTAAATACTTGATTAAAAACCTAAAAACTGCTAGTTTTCATAAAATTATAACAACATTTTTGAGTTTAAATTAAAGATTAGGGTATAATCTACAATATGAAAGTCTAAAATCAATCATGGGCCAAAAAATAAATTTAATATAACCAATTGAAGTTAAAGTTATTTTTTGGGGAAATTTTTAATCGTACTTTAATGACCTAAAAAGGGTATTTATAGTTAAGATATGATTCTAAAATTAGTTTTTTTATAAAATTTGGATAATTTTATATAAAATGAACTATTTAAAAAATAAAATTCGCAATGGGACCTTTTTTGAAATCCCATTTAAAGTTTCTTTAACGCTTTTATTTAAACTGGCGTTTTTGATGAAAACTTTGTATGCACTTTGAATGCCAAAAAATGACATTTCTACTGTGGTTAGACTTAAAAAATTAGTTTCATTAAAAAATTTAGAAAATTTCCTATAAACAGACTTATTTACGTAATATTTTTCTCATAGGAACTTTCTTAAAAATTGATTATAAAAATATTGATTTTTTGGTGTATATAAAAATTCTAAATACTTGATTAAAAACCTAAAAACTGCTAGTTTTCATAAAATTATAACAACATTTTTAAGTTTAAATTAAAGATTAGGGTATAATCTACAATATGAAAGTCTAAAATCAATCATGGGCCAAAAAATAAATTTAATATAACCAATTGAAGTTAAAGTTATTTTTTGGGGAAATTTTTAATCGAACTTTAATGACCTAAAAAGGGTATTTATAGTTAAGATATGATTATAAAATTAGTTTTTTTATAAAATTTGGATAATTTTATATAAAATGAACTTTTAAAAAAATAAAATTCGCAATGGGGCCTTTTTTGAAATCCCATTTAAAGTTTTTTTAACGCTTTTATTTAAACTGGCGTTTTTGATGAAAACTTTGTATGCACTTTGAATGCCAAAAAATGACATTTCTACTGTGGTTAGACTTAAAAAATTAGTTTCATTAAAAAATTTAGAAAATTTCCTATAAACAGACTTATTTACGTAATATTTTTCTCATAGGAACTTTCTTAAAAATTGATTATAAAAGTATTCATTTTTTGGTGTATATAAAAATTCTAAATACTTGATTAAAAACCTAAAAACTGCTAGTTTTGAATAAATTATAACAAAATTTTAGAGTTTAAATTAAAGATTAGGGTATAATCTACAATATGAAAGTCTAAAATCAATCATGGGCCAAAAAATAAATTTAATATAACCAATTGAAGTTAAAGTTATTTTTTGGGGAAATTTTTAATCGTACTTTAATGACCTAAAAAGGGTATTTATAGTTAAGATATGATTATAAAATTAGTTTTTTTATAAAACTTGGATAATTTTATATAAAATGGACTATTTAAAAAATAAAATTCGCAATGGGGCCTTTTTTGAAATCCCATTTAAAGTTTTTTTAACGCTTTTATTTAAACTGGCGTTTTTGATGAAAACTTTGTATGCACTTTGAATGCCAAAAAATCACATTTCTACTGTGGTTAGACTTAAAAAATTAGTTTCATTAAAAAATTTAGAAAATTTCCTATAAACAGACTTATTTACGTAATATTTTTCTCATAGGAACTTTCTTAAAAATTGATTATAAAAATATTCATTTTTTGGTGTATATAAAAATTCTAAATACTTGATTAAAAACCTAAAAACTGCTAGTTTTGATAAAATTATAACAACATTTTAGAGTTTAAATTATAGATTAGGGTATAATCTACAATATGAAAGTCTAAAATCAATCATGGGCCAAAAAATAAATTTAATATAACCAATTGAAGTTAAAGTTATTTTTTGGGGAAATTTTTAATCGTACTTTAATGACCTAAAAAGGGTATTTATAGTTAAGATATGATTATAAAATTAGTTTTTTTATAAAATTTGAATAATTTTATATAAAATGAACTATTTAAAAAATAAAATTCGCAATGGTGCCTTTTTTGAAATCCCATTTAAAATTTTTTTAACGCTTTTATTTAAACTGGCGTTTTTGATGAAAACTTTGTATGCACTTTGAATGCCAAAAAATGACATTTCTACTGTGGTTAGACTTAAAAAATTAGTTTCATTAAAAAATTTAGAAAATTTCCTATAAACAGACTTATTTACGTAATATTTTTCTCATAGGAACTTTCTTAAAAATTGATTATAAAAATATTGATTTTTTGGTGTATATAAAAATTCTAAATACTTGATTAAAAACCTAAAAACTGCTAGTTTTCATAAAATTATAACAACATTTTTGAGTTTAAATTAAAGATTAGGGTATAATCTACAATATGAAAGTCTAAAATCAATCATGGGCCAAAAAATAAATTTAATATAACCAATTGAAATTAAAGTTATTTTTTGGGGAAATTTTTAATCGTACTTTAATGACCTAAAAAGGGTATTTATAGTTAAGATATGATTATAAAATTAGTTTTTTTATAAAATTTGGATAATTTTATATAAAATGAACTATTTAAATAATAAAATTCGCAATGGGGCCTTTTTTGAAATCCCATTTAAAGTTTTTTTAACGCTTTTATTTAAACTGGCGTTGTTGATGAAAACTTTGTATGCACTTTGAACGCCAAAAAATGACATTTCCACTGTAGCTAGACTTACAAAATTAGTTCCATCATAAAATTTAGACAATTTTCTATAAAATTGGCTTATTTAAATAATTTTTTCCTCATTGGAACATTTTGAAAATTTTGAGGTACGGAGTATGGACAATTGAAGGGAAACTCCTCTATAATTCTCAATATTTGTTTTTAAATAAAGTTTGTTTCCAAAACCTAGGAAATCTCTGAAATTATTTAATATACTTAACTGCATGAAGTTTTTCAAATCCAAAGATTTTTCCAAAAAATCCTGAAGGTTTATTTTTGATATTTAAAAAATATGTAGTAGATGTTTATTTTTCGTTTAATTTCTGAATTTTTTTGAATAATTATATGAGATGTATTCACTTTAAAATTTTTATTAATTTTCTCCTATCCGATCGAAAGATAATAAATAAAAAGTACAAATAAAATGAAATTTTAACACCCTACAAGGAGGTACATCTCGATGACATTTGAGTTGTCTTATTTTTGCCTTTAGTACAAATCGTGATCATTGACCATAATTTTTGAAACACCCTGTATACATTTCAAATAGTTTATCAAAAATTTTTGGTAATTTTTTTAACTTTAAAGTGTAGTTTTTGTAAATTAATATTTATAAAGTTGCCTATTGAGTGTATTTTATCAAAGCTAATTTTCATCACAATGTGAAAGGAATGAATTGATGATAATTAGTGCACGACGTGCATAAATTTCATAAAACTGGCATCCAATAAACGCGTTCTCATTTACATCACCCTTCGCTATTCTTCTTATTTTTCAATAAAAATTGATCGTTTATTGAACTTGAAAAACCAATGATGTATTAACGTTTTAATTAAATTCAAAAAAAATAATTTTCATAAATTTTGATTCCAGTTGATGGTGGTCCATGGGCAAATCCTTCACAAGAAATTTTGGATGAACTCCACGACGCTGAAATCTACAATGCCGTCGTGACATCAATGAACGAATGGCAAAAAAAACAAAATGAACGCAAAAATCAAAGGTACGATAACCACACTACCATTTTTTCTTCGATTATATTCCATTCTTGTAATAAATCTAAGATAAAATTTTGGATAAAAATTACCTCAAGGTTTAAAGATTTATTTCAATTTTAGATCAAAACGAGATGTTCCCAGTGTTTGCTATGCAGACGTGGGATGTTTCGAAGCATCCGGACCTTTTGCCTACCTCGACATGCTCCCAGACACCCCCGAACTGATAGGAACCCGATTTTTGCTCTACCCCAGTCAAAGCAAACGTCGAAGTGGAAACCCACCTGCAGACATTCCTTTCCAAAACATCAGCAACGCCTTCACTTGGGCGAAACAAGGTTTCAACTCTAGTCTTCCCACCAAAGTCCTAATCCATGGCTTCGGAAGTGATTGCTCCCACATTTGGGTGTATGAAATGAGAAGTGCGCTTATGGCAGTTGTAAGTTTACTAGAAGTGAAATTTTTGTGATAATTATTTTTGTTTATTAGGAAGATGTTAATGTGATTTGTGTTGATTGGAGAAACGGAGCTGTCCTTCCGAATTACGTGAAAGCGACTGCTAATACACGACTAATTGGTAAACAACTGGCCATGCTCTTGCGTGGACTTGTTGATAAAGGAGGCCTTTCATTACGGAAAATCCACCTTATTGGATTCAGTTTAGGCGCGCATGTTGCTGGATTTGCTGGATCTGAAATTGGTAATCTCAGCAGAATTACCGGACTAGATCCAGCTGGGCCTTTATTTGAATCACAGGATACTATAGCGAGGTTGGATCAAGATGATGCCGATTTCGTGGATGTTATTCATAGCAATGGGGAAAACTTGATTTTAGGTGGATTGGGATCATGGCAACCTATGGGGCATGTTGATTTTTACCCTAATGGAGGAAGGATGCAAAAAGGTTGCAGCAATATTTTTGTAGGAGCTGTCAGTGATATAATTTGGTGTAAGTTTTTTTTATTAATAATTTGAATGATAATAATAGGAATTTTATAGCTTCTGCAGTTGAAGGACGATCATTGTGCAATCATCGTAGAGCATACAAATTTTTCACTGATTCAGTTTCACCAAGATGTCACTTCCCGGCTTTTCCATGCGAATCCTACGAAGATTTCCTAGCGGGAAAATGCTTTCCTTGTTCCGAAGAACGGTAAAACCTATCAAAACATTCAATTTATAACCATTGTAATTAAAATAATTTTAGAAGATGTGGAAATATGGGTTACTACGCTGATAGGTCTAAAGGTCGTGGACAACTCTATTTAATCACTCGAGATGAAGAACCATTTTGTGGTAACACTATAAAAACCTAAAAATCACCAATGTTTTAATTATTAATATTTTAGCCCATCAATATCATATAAAAATTGAAAGCTCACCCAGTGAAATTCCAATCATTAGTTATGGTAAAATACAAATAACTCTAATCAGCGATTCTTTACTGAACGAAACCTTCACGCTTACAAAGTAACCAATTATTAAATTATTAACGATAATATTAACTTCCTAATTTTTAGAAAAGAAGATGAAGAAATGCGTTTGGGTTCTTCAGTTGAAAGGATTATAGTTCCACACCCAATTCTTTTAGAGCCCAGTAAAATCCAAATACTCTACAGCGCTTACAGTGGTTGGTTAACATCAGGTTTAGTCCAGTGGAAAATTGATAAGGTTACTTTAAGCGATAGTTTTGGAAGAAGCGTTTCTGTATGTAAGAAAAATCTAATCTTGGACTCAAATATTCCTGTGATACTACCTTTATTCCCGGGGGAATGCAACGTGCCCAAAAACGATAGTGAAGTAGCCGAAGATAGAATTGATGAAAAAACTAAAAATTACACCTCGAAATTTGTGCCAACACCAGTTGTAAAAATTGGAAATGATGAGGGTAAAAAATCTATCACCATTAAAGACGCGTTTGAGATGTTTAATATTCCTTGGAGTAATGAGAATACGATAGATGGGGAAAGTGAGCAAAGTCGTGCTTTTAATACTCGCGTGGTTAAAATGACGAAAAATAGTAGTAATCAAAGTTCTGAAGAAGAAGTGGTAGAACCAATTTTAAAAACGCATGCAGGTAAATCAGGACGTTCTCATGATCCAGCTAAACCTGAGATAACTGAACCAATTTTGGGTCCCACCACGGTGCGTGCAGCAACAACACCTAAACCAAATTTCATATCGAAATTAACCAATCGCAATGATAAAGAATTAACGTTTAATTTTTATGATGAATTTAATGAAAGTGATTGGATACCTTCTGTAAATCCGGTCATGCGCAATAATGATAATAAATGGAAACGGCAGGATTCTTCTAGAGTCCTTTTGACTAACCAAGAACGTGATGAGCAAGACGCGCTTAATGTTTTAATGAAAACAGTGCAATTTTTACCAAGACGTTTAGCACGAATGTTTGAAGAAGCAGAGAAGTACACCAGGGAAACAATTTTACCTTTCGTCAGCACTTACACCCCCAGATTTTTAAGCGATTTCATATCACCAAATACTCCAAGATATGTTCCTTTAAGATTTGACGAAGGAACACAAAAAACAACAACTAAATTACCGAAATTAACTCGCGAGGAAAAAAGTAGTGCTTCGAGATCTTTCAACCCACCACCTAGGAAGATTGAGGTTGAAACCACTACAGTAAAACTTGAGGAAGAAACGCCATATACAAATATTCAAAAGATTAAAAGAAAAGAAGCTTTAACCATGAAGAAGATGGATGCATCAGCCGAAAATGAAACTAATAAAGAAAAACTGGAGGTTAAAGAGAAGATTGAAGATGTGAAGATTGAAAAGAAAATTGAAGATGTAGTTGAAATTACCACAGTTGGTGTTCAAAAAGTTAGTGACGAGGTTGAACTCGTTGGTAGTGCTTCGAGTACTAAAGAAATTTATGTCAACTTGCCAATTTTTAATGAATCTCATAAAGAGGTCAAGTACATACCTTTAGAGAGAGATAATATCAGTGCTAACTAGACTTTATTATTTAATGCTTTGTAAATAATGTTATTTAAGTGCTTGTATATTTTGTTAAGTCATATTTTATTTAATAAAAACGTTTAAATTTAAATCGAGATACTAAAAATCATTTAAGTTATGACAAATCAACAAAATATTTAAAGGTAAGCTAAAGTGAGTTTTTTTCCTGGAGTTGATGGATGAGAATATTCAATGACGAAAGTCTGAGTATCATGTATTATACCACTCCAAAAACAGAAAAATTATTTTACCCCAATAGTCCGAAAATACTTAAAGGTCGAAAAATAGAAAAGGCCGAAATAGGCAAAACGCAGAATGATTAAAAGCTGAAATGGATAAAATATGGCCGAATTAGATAAAAGGCCAAACGATAAAAAGCCGACTTGGATAAAAGATAGATAAAAAAACCGACAGGTGTTTCTTTCGTCCTGTCTGTCTGTCTGTCGGTCTTCTCGGGTGCCATTTGTAGAGTACTAGTTGTTAACCAGCTTCGGATTTGGTAAAGAGTGTCGTCACCTTTCTCTTTCAGAGTCTCCTCGTCCTTCGCCAAAACTACCGTTGCTGGATCGTCGGTAAAACCTAACAGCTGCACATCTTTCTGAATTTTTATTTTAAGTAAGTACCGGGTCATAAAATATGTTCCCGAAAACAGGACTTAGTATACACGCCTTCTGTTACTTGGATAGGACTTTCTTCGAGGTAGCTCTGATCATTTTAATGAGATGACTATTGTTTTCCAACCGGCGCTGCTGAACGCATTTCTCACGTCAACAGTTTATAAGTGCAACTACTTGACAACATCTGTTAATATCTGGGTATGTTTTTTTCTAAACCCGTAGTGGTTATCTGAAAGTCCTTCAGCTCCTTCAATTTCGTTTCGCAGTCTTTTTGCTAGAGTTGCTCAAGGAGTTTTCCTGCGGTGTTCAGGAGGTATAGTGGGGATTGGTCGTTCATGGTGTAGAGTACGTAGTCTGGAAAGCGTTAGCTTGATTATTTCAGCCGAAATCATGTCTGGAACTCCCTCCATGACTTCTTCCCTAGTAAATAGGGTTGTATTATTAGTATTGGGCCACTTTACCGTGAAACCTATAACAAATAGGGATTCAGCTATATTTCGCCTTGCCACCGGATCTATGTTGGGTGTTTCCAGGATCTTCATGAGCTTTACAGCTATCTTATAGCCATCGCCCCAAGGATTAAAGTCAAGGTCATCGCACAATTTCTTCCAGCATTCATTGTTGGATTTTTGGATTTTAGGATTTTAGGATTTAAGGATTTTAGGATTTTAGGATTTTAGGATTTTAGGATTTTAGGATTTTAGGATTTTAGGATTTATAAGAGGGATGATGACGCTATATTGATTGTATTCATTGACTTGCCTTCTTTGCTTAGTCAGTCTACTTCTCGCTATGCAACAGTTTTCTCGGAGATCAAGTATCGTATAGTGTTCCACCAGTATACCTCGGTTTTCCTTGCCCTTGTGGTTTTTCAGGGCATCGATTTATTGCATGCTTTTATCATTCCTTTGACAAGGCTATCAACATCTATGTTATGTCTTTGACAGGTTCCATCCACTTGCCTTTTTACTGTTTATTGGGGTATTTTTCTTTGATGTTTCTATAATAAGTGCTTCTATGTCGCCTTGTCTGATGTTGGACGATAGATCTTGCAGAAATGCCTGGTACTCATCATTTGGGGTGTTTGGTTCTTACCAACTGTTCGTAGCAACTGTAAACTTTATAGTTTCCAAATCTTATTTTGGAGATAGTATGTTTTCCTCTTTCGATGTTTCTTTCAAGAAGTAGATGCTTGTAATTTGGTCTTCGTTTGTGATAAAAAGTATTCGATTTCAAAGGGTAAACAGGATGAATTTGCGATTTTTCAATTTTTCCAAGATCCAGTAAATACAAGATAAAAACTGGACATGAAATTGTCGGCCGGTTTCCTAAACGTCAGCAGCCTTATTCTTGGGCCGGTCGAGATCGTGTCGTCGACGAGACCACACGGACAGACTCTTATTTTTTTCATGTAAATGTAAAGGACAGAATGATAAAAGTCGTCGGCGACATCATGTCGACTGGTTCCAGAATAAAGCTGCTGCTAAAGTTCCAACCAGGTGAAAAATTATTTTTCAAAGTTCCTCCTTCAACTTGAAATAATATTTTTATTTTCGCATTTTTGTTAGTTTTAACTAAATTTTTGAAATGATCCAAATGAATTTACTATTTTTAATTCGGACGACTAATTTGTACTCTGCAGGAGTGGTTTTATAAAACGAGAAACTTTAGGTGTAATCGATTAATTTACTTCAAAACCATTCACACAATTTCCAACTCAAAATTAAATTAATTTATTTTTCCTGATTTTACGTAACTTTACCGTCGATAATTTCAAACTAATTTTCCCCAATTCCAACGTTTTAAAAATACCAATTTATTTTTTATTTTATTTACTCCGTCGATTTAGTGCATTCGTTTCGAAAAAACACTGGTGATTATAGCAACAATAAAGCAATTAATTGAAATTCCTGACAATAAAAACTTCAATTTGAGCTTGATTATTTATTAAAATTGGAGTAATAAAGTAAATTTGAAGTAACAAATAGTGGAATGTAACTAGGGATGTAGATTACAATCAATCCCATGTCGAAACGAATGAAGCTTGTGTATTTACATTTAGATTAAATAAACTTCGATTTTATTGCAACAAATGAGAAAAAAAAATTTAATTTTCATTTTAAACTACGAACTAATAACTCGAAACAAGATGCTTCATTTTGGTTAAAATTTGAATAAAGTATCTTTATTCTTGATTATTTTTTTATTAAATGATTTAATTAAATACATGAGACATACAACCACATTACGTGGAAATTCTCTCAGTCGTAGAGGAAAGGTTTGCATTTCCTCAATTCCCACAGTCGTTTGCATGCCCTGTGGAAATTTATCCCAAAAAAGATCTTTTCCGGAGCATTACACTTACAAAGGAAAAACCACCAACAATATTATTAATAATTGCTCATCTTAAAGAAACATACTTTAATACTGTAAATAAAATAAACACAAATATTTGTAAGGAAAAATCCAGTGATAATTTTTCTTAATTACGAATTTATTACAAAAGGATATTTTTAGAAATGAGCGTTATCGATTTTAGATTAAAACTGCATTAAATCCTCTTTATTTTCATCTTAATTATTCTATAAACTCTTTTAATTAATTAAAATTTCATTTAATAGCAAATTTGCAAAAATCTTGAAAGGGAGCTAAGCGTAAAAACAAATCCTCGACTATAAAATTTAAGTTAGTAGCTTATTACATTAAGATTGAAGTTGTGAGCTATAAATTAGGAAGCTTTAATTGTTTTTTAAATTTCGAAGGGTTTTTCGTTCTTATGGCTTTCTTTATTTTGTGCTTAAATTCCTTAATTACTTTGCAATATAAATTAATAGAATAAAATTTTAATTTTTTTATAATTTTGACTTTATCATGTTCTTAGAAAAACGCCTATAAAATCAAAATTATTTAAAACACAAACGAGTTTACTATGGCATTAAAAAGTACATGACTATGAAAAGCAACAACTACAATTGTGGAGCCTACATACTGGACAACAGACATAAAGAAAATCCCAGATTTAACTTCTGTGTAACAAAGGGTATTCCTAAAGAATCTCAAGACGCAAAATTCTGCCGTGACACTCTCAGGATTTACCAGTACTAATCGAAATTAGCAGGCAATGCCTAATAAGAGAACTATCTCTACATCTATGTAACAAACACATAAAATGGGACAAATTTAGGGAAATAATTGATCACAAATTGAACCAAAATTGCCTCTAAAGACAAGTATTGACATAGAGGAAGTAGTGGTAATATTTAATAAAATTATACAAGAAGCAGTGTGGTAAACCACACCTACTACAAGAAGAACACAAATTAGCCAAGAACTACCAACAATAACAAAAGAAAAAATTGCGCAAAAACGGTGGCTGAGAAGGATTTGACAAACGAACAGATTTCCACAAGACAAAACAAGACTAAATCAAGTTACTTTTCAACTCAAAGCCTAACAAAACAACCTTAAGAACAACAACATTCAAAATTATATCCGAGAACTAACAGGTACTGAAAACTCGGAGTACTTGCTATGGAAAGTCACACGTAAAAAAATCAACCACAAACATCCAACTCACCTATACTCAAAAACACAGGACTGTGGGTAAAAAGCTATAAGGAAAAATCCCAAGCATTCGCCGAACATCTAACTAAAGTTTTTGAACCATATCCAGAAGAAAAAAATTATAACATCCAAAATAAAATCCTAGAATACCTAGAGTCTCCATTGGTACTAGAACTACTACCAAAAAAATTTACAGTCAGGCAGGTAAATAAGGTAATTCAATCGAACCTAAATCAGAAAAAAAAGCACTAGGATATGAACTTATTACAGGAAAAATACCCAAAGAATTTCCGAGAAAATGAATACTCTACCTGACACAAATATTCAATGTAATTTTAAGGACAGTACATTTTCCCCTGGTGTGGAAAGTAGCTACATTTACTCTAAATCCAAAACTGAAGAAAAAGGGCGAGGAAGTAAAATCATTCCGTCCAATCAGCCTACTTCCCATAGTGTCAAAAGTCCTAGAAAGGCTTATACTATCCAGACTAGAACCGCTCCTAAATGCAAATTAGGTAATTAAACCCACCAATTTGGGTTTAGAACACAACATGCAACCACAGAACAAGTTCGTAGAATATGCAAAGAAATAAACCAAGCATTGGAAGACAAAAAATACTGGATGTAAAGTATAGCATACTGGTCTCAGATACAAATTGAGAAAGGCCCTACCTCTAAATTACTTCCTAATCCTAAAATCTTACCTCCAAGACAGGGTTTTTCTTGAAAAACATCAAAACGAGCATTCGTCACTATTCCCAATAAACTCAGATGTGCCTCAAGGGAGCGTCTTTGGACCTGTACTATACCCGATTTGTACTGCAGACCTGCTCACGAATAATCAAATATGGCATCTCAGAAATTGAAAACTTAAAATAACTTAAACTTTAAATCTAGATAAAATACAAAGTTGGTTTTAAAAATGGCATTCTGTTATAATATGAATTGAAGAAGCAAACGTTTTTAACTATTTATTCAATCACTACTAACTGATAACAATACTAGACAATACTTATTTTTTTTTATAACTACATAAAATTACTTGATAATTAGTTTATCGTCCAACATTCCCCTTTAAACTAATTTATTTGAACTATTAACATTGCAGTCCAAAATTTCTTCTACAAAATTCATGTTTTAGAAATGTCACACTTTTGGTTAAACTATCTGCTACCATTTCCTTCGTTGAAATTGGTTTGATACTAATTAACTTTTCATTTACAGCATCTTTAATAAAATGGTGTTTAACATCAATATGCTTCGTCCTACTATGATATGAATTGGATTTCGTCAACTCAATTGCACTTCGATTGTCACAATAAATTAATGTCAATGTCACTGCCAACTTTATTGGTTATAGCCAATTCATCTCCAAAAGCTTTTTTTACAGTTAATGGATCATTTAGTTTATTTTCAACTGCAGAATAGAAATTCGTTTTGAAGTAATTATTTCTGCATTTCCATTTAAATCACTTTTATCATCCATTACTGCATTTTCTTGAAAATTGTTACAATCATTTTCATCTTCATTTTCTTCAATTACTTGGTCATTTCCAGCATTGTTTTCAATATTATTTTCTATTTCTTTTAAAATATCTACATCATTTTGATTATCAATACTGTCAATAAATTGAATTTGTTCTGAAATCTCTTTGCTATCTTTTACATTATTTTTAAATAAAATGTTTTCATTGAAAACAACATCTCTGCTTTTAATAATTTTTTGAGTTTTCATTTTAAATAATCTGTACCCTTTACTGTTTTCACAATAACCCAAAAATATACATGATTCATGATTCACCCTTTTCTTACTCCAAACTTCTTCTGTAATTTGACTATTTATTCCTTTAGCAGGGAATCTATTATTTATATAAACAGCAGTATTTACAGCTTCTGCCCAAAACTTGTTTTCTAAACCTGCATCTAATAATACAACGTGCTTTTTCAATAATGGTTCTATTCATTCTTTCCGCTAATTCATTTTGCTGAGGAGTATACTGAATTGTAGTTTGATGACAAATTCCTTCTTTTGCTAAATATAATTTAAAATCTCTATTTACATATTCTTTTCCATTGTCAGATCTTAAGATTTTAATTTTCTTATTAGTGCTTCTTTCAATAAAATTCTTAAAATCTTGAAAAGAACTTCTAACTTGTGACTTACTTTCCAAAAAATATACAAATGTTTTTCTGGAAAATTCATCTATCAATGTAAACATATATTTGGAACCTCCTAATGACTCGTTTTCCATTGGTCCACACAAGTCTGAATGCACCAGTTCCAAAATTTCAGTTGTTTGAAAACTTGATTTAACAAATGGTAAGCGAGTTTGTTTTCCTTTAAGACAAGTTTCACAAAAATCTGCATGATTTTTAAAATCAATGTTCTTCAGATAACCACACTTTTGCAATAATTGCAAATTATTTATATTCATATGACCCATTCTTTTATGCCAAATTTCATAAACATTTTTATTATTAAACATATAATGCTAAAACATTTTCCTTCATAATTCTGCAGCTATCTTTTTCAAAAATTACCTTACACCCATTTTTCACCATTACACTTACAGAAAGTAAGTTTGTTGAAATGTTTGGTACATACATGACATTTTTCACTTTAATAGTCTCAAGCCCATTTTTCCATTAATACAAATATAAACATCACCCTGACCAGCAATTGATAATCTTTCATTGTTTGCAACGATTATTTCATTATTAGTTATTGGATGGAAATTCACTAACCATTCCTTATTCATTGTCATATGAGTTGAAGCACCGGAGTCAATAAACTACTTATTTTCAATAGCTGATGTACAAAATCCATTAAAATTAGAATGTTGATAATTCTGATTTTGCTTAGTTTCAATTTTTTGGGTTTTGGACGTTTTTAACTATTTATTCAATCACTACTAACTGATGACAATTGACAATACTAGACAATACTTATTTTTTTTTTATAACTACATAAAACTACTTGATAATTAGTTTATCGTCCAACACATTCAAGCAAATGAAATAAAGTCAACCCATGTGACCTTCTCTAATCGAAAAGGTACCTGCCTACCAATTTCACTAAATAACAAAGTAATCCAGCAAAAAGAAGATGTTAAATACTTAGGTATGGATCTGGATTATAAACCTCTAACCTGGAAATACACATTTTCACTAAAAGGAAGCAACTTAGTATCTAACTACAGAAACTATACTGGCTTATTGGACATAAATCAGAGATCACAATTCCAAATAAGGCCCTCGTGTACAAAACCATCTTGAAGCCAATTTGGAGTTGTGGGATCTAACATTGAGATTCTGGAAAGATTTCAATCAAAAACCCTCGGAATGATAACAAACTCACCGTGGTATGTTTCAAATAACATCAACAGACTCGACCTCCAAATACTTACTGTTAGTGAAGAAATAGTTAAATCCTCTCATCAATGTGAAGAGACTAAAACTACACCCTAATAAACTAGCAACCACCTTGATGAGGATACCAGTAAGACTCAGAGCTGGATTAAAAACGATGTTAGCCCGAGGTTATTAAAAAATAAGGGTTAAAATAAATAATCCCAATTATTCTTTTATTAATATACAGGGTGTCCCGAAAATAGTGGAATTGCTCTATTTTAAAAAAGGACCTTATCGTTTTCCTAGGTGTTTTTGGGCAAACATGAAAAATAAGTTAAACCTACAAAAATTAACTAAAATACCCCCAATATTAATTATATTTCCAATTTCTTCAATAAATATGAATTATAAATACATTTATGAGATTTTACATTATTTAAAAAAATATTTATTAACACGACAACAGCGGATTTTAAAATTCAAATTTTGACAAGTACTGTCAGATAAATTTTAATTACCTTTCATTTACGTTTAAATTGAAAGCAAATGACACTTAAAACTAATAGGGTGTTTTGTGTTTTCCTTGTGGAACCTATGGTAATAATCGAATACAATCGCCAAAAGGATTAACCTGATGGTAGATACAAATGACCTTTATTATAAGGCACTTTAGAGCAATGGTTACTGTTACAAACAAGAAGTAATGCCCGGGCTAACAAATTCGTACGCGCTTTACAAAGGTATCTGGCGACTGACTCACTGTGACTCACACTGGATTGAAATGTTTCCCACATTGGGTGTTATTGTCATGCGCACACATTGCTTGCGTTTGTACTTTTATTTATAAAAACAGCTAAAACCGGCGCATACACATAAAAAGAAATCCGGTACGCGCTCATGTAACATACTGGAATGAAACATTCTAGCAAAGGAGAAATAACTTGCCGAATGTCGTAAATAGTATCTTGCCTACTTGATAGGAGGTGCTTAGAAGTACCAGAACGCGTGTCCTACAAAAATAGAAGGAATTTACAAGCCCTTTACCGCCACCAAGGTCCCTTATCGGCTATACTTTTTACTAATAATTATTCTGCATAATTATTCTGCATTTAATTTGGACGTTTCGTTTGAGAGGTACTAATTTCAATGTTGCCCGATTGTGCAATAAAGTCTTACGATAACCTGTAAAAGATATTTTATTTTTAATTGACGCCGTAATATTACAAATCTTATTACAACTATTAAAACTATAGCCATTGAATTTACAGTAAAAGTTTCAGACCTCCAGGGAACTGGAAAAGTCATTTTTTATCAAATATTTTAAAAATTGCAAAAAAACGACAACTGTGTAAAAATTGTTTAATTGTAAAAAATATAATCTTAAATTATAAGTTTATTTGAATAAAATAAATACTTAAAAATTAATTTCTAATCAAGTCATAACAAATATGTACTTAATTGTATAATTTTTATACTATTAAAGTCAATAAATCATAGTAAATAAATGGCATAGGCAACCAAACTACTTTGTTTGTGAGAAACACCGAGGAAAACACCAGCATCGTTGTCTAATTGTGCAAAAATTAATTAATTTCAATTGCGTTTTTTGACGAAAGCGGTCTCCTAATGAGCGAAATATTTTACACTATTGTATATTTATTTCTTATTTATATGTGGCATAAGTTTCATTCTTGTACAAAATGCTCCCAAAACCCGATAAGGTCCTTTGGGAATTAAATTTCTTTTTTGAATTTTGAAATCCAGCTTGTTACCCTGTTCGTTGAGTCTTTGGTCATGTTCGTACATTTCCGATGTAAATCGGTCACATTCGGGTGTACTTTCTACGTCCTAGGAGTAGAAATGCAAATTCTACTCAAGCGGTGTATATTATGAGTGTCGACATTTTTTAGAAAGGCTGGATTTTTGAAGGGCCGAAGTTTTGGAGAACCTGAGGTTATAGATAGCCTCATTAGCCTTCATGGTAATCCGACCCTGGCAAGACGTAGACTAAAACGCCATACACCCAGTGATCTACCGTCAAATTTTAAAGTAATAACTCAAAGTTGCATGTATAAAATTATAATACCGGGTGGAAATTAAATTAGGGCCACCCCTGGCATTTCATTATTTATGAAAATAGAAAATTAGAATTTTAGTATCTTATATGATCTAAGAAAACAAATCTTATGGATCGAATAAATTTTTAATTTTACTTCCGGTTTATGAAGAAATAACAGCCACTTTCTTATTTTAAATATAACCCCCTGATTTTTTCTACGTAAAATTAAACATTGGTTAATTTTAAGTATGTTTATGACAAAAAAATATTTTTTTTCAAAATTTTAAGAAAAAAATTTGAATTTTTTTTTGGTGAAAAATTTGAGTAAAACCTACAAAAACTATTTTTAAACATACATATGGGATATCACAGTAACCGGAAAAAAACCCTCTATTTAATTAGGGGGTGGCCCTTATATCATCCCATTTAAAAAAGTAAAGATATTTCCAAAAAACGCTTCTTGAAAATTAAAAAAAATAATATCTCAAGAACGGTGAAATAAATTTTATAAATTACAATTTATTTTACGTATTTGTATTATTTAAAAATAGTTTTGGTAGGTTTTACTCAAATTTTTTACCAAAAAAAAAATCAATATTTTTTCTTAAAGTTTTGAAAAAAAAAATTTTTTTGTCATAAACATACTTAAAACTAAAAAATCAGGGGGTTACATTTAAAATAAGAAAGTGGGTGCCATTTCCTGATAAACCGGAAGTAAAATGAAAGATTTATTCGATCCATAAAATTTGTTTTCTTAGATCATATAAGATACTAAAATTCTAATTTTTTATTTTCATAAATAAAGAAATGCTAGGGGTGGCCCTAGTTTCATTTCCACCCGGTATATAAAAATTCTAAAAACTTGATTCAAAACTGCTTGTTTTGATAAAATTATAACAAATTTTTTTAGTTTAAATTAAAGATTAGGGTATAATCTACAATATGAAAGCCCAAAATGAATTATGGGCAAAAAAATAAATATAATATACCCAATTGAAGTTAAAGTTGTTTTTTAGGGGAAATTTTTAATCGTACTTAAATGACCTGAAAAGGGCATTTATAGTCAAGATATGATTATAAAATAAGTTTAATTATAAAATTTGGTTAACTTTTTATATAATGGACTATTTAAAAAAATAAAATTCGCAATAGGGACTTTTATGAAATCCCATTTAAAATTTGTTTAACGCAATTCTTTAAATTAATGTTTTTGATAAAAACGTTGTATGTACTTTGAACGCCAAAAAATGATATTTCTGCTTAAGCTAGACTTACAAAACTAGTTCCATTATAAAATTTAGACAATTTCCTATAAAATTGGCTTATTTAAGTAATTTTTTCCTCATAAGAACTTTTTCTAAAATTTACTTTAAAAAATTCCAATTTTTGGTGTTTTACAACTGTTTTAAAATGTAAAAAGAAAATCCAAAGTATACTTGATTAAAATTAAAAAAATAACGAAAAGAAGGAAATTATACATATAGGGTGTTCCACAAAATTCATAAAAGATTTAAAATTTTAAACTTGCTGCAATTTTTTTAGAAGCCGATTTTCTTTGTTCAGAATGACATCGATTTTTTTTAAACTTAATTTTGTTGTTAAAATGGGACCCTTGGCATTCTTCTTAGTATTAATTTTGTGTACTCATGTTGCCACTTGAAAAACAAAAGTATCATTTATCGGATATACCGGGTGGAAATGAAAACCGGGTCACCTCGATAACTTTTTTATTTATGAATAAAAAAATTTGAAATTTGGCTATGTTCTATGATTCAAAAAAACAAATTTTAAGTGCATTTTTTATTTTCGAAATCACTTTCGGTTTCACCGGAAACACCATGAACTTTGTTTTTTTAAATGTAACATCCCATATTTTTATTCATGGCTTAAAATACTTTTAAAAAAGAAGTATTTTTGAGATATTAGTTTTTATTTTTTTTGTAAAAAAATTTTTTTTATTCGATCCATAAAATTTGTTCTCTTAGATCATATAAGATACTAAAATTCTAATTTTTTATCTTCATAAGTAAAGAAATGCCAGGGGTGGTCCTAGTTTCATTTCCACCCGGTATAATAGACAGGACACCTTTCTCCATGTCAACTAATTTTGGTATCATCCATAATCGATAACTTTATCCATAATCCATAACTTTAGTAAAACTGTTTCGCGACGTTTTTGGTTTGGGTGGTTTCGGTCAAATCAGCGATTTTAAATTTTGCAAGATTGTTCCGGGTGAAAAAGTAGAATTTTTGCGATTTTTTTTGGATCACTAGGTATAAATTTGACGGATATACAGGGTATTGAAAAAAAGTTATTTTTTCCGATTTCTCGAAAACGCGTCGACCCATTTTCGTGATTCTTTTTGCGTTCTCTTTTGCTCGAGAATCCGCAATTTTTTTGATTCTTTACATTTTTCGCTCCGGGGCGCCGTTTTCTTACAGGACCGTATCCAAGATTTTTTCAAAAAACTGGCGCTTTTTCATCGGGAGCACCTTTTAAAAATCGGGAGATTTTTTTAGAAATTTACTGTACCGCAGGTCGTATTCGCAATTGAACTAAGGGTTGCGTGACGGAGAGTTTTTTCAAATTTTCCTCCCCGAGCCGAGATATCGACCTCTTTTGTTTTTACCTTTTTTCGACTTTTCTCGAGAACGGTTTTACAAAATTTCTTACGGTAATGCCACCTTTTTGATTTTTAAACAAATTTCGGAATAAATTGTTTTCGCTCCGGACCTGAATTTTCAAGTATTTAAAATGATAAAAATTCAAGTTTCGACTTTGAGCCAAAATTAAAAATATGTATGTTGACAAGGATTTCGGCATATACAGGCGTTTTCAGTGTGAAAATCTCTTTCGAGCGGCATTTTTCTTTGAATGAGTCATATGGGCCCCAAGTCCGAACCTGCAATTTTTTTCTTCGTTTTTTGTCAATAAAAAATGAAAATTATTCAATCTCTTCGGATTCTTAAGGAGGACGCCGAGGCGCACCGAAAAAAAAATTTTTCCTTCAAAAATTTCTTCAGGAACGGATTTAGGGTCGAATAAAAAAATGACTTTTTCTCGCGTACATAAATTAAAGAACTCCTCCAAAGGCGCTCATATGTAACTTAATAAATTTATAAACTCTTTCTACAAATTCTAATGTTTTACCAATTTTAAATATCATACTTGTCCATATTTCAACAAAATTCTTCAAAATATGCAATAATTATTATTTACTTTTTTTAACATTTTTTTTGGTTTTTCTAATAAATTCTAAAGTATGGAAAATATGAAAAAAATATTTTAATAAAAGTTGTTTATTTTGAAAAGACCTATCAAACCACACCAAACTCGACTTATGTTGCAATTTAAAAAAATCAAAGTGATATCCGGTTTCGGATAGTTCCGGGTTGTTCTGGAAAAATATAAGTATGGTTTGATAGGTCTTTTAAGAACAAACAACTTTTATAAAAATATTTTTATAGTATTTTCCATAGTTTAGAATTTATTCGAAAAACAAAAGAAATTGTAAATATAGGTAAATAAAAATTATTGCATATTTTGAAGAATTTTATAAATTTATAAGCTCCTAATATTTTACCAACTTTAAATATCATACTTGTCAATATTTAAACAAAATTCTTCAAAATATGCAATAATTTTTATTTACTTTTTTTAACATTTTTTTTTGTTTTTCGAATAAATTCTAAACTATGGAAAATATTAAAAAAATATTTTAATAAAAGTTATTTGTTTTTGAGAGACCTATCAAACCATACTAAAATCGACCTATGTTGCCATTTAAAAAATCAAAGTTACCTCCGGTTCCGGATAGTTCCGGGTTGTTCCGGAAAAAAATAAGTTCACCAATGGATTTTTTAGGTTCATTTTGGTAATTAAGTTTTTTATTTCGGCCATGTACGATAACGCGTTCTCGAGATAAATCACCATGTATTTGAAAATAAATTCAAAAAATGAGAATTTGTTCTTTAATTTTTAAATATCGGTTCTCTTTATTCTAATTCGATATACTAAGTGTTTAAAGTTTGAAACTTGGATTATATTCATGTAAGAGCGTCCAAGTGAATAATTAATGTTATTACAGAACTATCAGCATCTCGAATCATTCTACAAACGAAATAAACATTACTGAAGGGGTGGCATTGCATATAATTTATATGACTAAAGTTTGCGACGTATAAATCTGCTTGATCCTCATAAATATATTTCCTTATTAATCCATACAACATGCAAGTTTTAAAGGAAGTTTCCCAGTATTTTATAAATGGATGCAGGAAATTCAAATCTCGACTGAAGTAACTTAAATTAAAAATTACATCATGAAATGAAAGAGCATTAATGCCGAGACTAAATAATTGAAAATGAAACTTTTTCGTGATAAAACCGTAATGTAGGAACTTATAATTCACTTAATTAAAAAAATTAATCATCCTGAAGTTACGAATAAACACGCTTGTAATAATTTGTTTTAATCGTCATTTAATGGTCTTGAATAATTTTAAAACAATTCCTGCTTTCCTGTAATTTCCTTATTGTTCCCCACACGCGAGATTTATGTAAAACCCCGCCTTTTCTAAATTAATCTCTGCCCTTGTTAACACTTCCAGGGAATCCCCTAATTCGAATTTTGTTTAATTGTTCGTGACGCGCCCTGAATTTTAAACAAACACTTGAATTGCTAATTTTTCTTCTTTTCAATTGCTAATTTTACTACAAGTATTTTTGACAACCATTATCAATCACGTTTTTGAACCCTAAAAATCAACAAACAAAATTGATCAAAAATATTTTTTGAAACAAATGGTGTTTTGATTTGTATTTTATTAAATTTAAAACAAAGCAATTTTTGGTGTTGACATATTTTTATGTAAAAATTCTAGAACTGTCAAGTTTATGGCGAAAATAGAGCAAATCACAATTTCGAAGGAGAATTCAGCAGGAAAACTCCAGTGTTCTTGAAGGTAATAAGTAATATGCGTGAATAAAAATTAATTTCCTTTAAGATAAGCGTTTTTTTAAATCGGTAATTTGTCATTTTCCACCCCATTTCAGGGTATCTTAGACGTTTCGTGGGTTTTGTGCTGAGTTGACAGAAGCATGGCACGAGCACCACCAGCGAGGCAGCAGCAATACGGTTATGGATTGCCCCAAAATTATTATTACGAAGATACCGAAGGGTATGTAGGGGATTATTCCGAAAGCGATGGCCCTACCGATTCCGGACCTCCATCTCCTGTACATCTTCTCCCGCCTGGAGCCCAACGTCGACCCGACGTCACCGAACTCTACCGACGTAAGAATCAAAATATTCAACCAACTCAAAGGAGGTTCCAGCAAAATGTTTACGTGACCCCAGAGTAAGTTTTCATATAATTTACTGCACCCCCAGGAAATACTGAAACTCAAAGGAGTTAAATGCCGGAAAAATTACTTGGAGAAACTCAATTTTATTAGATGAATCACAAAATTAAAACCTTTAATATATTTAAGGAATAAAAAACGATATTAAGTTTGTGATAAGTTAATCTTCTTAAAAGTTTTCCCCCTAACAAAAAAAAGTAAATGCATTCGCCTTTTTATAAACACAAACAGAGAAACTCGAAGTATTTTAGTTAGTATTCACCTCCGAAACGTGTTTAAATTACGAATTATCAACTTTTCCACTTATTTAAACTTTGAACCGAAAAGAGGACTTTTGTTATATTATTATTCTGCAATGGTTTAAAATTGGATTTACATTTTTTAGATATTATTATGATCGTGTAGCTGCCCCTGGTGTCACTTCAGCTCCAGTTTATAGGAAATGTTTAGTTGCATCCCCTCCGCAGGCAAGATATTACAAGGATGAAGAATTGATGTATCAAAGAGGTGCTCCAGTTTATCACCAAAGTCTTCCTTACGTCGCTGCAATGCCCAGGACAGCTGTTGTACAAAAAATACCTTCAGCTTCAGTGATAAGACCAAAACAAATCATCAGAAAACATCCTGTAACAGTCAGGACTCCTAGGTAAATATTTTTATCATATAAATTGTAGTGGTTTAATCAACGTTAGTAATAAATCAAGGGATATAGGGTAACACATGTATCACGTAAATCTTCACGAATGTGGAAATGTAGGTCTTATTGCTTAGGAATTATTACCCCAAATAAGGGGAAGCTATTCAAGCTTGATGAAATAAAGTTTGTGCAAGTCGATGGAAATATTTCTACAGATTTACGCTTTCCTAGCTCATCATTTTTAGTAATTTATGATGATCATATTTATAGTAGTCCCAATTAATAAAATTTAATAATTACGAAGATAATTTTTGATATTAATTAAGGGAGATAATTGGCTATTAAAAGATAAATGCTACTTGTTAAAATGATTGCGTTCAATTATTCAGCTGCGATATAACATCACAGATGGCAGCAAAAGCGTAAAACCATTAAATTATTAATAATGGTTGTGGTTTGCTTGAAAGAGAAGTTAATAACAACTTTAATGAAGAAACCGATAACGTACGTTATACGTTACCTGTTACAGATAACGCTCATCGATATTTCCACGATGTTTACCCCTATCTCACTTAATTAGCCTGTCTATGTTCTCTACTAACATCAATTAACTTAGCCCTTATACCTCAACTACCACGTGCACATAGTTTGTACTATATTTAGCCCAAAATAATTTTTGAGCGTTTATTCCAAATCTAATGTTTTAATTTCCACTTTCTCGAGTTACAACCCTTTTTTGACGTCAAATTGGTCCGAGTTTGTTTGTAAAGATTTTTTGAGAAACGAAGAAGCTTTCAAATTTTTTTCGAGCCTTCAACTTAAAATCGCAGGTCATTTGTGTTTCAAACCATTTTGGCCCTTTTATTCCACATCTGTATTTATGAGATCCATGATTTTCAACCTTCAACCCAGTCGTGTTGCCGAAAATTTCTTTGGAAACGTTGAAATTACCACGTTTTTTTAGCAGCAACTCAGAAAAACCCAATTACTATACCGACACTTTGGCCAAAAGAAAAAAAAACGATTTAATTGGAGCCAGCAGGTCATAATACAAGGAATGAATATTCCAACAAGACAACTTTACTTTTTTGCCCTTCATATCATTTCCAATTTCCATCATTAGTCTATCATACATAGAATTTACTTCCCTCTCGAAGTCTTTATCCTGCTTTTAATGGGGAAATTAGGTTCAATAGCTGTAATTTCAGAGGTCTTCCTTAAATAAGTACTGACTTTATGCCCCCCTCACGCGTTGTTTGGATAGATTTTGTAAGGCCTTTCAACATTTTAGAAGCTTTTTCCATTAAGGGAAACACTTTCGCCCTGAATAGATGTATTTATTTTGTCGACGGGAACAATAATCCTATTCCACATCTGCAGGCACATAAATTGGCTTTATGATAACCCTTGCTCCTTAAACTGTGTCAGGATTCCATTTTGTGATATTTGCTATTTTCTGAAGTATTATGATTATCTTTTGAAAAAAAAACCGATGGACCCCCTCGTTTTATAAATGGCCTTTAGGCATAAACTATAACACCCAATAATATTTTGAGCTCATCACAGACAAGGAGTTCCATAAATGGACATCAATGACCACCAAGCGATTCCTATGCATGCCATTGGTCTTACAAACATCGAATCCAATTTTTTGATAGATGAACTCTATAATCAGAGCACTACAAAAACCTGTCTCATGGTAAAAATATGGAGCCCACCTATTATTTTCAAGTAATTAATGAAAGAAAATATGTGGCTCATTTTGGTCAATACAGCAACCATAATCGCCATAACCTGTGTACCATAGAAGATGTCCAGATCAACACCACGGTTTTAACACACCTCTCATCAACGTGTAGTTTAAACACAACACACCTCATCAATTCAGCAACACGAATTGAAGGAAATGTCATTAAAACCTTCTTAAAATCCACAAACCTCTCGATCGACTCACGAGATGTTAAAGGTACTAAAAGGATTCTACTTAAACCAGTTCTCAAGTTACCCGATGAATTGGACAAGCTACTAGATCAAAAATTTCATTTGCAAACGGCAATTGAAGATGAAACATGGGCACGAGTAAATCAACATACCCAGGTCGTAGGGATCATCATCATTATTGGAGGACGTTGATACCTCTGGAAGAGACTTATACCCAGATTCTGATCAAATCATTTAAGTTTAAAGACCTTTAAATTTAAATTTGTTATATGGGTTGTAATTGAAAATTTCCATGGTTTCATTATTTGTTTTAAATTAAAGGCCTCTAATTTTGGCCAGAATCTGCCCAATAATCGCTCAAAGTCACCTTCACGCAAATAGCAGCAAAAGATTGAACTAGATCCACTACATCAGATGTTAAGAAGGGTTACCAACTATCAGCAACATCCTGTTGGAATTCAGCTCCTGACAAGCAAGATGTTTACTCATAAACAGCAATATCAGGGAAGACATAAGGACAAAGTCGCTTGAGTCTAATTCCTAGATTCTAGTCAAATCATTTAAATTTAAATTTGTTATAATGGTTTCCTTAACTGTGTCTAATTGAAGGGACTCAATTTTGACCAAATTCGCCATATAAAGCGGCTTTTACACGATGAAAGTATACTGGGACAAAGTTGACTTGGACGCTACGCGCAAATTACTTGTAGAAGTGCACTTTGTCAAAGTTATTCACAAGAGAAATGACTTGGACACAACTTAGAATATCAGTTAAAATGGCGGATTAAAAAAAACTTAGGACCCGGAAGTGGATCTTAAGACGTGGTGCTTTTAAAGTTTATTTTTTCCGCGAAATGGCGACTCATGATAAAGAAATGTTTAAAAAATTATTTCAGAGTAACAACGCTACAGTTTGAATAACTGTTAAACCTTGTTGCACCCAAAATTTTCTTTTCTTTTGACTCTCTTTACTTGATGCCATTTTTTTATCAAACTTCATCTGGATTCAAGTAAGTTGTGCACCTTTACGTCAAAATCAAAAGTGTTTACACGATTAAAGTAGCGTCCAAGTAATTCTCGCTCAGGGGGCTTATTTTTTAATCAAACGACATATGTAGCATTCTACTTTCATCATTCTGTCCTTGTCAGTTTCATGAAAAAATAAGAGTCTGTCCTTGTGATGTGGCATGCAACATCATGTGGAGTGGTTCAAAAATAAGGCCTCAGCTCCAAATTAACTTTGTCCAAGTTATCATAGAAATCGCTACTTGGATCTAGCACGCACCCAGCCTAAGCGCCAAGTAGCTGTCATCTCTACTGGATTATGATCCCATGTGTTTCAAGACGCCATCACGACGGATCTTCAATTACAATTTGTTGTTTTTTGTCGGTAAATTATCTTTATTTTTTTAAATTGATATCAAAGCATTCTTATTTACTTCACTAAAAAATAAGTGACATTAATAGTCAAATGTCATTTTAAAACGAATGTATTTCCTGCAAGAAAATGTCGGAATTACCGCCGCGAACCTGTGGGGAATGTAAAAATCTTGGTAAATACGAAAGGGTGGCTGAAAATCATGGGGATTACTTACAAGCCAACACCATTCCAAAACCCGACCTCATCCACAAAGAAAAGGTAACCCTACACGACCCAAAACTATCAACACCTGCAACTTATTACCCACCAGACTTAAATGCGCCAATTGCTCAAATCGGAAATTCTAAAAATCTCGATGATTGTTGCTGCCCAGAAATAGAGGGTAAAAAAAGTCATGATTGTAAAAACTCACCGTATACCTTACAAAAATTTGGAGAAGATAGTTTAAACCCACGCAACCAAAATGCCCCAAAGTTTCCGATTAGTGAAACCAAACAAATAAAGGGAATACTTAAGACCAAACAATGCGCTTGTCCACCTCAACAATTGGGTTCACAAGCAATTCCGCAACCTAAAAAAGAAATGAAGGAAAAAAATAAAATTGAGAGAAATAAGGAAGAAAAAAGTTATAATCTTGAATGTTACATGCCTAAACCTCAGGATGATTTTCCTGCGCAACGAGATGATGAGAATGGTAATTTAGGGGCTTGGGCTACAGGTCGTTTGGATTGGGGGCCATTAGCAGGGCTTACAGGTATTCGTCCTGTCGTTGATAAATACTCAGTAGCCCGATTTAGTGAAGGTGAGTGGAGGATGCATAATAAAAAAGTACTCGATGGAATAACTGAAGATCAACATAAAGCTGATATGGCGGATTATAATGCGAAATCTGCGATGGAGACAATTCGCGTGAATACTGATAAAAATCAGGCTGATAGCACGCGAATGTTGCATCAAAGGGAGCAGGAGTTGCATCGCTGGAAATGCGAGTTGGAACGTGCAATTTCTGCTTCAATGGAGGAAATATCGTTAATGCAAGAGCAGAGGAGGAGGTTGAAGCAATCAATGGCGGTTTTACAGTTACCTGAAGCAATTGCTGGTGAGTGTTTGGAACGACGAACTGGCCGAGGTGATTCTGAGCTTGTGAGGGATGAAGTTGAGGAAGAGTTGATTAAGGAGATGGCTTTAACTGCAATTATTCGCGAGCAATTTTCGCGAATTTTGGTTGATGTTGAGCACCAGTTATTGGAGGACAAAACGGCGAAGAATCGTTTGGAGTATGATTGGAGTGATAAAAAGCAAGCTGATGAGATTGAGTGTGTGAACGTGGCCTTGAATGACCGGTCGAATATTTTATTGTTCAAACCTGGCGCGGTTGGATTTCCTGACCATCAATCCACGCAGGATAATTATGAAATTTTTACGAGGGAGACTTTGGAAGAATCTGAGATTACTAGGCAGCGATCTGCGGCTTTAAGAGGGACTCTTGATGCGATTTTGAATAACGCTGCTAGGGATTTAAGAGCTCAAGCTGATAAGGTTGATCTAGCGTTGGCGAAACGAATAGGGTGTATGGAAGAAATTCAAGCTCGATTGGAAAGCGAGTTATTGGTTTTGCTAAAACGTTTGGCTGATATTGAAAGTACTGTTATTAATCTTCGGGACATGGTGAGGAGGATGGATGTTCCATTAAAAAAATGCCAAACGAGGCTTGATAATAGGCTTATGTATCGACCTAGAGTCGAGAATTGTCGCGATGCTGCACAATATGGGTTAGTTGATGAGGCTAAAACTATTTCCGAGAATGTTGCTTCACTTATGGCACAATTAAGGGCAGCTGAGGATATACAAAGTGGGCTTATGATGGCCAGAGGTAGTCTTGAGCAAGAAATTATGGCGAAAAGAAAAACCTTGCAAATCGATAGAGATCGGGCTAAAATGATACGATCGCATTATCCTTCCGCATCTGCAATGGCTGGATATTAAATTTTGTTATGTACTTATGTAAAATAATTTTTTTTTGGGTTGATTAAATTTAATAAAACAAAATTTCGTTTCGTTTACACCCTGAATTTACGATAATCCATGGATTTACTTTCTTTCTATAAACCCGTATTATTTTATGAACTGGGAGAAAAGTTTTATGTTATCCTTTATTATTTTCGAGAATATCCTTGGGAATTTTATCCACGGTTGCAGGTTTTAATTAAGGAATTGTTTGCTCCGATCATCACTTTGTCGATTGCTTAATTTTTCTAAGATGGGAATTTGCGAGCAGAAAAGCTTAATGATTCTTATTTTATTTTTGGCTCAATGAACAGGAAGGATTGTAATTGCGAGATTGTTTGTATAGCGTGGTTGACTCTACAGGATTTTTTAACGTTCATTATATCGAAGAGAGCACAACGTTTTAATGATAACGTGGCTATCATTAAAACGCCCTTCCTCACGTCATACACGAATTTCAAATTTTAGTTTAGCATCACAAACGGGATGAATAAGTACGATTGTTACGGAATCCGGTTTTGTTACCATAATTTTGAAGCATTATCAAAATTGCCTTTAATGCACAAAGCAACGATTATAAAGCAAATTTCTAAATTTTATTGCACATAAAATAATTTAGTGGTTTATAGCGTACGCTCATTAGGAAAGTTTGATTAGGAGATCATCAAAGGTTTAAAAAATTTAAAATTGTAGGTATGTTCGTCGTCCAGTATCGACATCTCTCTACAAAAGACCTTCAGCTCTTTGCCTGCCTATTGCATGTCAACCAGATCCTGCAAGATACCGCAAAACAAGAAGAGTGATTCCTTCAGAATTAAATTATCACCAAGAGTTAGTACAAAATCAAAAATCAATAACTCGTCGTCACAGCCTTTCAGCACCCATTCCAGCATCGCATCTACCTAAAACCAATAACACAGACTCAAAAAAATCTTTAGATGTGAGTCAATCCCGCTTGGATGCAATTTTGGAACGCTACGAAAAAATTTTTAGTAAAAATCCTGAAACAGATTTTCTTAAACCAAGGGTAAGTTTAATTTATAATTATAACTAACGATTTCATCCTAAAATTATTTAAAGCTTCCCCCTTGCTTGAAAGAAAAGCAAATGAAAATGCCCCAAAATCAACCAGAAAACACAATAATAACCAAACAACAAATCCCCGAATTAATGAAAAACGCGGAAACCTTACAAGTGGAAGAAATATCATCAGAAGTTCTTGAAGAACTACTAGCAGACCTAACAAAACAAGGGTTTCACAACGTCATAGATGAAAATGACAGGAAAAAAATCTTCGAAGCTAAACCAAATCCTGAAAATCTAGCTGGTCCAGAAACAGGCGACGCTGTAATATCAACGACAAAAAACTCACAAATTGAAGTTCCTGTTAAAGACCTACCTAAAAGCTACAATTATCAAGAAATTAAAGATAGCATGAGCAAGTCGAATAATCGCGAGTACATTTCCGAAAGCGATGATGGTAGATCGCAAAAAACAGTGAAAAGCCAAATAGCGCAAAGCACTTCATCTAAATTATCAAAAGTTTCCAAAACACCTTCTAGATTAAGTGCAGAAGAAGCTTTGGAATTACATCGCACCAAAAGTTACGTCGTTAATTTAATTGACACCGCGCTAAGTAACCATTTTGGAACTTCAATTTCAGAAAAAACAAACACAAAATACGTAAGTTATTAATTGTTAATGACTACGTTTATGTCATGAAACTCGATCCAGATTGGATTGAATAGCTATTGAGTCTACTTTTTTCGAAACATACACGTCGGATTGGATTCAGTTTTAGGATTAAGTTTAACCAAACCAATCCGAAGGGTTTATTTCGGAAAAAATGCGAACTGAGCCAATCCAATCTGGATCGAGTTACACGAGGTAAATGATTATAAAGGGTATAATTTTGTTCTTTAGAATTTAGATGCAAGGAGTGCTGTAGAAATGTTGAAAAAACACTCATCTGTAAGAATGGAGAAAGACTTGTGCCTAGAGCTTGCTCAAGTCTTACAAGATACTCTTCGTTCAGACCGTAAAATTTCGTCACAATGCTCTTGCAAAAGTATATCCAGTTATGGAAAAGGTGATTTATAAAAAATTTTAAAATTAATTTAACCGATTTATTTTTAGATGATGCCACTTTTATTAAACAATTGAAGCAAATGAGATGGGGTCATTTGAAGCATATACAAAAAGAAGTTCGCCGTTTGGAGGATTTGGAAAGATTTTTGGACTCTTGTCATATCACTAATTTCGAAAAATAATTGAAATGTAACGTAAAAGTATTTGAAATTATTGCAATCGCCATAAATTTGTAACCATGTTTTTTTGTAATTATAACAACAAGTATAAAAAAGTCTATTTATTAAAAAAAAATTAAATTGGATTAAAGGAATTTCATTTATTTCTTCAAGTTACAAAAATGGAGACCTAAAATTCGTAACTTTTGTTACTAATGAGCTATTTTCTAAAAATATTGATCTAGGATTCTTGGTAAATCAAAAATAAATTTGATGGATGAAAATTTGTTGAAGCTTCTCCTCTACCAGAAAATGTCATAAATTAGAACGAAAACAGTGCCTAGAATTGTACCAACAGTTTTTTCAAAATGTCCACCGTTGGCAATCAATGCTGCAAGCGGATTGGCGTAGAATTTATGACTCTAACAATTGTTCGGGTGTTATTAAAAGGACATCAATTAAAATTCTTTCCCTGAGATTTTTTGAAGGTGTAGCATACACAATTTCCTTTAAATAATCCCAAACAAAAAGTCTATTGGGTTAAAATCAGGTGATGTTGGTGGCCAAGGAATTGGGCTATACCTCCCGATCCAGTTGATATTTAATCATTCTCTTACCACTTGCGCGATTTGATCTGGGATTCTTTCGTATATAAATATCACATTTTTTTCTAAATCAGTAATCTTAAATTATAATCAAAGCTCGAAGACCTAAGACATCAAAATATGCTTTTATCTTGAAGAAATTCTAGTTCAATAACAGAGTTATTTTCAACATCAAGGCATTGAAATTGAAAACCTTCGACAGTGTCTAAATTCACGATATAACTTCGAATTTTATTGCTAATTATACGTATATTCATTAAAAGCCTCAAAAATTTGTTCTTCGATTTCTACAAAGCAAAGGTTGTCTGGACCTTCCACCATTCTAGTATTGAAGAATAAACTAACCAGTTTTTTGAATCTTCTGTTCAAGTCTCTGAAACATTTTTTTAAGGGATATGTCGGTGATTGGTATAAGTTCTTCAGTACACCTATTTTGCCAAATGAGCATATATTTCGCAATGCAATAAAATAGATATTCAAAGAGTATAAACATATGTACAATATATCAAAACCACGAAGAAAACTTTCAAATTCATGCCTTTCAGTAATTTTTTGGATGAAGTCATCTATTTTTTCTATATCTTTGTGTTCCTGAACCATGAGCTTTTGTAATGTTTCTAAGGGTTTTATGTTGGTCCTTGTATATCCTTGCTTTGTTGCTGTCGCTGAGCTCCAAAATATTGAAGTTGGTGACTAGTTAAATAGTTACATGTAACTAAATTTATACAGGGTGGCCCAGATTTTACTTCCCAGGCAATATCTCAGTTATTTGAAGAGATAAAAGTATAAATCAAAAAGTGCTTTGAACGGCAGCACTTATACTTCATAATTTCATTCTAAAAAAATTATTGGTATTTACCACTCTTAAGATGCCATCATCATTTTTTTTTCTTTAATGGGACACCCTATTTTTTATAATTGATATTGCATCTACAATGTATTCTAGAAACAGTGATATGCTACACTTAGTATTTTAAGTACATTTTGTGAATACAAAAATTAAAATATTGATCGATGTATTATGGAAAAATTTTTATTTAGTTTTTTTAACAAAATTTGTAATTTACAGTTAGGTTTAGTTAGATTAGGTTAAGTTAGTTTAGATTTAAAAAAAAATTCTTAAAAAATACTAAATAAATAATTTTGCATATTACTTCGATCAATATTTGAATTTTTTTTATTCACAAAATGTACTTAAAATACTAAGTGTAGCATATCACTGTTTCTAGAATAAATTGTAGATGCAATATCAACTATAAAAAATAGGGTGTCCCATTAAAGAAAAAAAAAGATGATCATGGCGTCTTAAGATTGGTAAATAAAAATAATTTTTTTAGAATGAAATTATGAGGTATAAGTGCTGCCATTCAAAGCACTTTTTCATTTATATTTTTATCTCTTCAAATAACTGAGATATTTCCTGGGAAGTAAAATCTGGGCCACCCTGTATACCGGGTGGAAATGAAAACCGGGTCACCTCTATAACTTTTTTATTTATGAATAGAAAATTTTGAAATTTGGCTATGTTCTACGGTTCAAAAAAACAAATTTTATGTGCATTTTTTATTTTCGAAATCACTTCCGGTTTTACCGGAAACACCATGAACTTTGTTTTTTTAAATGTAACATCCCATATTTTTATTCATGGCTTAAAATACTTTTAAAAAAGAAGTATTTTTGAGATATTAGTTTTTATTTTTTGCGAAAAAAAAAATTTTTCAAAAAAAAAAAAAGGTTTTCGAAGTCGGTGAAAATTACCAAAACTAATTCTAAATAATTTAAATACATAAAAAAAAATAATCGTTATAAAATCCTCTATTTAAAAAGTCGAATGACCCGGCATCATTGCATTTAAAAAAAGTGAGATATTTGATAAAATCTTCATTAACTAAGTTTAAAAATTAATAGTTCAAAAACCACTTAATTTTTTTTTTCAAATTACAATTTTATTTAGGTATTTGAATTATTTAGAATTAGTTTTGGTACTTTTCACCGACTTCGAAAACCTTTTTTTTTTTTTTAAATTTTTTTTACAAAAAAAATAAAAACTAATATCTCAAAAATACTTCTTTTTTAAAAGTATTTTAAGCCATGAATAAAAATATGGGATGTTACATTTAAAAAAACAAAGTTCATGGTGTTTCCGGTGAAACCGGAAGTGATTTCGAAAATAAAAAATGCACATAAAATTTGTTTTTTTGAACCATAGAACATAGCCAAATTTCAAATTTTTTTATTCATAAATAAAAAAGTTATCGAGGTGACCCGGTTTTCATTTCCACCCGGTATACAGGGTGATCGGTGATTTTTATGTATGAAACCAAAGCGTTCATGCCCAAATGGCTAGATAAAAAATTTTAAAATTTGATAGGATCAAATGGGGCCTTGGTAAAAATATTTTAAGATGAAAAAAAAAACATTTTTTTATCGCCCAGTTTTTGGCACGGCAGTCATCTTGAATGACAACTGATGGGAACATATGTCATGCAATACGTCATCGGAAAGATAATTTTCAGTACATCAATATCGAGCTCTTTTTTATATTTGTATTTTTGACAAACTAAGAAGCTTTAGTAATTTTTCCAAGGATTTTGTGTTGTTCCCTTTGTATCTTTGCTCTGATGCTGTCGCTGATTAAGTTCCAGTATAATTGAGATTGCTTGATGGCTTAATAGATTTTCAGCATGTTGCCGAATGACCTTTTTTTACCTAGTAATGGGAAGATCGGGTAGATTTTTTTCTTGAATTGATAGTGTTTGCGGTTTTTGACCACCTCAGAGGTCTTCTGTATATTTCCAGCTTAGGAAGTTATCTTTTGATTGACTTTTCATTCAACAGTCGTTCTTTGTAGTGACTTGATTTTGTATTTTGAGTTATTGTCCTTTATCTTAAAACATTAGTATCATGTATTATTGGCATAGTAGGCTTTTGTTGAGAATTGTTTTAATGGAATAGATGTTATAGAGTGGTGGAGAAAGGGTCGAGCAGGTTATGTCGAATACATTGTTTATATGTGCACCATATTTGATGAATGTTGAGTCCATGATTAATCCTAGATAATTTTCGGTTTTTGATCACCTACGTCTTGCTTTTATTTCAAGCTCAAGAATTTGTCTTTTGATTGACTTTTCATTATGTGATTTCATCAGTTGTTCTTTGTAGTGACTTAATATTTTGGGTTATAGTCTTGTATTAAAATAGCTGTAGCATACTGGACTATTACTGATAATTGGTTTGATTGGATGTCGCGCATGTAGATGTTATAGAGTGGTGGAAAGAGGTTAGAGCCATGAGGTACCCCTGCTGTTATGGTTCTGAAAACTGAGTATTGTTCTTTGAAGTTGACACAGAACTACCTTTTATCCTAGAAGGATATGTCAGTTTTTGTAATTCTCGAATTGATTTCGGTTTAAATCATTTTGTTTAGAACTCCTCTGTGCCAGGTCTTGTCGAATTCCTGTGCAACATACTCGTATTAGAGTTTTGAGTCCACCCTTAATCTTAGTTAATTTACGATTTTTGACCACCTAAGTGGTCTTATGTATATTTCCAGTTCAGGAAGTTATCCATTGGTTGACTTTTCATTCTTTGATTTCGTCAGTCGTTCTTTGTAATGACTTGTTATTGTATTTTGGGTTATTGTCTTGCATTGAAATGGTTTTATCATCAGTTTTTGTTGAGAATTGGTTTGGTGGGATATCGCGGGTGTAGATATTTCAGTGTGGTATGTTAGAACCTAGAAAGTTTATAGAGAGGTTAGCATTCGAGAAACAAAGCGCTCGTATCGGACTGGTCGGGAACTAAAGAATTTCGATCGAAAAATCAAAACACTCCTGAAATCTCACACAGTGAATCTCAATCTCATCTTCCTCGAAGCGCATGCGTCAAAATTTCACCAGCGAATCCAAATTCTCTTGGTTTGAACCAGGCGAAATTCGCGATTTTAACGCATGCGCTCGGGCAAGGTGAGATTAACATTCACTCGGATGAAATTCAGGAATCCAGATGAATGTCATTTCGCGTGATAAACGAAAATTGACAAGTGATTTCGAGAGCATCATATAAAGTACAAATAGCGCCCCGAAACCCCAAAGTCACGAACTATTTCTTTTTTCCAGGCTTTTCCATGGGATTAGGACCTTTCAATCTTCTATTCTTTCTGGAGTGTTGTTTTTCAAAGCTCACAATGAACTACCTTTTATCCAAGAAGGAAATGATAGCTTTTCTTATTCTCGAGTTGGTCTTGTTTTTATTACAAGCTCAAGACGTTATCTTTTGGTGAAATTTTCATTCTTTGAGTTCATTGTAGTGATTTGATATTTTATACTGGGCTATTGTTGAGAAATGGTTTGATGGGATGTCGCGCATGTAGATTTTATAGAGTGGTACCCCTGCTGTCATAGTTCTGGAGACGGAGTGTAATTTTTAGAAGCTCATAAAGAACAACCTTTATCCAAGAAGAATATGATAATTTTTGTTATTCTGGAGGAAAAATTATCGTCACATTTATTTTTCCCCTAGATCTTTGTGTTGAAAATCTCTTCAAATGTATAACTAACAATTTAGGGAACTTATGAATCTTAATGTTTTTTATACACGTTCTTCATTTTTCTGCACTTTGAACAGGTAGGTTACTCATCACCATCCAAAGTTTCTTCTCTATTATTGTTGTCGAGGTACCGAGAAAGTTCTGTTTTTTGAGGTATTGGAACCGAAAGGATCAAATGTTACTGAAGTAAATATCTACCATATTGGAATTTTCTCGCCTTAAATACCTTTGCCAATATTCAATTCCTCTTTCTGAATAATTTAATTTTTCATCAATTTCAGTAAAAGTAGGCAATGATTTGGTTGTAACTCTATTGATATATTCGTGCAATACCTGAGTAGCCTATAAAATGTGGAACAAAACGTTGTATTTATCCTCTGACCAGAATTATTGAATTGCACGTGGAAATGATTTAAATGAAACTCCGTTCATTCCGGAAATATTGTTGTCACTTACATAAAAATCTTCAGAGAGATAATCTTAAAGAAGCTTTGTATTAGAGAGACATTGTATCATAGAATTCATGAAACAGCTGTTTCCAATATTTTTAAGCCATTTAATCCCAATTGATTGATTACATTAATACAGTTATTAAATCCTTTATCCTCATCCAAATTATTCTTGTTTAACAGGATAATAACATTTTCGTATTCCAATTGATTTCGTTGAGAACGGTATCATTCGAATTGGTGATGTTGTTATAGTCCTCCATCCTCAATATTAAGAATTATGTTTTTACTTTTTGCCTTTTTCCTGTAACATTGTTCACGAGTTTCATTTCAGATCTATCTTCATTATCCCTGGTAAAGTTTGTGTTCTTAGACAATCGTTTATTAAGAATTTACAAGTATTTTAATTATATATGACGTAAAAAACCTTATCCAGACCTCTAGAAGATGGAAGAGTATTTAATATAGAAATGGAATGGAACTACTTGTAATTTTTATAATAATTAAAAACATATTTTTGAGAAAATACTTTGTGTTAATTTATGTTTATGGGTTTTAATTAACGATAGAGACCAAATACAGTCAATTATTATTCAAATTTGAATAATTAATTACCAATATAAGGCAAATCACCAATTAGCTAAATTCAGATAGCAAAGGAAATCTAATTTAGTAGATTACAGGAATGGGGAGCACTAAATACATACCGCAAATATAAATCAGTTATAATTATTGTCTTAAAAATTAGGGCCTTGTAATAAAATGGCGTGAATATAAGGTGCAATATAAAATATAGTTTATAAATTCATCCTTTCAAAAAAAAATAATACGAGTTGTCAGCGAGTTTTATAAGTGAAGTTTTGTAAGAGTTTGTCAGAAAGAAAAATATTTCCTATTTCTCAAGTGTCAGTTATAAAAATTTATGATAAATGAAATTGTTTTGAAAATAATTAATATTTGACATGAATTAATCATTTAAATAAATTTTCTATTATTAGTATAGAACATGCGAGATGGGTTGTGATGTGCGATTTCTATGCTCCTGGGTGTGCATGTGCGAATTTTGTGCGCCACTGGAAACTCGTCCTCCTCGCTTAGTCTTCCTTGAATTTTCCACCAGGCGGGACAACTCGGAAAAACTCGCATACAATTGTCGTGCGCTCGCAAAATTTCCCAGCGCAATTTTCATTCACAAAAAACTTTTTAGTGAAAAGTGTCGTTTCACCACTTTTTTCTTTAACGTTTTAATGGTGAGTCTAAAACTAATTTATTTACCTTGAACAAATTGGGATTGTGTTTTATATTTAATTAATTTAAGTGGATTTTTTTATTTAAGCTAGGGTGTGTGCGAAAATTTATTAATTTTTCAGTTGCTTAAGTGAAACTTTTACGCCAATTTTATACTCCAGGAAAGTTAATTAATTAATTCATTTTTAAGTGCAAAAGCGCTATTACCACTTTTTATTACTAATTAATATTACATAAATTTTTTGTAAGCTCTAAATGCGAGGATCTTATTATAATTAATATAAAAATATGGTTTAAAAAAAATAGATAGTGCTTCAAACAAAAGTTGATTTAATTAAAAAAATCAAGTCGCTTTATTTATTTTATGAAAAGTGAGCTCCTTTATAATAGCTCTTCCTTTTATAATTTTTCTATTATTTTATACCACATTTTAATTCATTTTTTTAAATCTAAATTTTAAATTTCACGCATTTATTTTTTTTTATTAATTTTTTTTTTAATATTTAATGAACTAAAAATGTTTCATTAATTAATTAATCACGTCTGTATTTTATTGTTAGCGAAAGTTTTATTGCGTTTTTTGAGAATAAAAACTTTTTAATCACTTTAACTTATTATTAATTAACTTTTTATTACGAACTTTCATAGTCTCTACAATAATGAATAAAGTTGGAACATAAGGAATTTTAACGTCAAGCTTTTTATTAAAATTATTAATTTTTCCAAAATTTTTTAATATTGACTTTTTTTGATTAATTACTTTCGTTTACTTGGTGTTACATAAAAATAATTAAAGTTAATTTAAATTTTAATGTGCTTTTCGTATTTTGTTGGTCAAAAAGTTGTAAGAGCTTTTTATACATGATTGATGCGTTTCAACTTCCCTTTTCAAAGTAAAACGAACTTTATAATACAAATATGGTCGTAAATTTTGTGATAAAATCGTCTTAAACCCAACTTTACCCAAAATATGACAATATTCGCTTTTAGCTTTAAATTCACAATACAAAAATTGCACTTTAGAATTTTCACCTCATTTTTACTGCATTTTTTTTATTTTTATGACAATAGTTTTACAACAATAACGTATATAAGCATGACTGCGTTTATAGCTAATAATCTGAAAGTTATTCCACATTCATAGATCATTTTTATTACCACCACCTTAGATTTACGACTGCAAAAACCCCATTCCTGTAAAAATCCACCATATTTTCCGGTAAAAAAATTAAACGCTATTTTTCATCAATTTAACCCAAAATAAATTCATTTGAAATTCTTTTGGCATTTTAAAACGTTTGCATCATAAGTTGTTGATTTGTAAGTCCAATTTATTATTACCATTTTTAAATATTTTACTGATTCAAGCGTTTCTTAGTAATTTACCTTAACAAATATTGTGAAATTAATTAAAACCAAAACTTGAAGAGTTTATGAAGTCTTTTATTAGAAAAGTCATGTCCGGTGGCTAAAAACTGGTAATAATAAATCAAATTATTTCTTCCTCGAGGAAAACTTTTGGAATTTATTTGATTTTAGGGGAAGTTATAATGAGTGTTTTTGCTTTTGGTAAATAATTTGCATAAAACAAAAGAGTTTACGTTAGCTTATTTATGTAACTCCATGCTTTTTGTAGGTGTGTTATTATTAATCAAAATGTATTATTTTACAAATTTATGTTGAATTATTGAGTGCGTAAACTTTGTTTTGAAAACTGAAACATTTTTAATATCAAACAACTTTCTATTCCAGCTTTTCTCAAATAATTTTTAACAATAAAATTAATTTTAATCATTGAGTAAAAAGGTAAAATGTTTTAATTCATTATAAACGTGAAAATTTTTGCAAGTTTTTAAAATTTATAACGATTTGTTTAAATTTTTAATGTTTCCTGGTTTTTTACTTCCTAAAACAAATTTCATGTATTTTTGCTCAACTTTCTCCAATGGATTTTATAGTGATTTCTTCACCCTATTCAAAAATTAATATATTCATAGTTTTTATCAAATTTCTTTTGTTTTTATTTATAACTGAACCTTAGTACAGTGATTTTCTTCACTTAAAGTCTAATTTAGTCTCTCATTTTTACAAAGATTTTCTGTAAATTTCCTATTTTTTTTCTTCATTTTTTACCTTTTAAGAGTCGGGAATTTGGAAAAGTTTTAGTTTGTGAGATGTTTTGATAGGAAAATTTTATTATTGAACCTTTTTGTAGATATTACATATCATATAGTTTTCAAAAAAAAAAAAAAAAAACTGGGTAACCTGCTTTGTTTGTGCTTATACACTTTTAGGTTCAAAATTTCCTCAAAAATACCTTCTAAATCATGACAAACTATTATAATAGTAAAAAGCTTGTAAAAAATGCCATAGAATGATGTTAAAATGTACAGGGTGTTTCATTTGAAAATTCCGTTTAATTGTACAATTTGCGTTATATAAGGCACCCTGATAAAAAATTATTACAAACTTAAATTTGACATGATAGCTGTGGAAAAGACGATTTTTGAGAAAATTTCAACCCAAAATAATCATCTGTTTTAGAGTAGTGATTTTTTAAAAATGAAAGTTTTTTTGGCTTAAATGGCAAATATCAGCAAAACGAGTGATGATTGACCCACAAAAGTTTATACAAAGTATAATTATTTTTTTGATAAGGAATCCAAAAATTTCATAATATACTAGGTGTTTTATTAAAAAAACATAACTTTGGTCCACCATTTTGGAATGTAACTTAACTATTTTTAATGTGCGCTTAAAGGTATGGTATATTATTCGAAAATCGTATGTCTATATCTTTTTTCATTTTAGAATATTGTTATTTCCTCGCAACTCTGGGACACCCTGTATATTTAAAAAAAAAATAATTTTTAAAATTTTTTTTTAAAATTATTTTTAATTTTCTTATTGCTTTGAAAGTTTAAAGTACCATCTATTGGTAATTATAATTCCCAACTGTAGAGAACTTTTTCACTTGTGAATTTATAAAAATGATTTACTAACGTAAATTTTTACAAAGATTTATTCAAAGTACCTAATTTTTTCTTATTTCTTCCTTTTTAAACAGTTTCTTTTTTATAATTTTCACGTTTTTTTTACTCAACGAGTAAAATTTAATGAATTTTAATCGTTTTTTATTAACCCATTTTTAATTTTAAATTTTTTTTTCACTTTCCTTCAATTTTTGATTGATGAAAATAAGTAAGGGGGTGGGGGGAGGTTCCAATCGGCAATTATACAGGGTGTCCTACTTTTTTTAAATAGTATATTCAGAAAAAAAATATTTATGAACTAATTTTTTTTCGACTCCGAAAAAGCTATTTTAAAAGCTCAAAATTTTTATGATTTTTTGACTAGGCAAATAAAAAAAATCCTGAAAAAAATTCACCAAGAGTGCTATTTTGTCTATTTTCACTGTTTCTCAGTTTCGATATTAATATCTCCCAAACCATTGATAAGCGACCATACAAAATGATATCAATAGAAAGCTTGTAAAAAATGCCATCGACTGACGTTAAAATATACAGGGTGTTCCATTTGAAAATTTCGTGTAACTGTTCAATTTGCGTTTTATAAGGCACCCTGATAAAAAAATATCACAAACTTAAATTTGGCATGATAGTTATAAACTAGACGATGTTGAAAAATGTTTGACAAAATTTCAAGCCAACATGTTCTTCTGTTTTAGAGTAGTGATTTTTCAAAAATTGATCTTTTTTTTGGCTTAAATGGCAAATATCAGCAAAACGAGTGACGATAGACCTATAAAAGTTTATACAAAGTATAATTATTTTTTGATAAGGAATCCAAAAATGTCATAATATACTGGGTGTTCAATTTAAAAAAATATAACTTTGGTTCAGTAGGCCATGATGGGACACCCTGTATATATCGAAAATATTTTTAAATTTTGGGGCTTGCATGTATCTATATGTTGGTGAAAACCGCAAGTCGATATGTTTTATAGCAAAGAAGCTATGGACCGTGGGCATATGACTGGGTCACCCTGTATTTAATCGACCGCAAAATTAATTGTAGTGCACTTAGTTATTTTTTTATAATATTTTAAAAATCACTTTAAAGCTTCAAAAAGTAAAATAGTGCAATTTTTACAAGAACTCATTTTTGAAATGTTCTTCTTGGAAACTCGTGTTTATATTTTGCAGAACTATCTAATTTATTCAAATCGACCGCAAAATTAATTCTAGCTCTCTTGGTTATTTTTTATAATTTTTAGAAAATCATCAAGTAAAATACTACAATTTTTACAAAATCGCATTTTTTTTTTAATTTTCCCCTTGGATTTTTTTCAACAGACTCGGGTTTATTTTTTGCAATATTCACTAATTTATTCAAATAAATCACAAAATTAATTCTAGCTTGCTTATTTATTTTTTTATAAATTTTTTAAAATCATTTTACAGCTTCAACAAATAAAATTAGTGCAATTTTTACAAAATTTTAGTTTTCTTATTGTTCCCCTTGGAATTTTTAAACAAACTCGGATTATTATTTTGCAGAATTCACTAATTTATTTAAATCAACCAACAAATAAATTTTAGCTCAAGTGGTTATTTTTTATATTCGATCTAATAGGACCTCTCTTTTTTTGGGGGCCCTCAAAAAGCTAAATTGCAACTTAAAAAAAAATAAAAATGGATCACACCAATCTTTTACAAAAATGAAGTGATAATATTTTGGGATTAGACTAATTTTGTGGTATCCCGGGGCTCCCATGGCAATTTTTGCCTAGGACCCTCAAGTGCCAAATTCGCCCTTACAAGGGGTTCGCGATAAAAAATTGTGCCTAGGGCCTAAAAAGATCTGAACGCGGCCCTGAAGATATTAATGTAATAAAGATGGATACAATACCACCTTTTTACAAATTAAAAAAAAATTTTTTTGGTAATTTAAAATTTTACTACGATTTGTATAAATTCCTTAAATGTTCGTGATTTTTTCTTTTGAAGCTTGAAATTTTCTAGATTTAAAATTTATTTAAAATTTAAAAATTTACAACGATTCATTCAAATTCCTTAATTTATTAGTTTTTTTCTTTTAAGGGGGCCTCAACCTTAAAAATTTTACACTATCGAAATTTTACTTTTTTCTAAATATTTCTAGTTTTTATGGTTTTCTTAAAAAATGTACCCATGGGCTGATTAAAAAGTTCATTACGCCTCCAGTAAAATTTTCAAAAACCTTCTTAGATCAGCGTGTAATTTCAACTATTCATAAATGTAATTTTATGGAACCACAGTAGGTTTTCCATAATTAATTATTATGAATGTTTTTTTAAATTTCATGTATTTTGGCCCAACTTAATAAATTTCATTCGGTTTTTACCTATCCATTCATAATTTTTGATTCACTTTTTTTGATTTTTTTTGTAAATTTTTTACAGTTATTGTACAGTTGGTTCCAGCTACAACTAATTTTAAGAAAAAAACTTCCTATAAAAATGTGTCCGATTTGGCTAAGGGACAGCCCTTTAACTATTGTGACTAAAACTAAGGTTTTTTGTCGTTTATTTGAAAACGGTTTGTAATAAAGATTTGAAATTTGGTGTGAAGACTAATACGTTTAAGATATAATTTCTCAATTTTTTTCAGATTTTTTGAAAGCTCTAAAAGGGTAGTTTTTGATAGGCTTGGGGTTATAAACAGCGGCAACTTTTTTATGGTTAACATAAAATCATTTTTGTTTTTATACTAATATTCCTTATTCCATTCTAGACAAATACTTTCTATGAGCTAAGCTCGATTTCGCTTCCTAAGAGAGCTACAGTCCAATAAAGATGGTGATAAAAAATAGGTTTTAGCATTATCATTTAAAGGTGGCTTTGAAACAAAAGACGAATAGCGAATAGCATTTAAAAAACATACGATTGAGAAATTATATCTTAAAAGTATTAGTCTTCACACCAAATTTCAAATCTTTATTACAAACCGTTTTCAAATAAATGACAAAAAACCTAGTTTTAGTCACAATAGTTAAAGGGCTGTAGCTCCCTTAGAAAGCAAAATCGGACACATATTTATAGGAAGTTTCTTTCTTAAAATTAGTTGTAGAATCGTCTCCTAAAGTTTTGGCCGCTTTATTTCTGGACACCCTGTATTTATCAAATTTCTTTATTTTTTTCTCAATTTTTAATCATTTCAATTATTTATTGACAATAATTTCTTCAATTATTTGTTTTAATTTTTGACTTTCTGTTTACCTTTTTACGCATTTTCATATTTTTTATAAAACTTCTTTCATTTTTTTATATTGAAGGTGTATTACAATAAGTTCTTGACTTAAAGTCAATTTTACCCTTGTTTTTAATTATTCTCAATTTTCTACATTTTTTTTATAAAATATCAATGTATTTTTGTATTTCTCTTACGTTTATTTATTTTTAAACCTTTAAACTCGAACTTTGGTTGTATTTAAGTCATTTTTTGTAATTTAAAAATTTACAACGTCCTTATTTATTTTTTGCTTTCAAAATAAGCCTTCTTTCAAATTTCATATCTTTAAGCTCTTCTTAATTTCATTTGTTTTTGTATAATTTCTTAAAATTTCTTCACCTTCCTTCAATTTTTTTTCGATTTATTAAAACAAGTTTTTCATGTAAATTATTTAGTTGTATTAAAATTTTTTCTTTAATTTTATCAAATTCATTTCATTTTCCCAATTTTCAAATTTTATTAATTTAATTGCTTTTTCAGTAATTCCTTCACTTATTTACATATTTTAATTTTTGACATTCTGTTTTAATTTTCGAGGAATTTTCATAACTTTTATTAATGTCTTTCGTTTATTTTTTATACAAAAATGTCACGGTCAAATAGCAAATAGAGTAGACATAAAGATAATTTTAAATTCCTCAATTTTTTAGGTTTTAAAACAAATTCTTTTTAAATTTCACGTATTTCATCACGAATTCATTAAATTTCACTCGTTTTTTACCCACCCATTCGTGAATTTTATAAGTGTCTTCACTTTCCTTTAATTTTTGATTTATTAAAACAATTCATCTTGGAGTTAATGTGCTTGGAGTTATAACTCAAGTGATGTTTAGGGTTGAGGACAAAAAAATTCTTCATAATATGCTGTGAATAACCTTTTTATTTCAGCGTGAAATAAAACATCACCTCAATTATTAAAACAAGTTTTTTTAACAATTTTACATATTTTCTTTAATTTTATTATATTTATAATCATGTTTACAGTAATTTTCTCCATTTAAGCCTCGTTTAATCATGTTATTCACTATTTTCTACTTTTTCACCACAACTTTTGATTAATAAAAATTTTGTTTTGCGTACTTTTTTTTTAGTTATTTTTCCCCATTTATACCCAGATTCTGGTCAAATCATTTAAGTTTAAAGGCCTTTAAATTTAAATTTGTTTTATGGGTTGTAATGGACGATTTCCATGGTTACCTTAATTATGTCTAATTAAAGGCCTTTAAGTTTGACCAGAATCTGCCTATTATACGCAGATTCTGGTCAAAATTAAAGGCCTTTAATTAGAGACAAATAACGTAACCATGGAAACTGTCCATTACAACCCATATAACAAATTTAAATTTAAAGGCCTTTATAGGCAGATTCTGGTCAAAATTAAAGGCCTTTAATTAGAGACAAATAAGGTAACCATGGAAATTGTCCATTACAACAAATTTAAATTTAAAGGCCTTTAAACTTAAATAATTTGACCAGAATCTGGGTATTAAACTTAAATGATTTGACCAGAATCTGGGTATTAGTCTCGAATTTAACTCTAGTTTAAATATTTTTTTTAACTTTTGAAAATCAATTTTTCACTAAGAAGTTTTCGGTCAAGCAAGAAGAATTCGGGTATTGGTTTCAATTTTATCAATAAAGCTAATGTTTGTTATTAGTTGGCGTTAAATCCTGAAAAGGATTGTCGCCTCACACAAAGAATTCGTAAATTGCGTTTAATCGATATCATAAAGCAGATAAGTTTCGATTTTATAAGCCCTTACAGTTGCTTTAATCCGAGCTATTTCAAAGTTTATCTTCCCATTGCAATCAAATTTAACTGGCTTAAATAGTTGTTTCATGTATGGAAGGATAAAAGCAGAAATTTAATAATTTAATTTACAAAATTCATGGAATTTATTAACCATTATGGATTTAATTGTTAACAATATATGTATTTCATGTTTCAAAAGATTTTTTGGTATTTATTAACAAATTTTTATTTATTCCACGTTGAAGTGGTTAATATACAGGGTGTCCCGTTCGTGGTTCACCAAACGTCAAGGTTAGAAAGTTGAGCAAATTTTATCAAGAAAAAACCAAAAAAGTAGGGGTCTATCTTTTATGGTTTGAAAGTTGCAGGGGTTTGAATTTGGCATACCAGAAATCAGTAAATGATCAATAGCTGTTTAAAAACTTAGTAAAAAGATTTAAAAAAAATATAATTTTAAAGCTGAAAGAATCCTCTTTCCATTGGTAACAATGATAAAACACAATTCGTTTATCAGGTATTAAAAAAAAATCGAAAAGAAAAAAAATCCATAAAAAAATGTTTTTTTTTAGCAGTTTTTGAAGATTTTCTTCAAAATATGACCCATTAAGGGCGTGTTTTCTTTTAATTTTCTAAAAATTCGTTAAATTCTCTAGAAATTGTGAAAAATTTTGAAACCCTAACTCTTTTAATGCACTCACTAGAGCCTTCTAAACTTACTCCTATTCCAAGCATAGTATTATTATTAAATAATAACAAAAATGAAGGCGCACCTCAATTGTACCTAACTAGGAGTAAGTTTAGAAGGTTCTAGTGAGTGCATAAAAACAGTTAGGGTTTCAAAATTTTTCACAATTTTTAGAGAATTTAACGAATTTGTAGAAAATTAAAAGAAGACACGCCCTTAATGGGTCATATCTTGGAGAAAATCTTTAAAAACTGCTAACAAAAAAACAATTTTTTATGGATTTTTTTCTTTTTTATTTTTTTTTAATACTTGATAAACGAATTGTGTTTTATCATTGTTACCAATGGAAAGAGGATGCTTTCAGCTTTAAAATTACATTTTTTTAAAATCTTTTTACTAAGTTTTTAATTGATCATTTACTGATTTCTGGCATGCCAAATTCAAACCCCTGTAACTTTCAAACCATAAAAGATAGACCCCTACTTTTTAGGTTTTTTCTTGATAAAATTTGCTCAACTTTCTAACCTTGACGTTTAGTGAACCACGAACGGGACACCCTGTATTTTTAGGAACATAAATTTTACATGCAGCTTTAATTTTAATTATTTTAAAGTTTAGGGGCCTTTGTTTCTGAAAGAACTCGTTATTCAAATGCCCGTCTTCATTTGTAACTTGAGTTAGTAATGCCTTGTTTTAAAGAAATGTAATTTCTTTGTGTAAATCACATTATTTATGTAGTATTAAAAAAAAAATTAATTTGAGTTTATTTAGAAACACATAATTATGCAAAATAAATTTTTTTTTCACTTTAATATTAAATTAGTTCAATTTCAAAAACATAAATACATGTCTTGAGGCTACGCCTGTTATTATTAAATTTTACGTAACCAAGGTGGTTTTGATAAGAATTATTTGGTGGTCTCAAGAGTGTTAAGGTTCATTTCGCACGTAGTATAATCGAGTCATGCCCCCGTAAAGATTGGGAAGATATTTGTGAAAGATAAATGTACTTTGACCTTCTAATATAAATCACCCTGGACTTTTGGAATACCTGTTTGGAATTTATTGCAGATTGCAGTTAATTTCAAACATGGGCTTAATTAAAATTACACCAATGCACGAAACTCAAATGTTCCACTTTAAGTGACATTATTATCTAGGAATTATCTATTAATTGATTATACATGAAAGTAGTTGCCCTTTGAGGTTCAATTTACATTATCAACTAATTTACTGGGTTTCAGGCACAATGTCGATTATCTGTTATGCTCTAACAATAAACCAAAATTACGAGAAATGTTGTAATTAAAGTTAAGCATATTTCCACGAAAAATAAATTCCATAAAAAAATCATACCATTTTTGTGTTACATTTCAAGCCTTGAATTATTAAATGGATTGGCTTCATTCTAGATAATAAACCCAGTTGTGGTTAAAGTTTATATCGTGTTATACTTCAAGAGTGCTCCAGGCCAAAACCTATTTCGCGATATAAAATTTTATCTGTTTTCGCTTATTGCCTAACTTATAAATATTGAATCCTCTCTAGTTTCTATGCTATAACTAAGTTTAAGCCGCAAGGGTATATTTAGAATCCATGAACTCAACGAAAATTAACCTATTTTTAACATTTAACTTCTAAACTACTGTTCCTGGAGAAAAAATTATTTTACTGTACTCGGGAGACCAAAATCTATAACATAGTCTTTTGAAAAAATGTACAGGGTGTCTCAGACCACCCGTCCACCTCTTTTATTTTGAGAACGCCTTGTCGTACATGGCTGAAATATAAAAAATTATTACCAAAGCAAATCCGAAGAATTTATTGGTGCACTTATTTTTTTCCGGAATAATCCGGAAGTGCCCGGAACCGGAAGTAACTTTCGATTTTTAAATGGCAACATAGGTCGAGTATAGTATCGTTTGAAAGGTCTTTTAAAAAGAAACAACTTTTATTAAAATATTTTTTTAATATCTTTCATAATTAACAAATTAAACAAAAAACAAAAGCAAACAAGTGACACATGGTTTCTTAAATTATGGAAAAATTAAAACACTACCATGATCCTCAATGGGTAAGAGTAGAGGCAATTATGATTTTTTAAATGGAAACATGTATTTTTTGCTTCGCTTGTTAAAAATAATCAACTTTTTTAGGTTATGTATTTACCTTAATTCAAAAAATAAAAAAAAGTTTATTATTTTTAACGAATAAAGCGATAAACGCAAAAAAGAGTTTCAATTTAAAAAAATCTCTCTCTTGCCCATTTGCGGATGATGGTAAAGATTTAATTTTTCCATAATTTAAGAGACCAATGATCACTTGTTTGCATATTTTTTTCGTTTAATTTGTTAATTATGCAAGATATTAAAAAAATATTTTAATAAAAGTTGTTTCTTTTTAAAAGACCTTTCAAATGATACCATACTCGACCTATGTTGCCATTTAAAAATCGAAAGTTACTTCCGGTTCCGGGTACTTCCGGATTGTTCCGGAAAAAAATAAGTGCACCAATGGATTCTTCGGGTTTGTTTAGGCAATATTTTTTTTTATTCAGCCTTGTACGACAAGGCGTTCTCAAAATAAAAGGGGTGGACGGGTGGTCTGAGACACCCTGTATATGTTACAGTGAAAGTAGCTAATAAGTGATTGTTAACAATCACCAGTGAATGTAAATATTCACTAAATATGTAGTGGCAGTGCCGTAAATCATGTTTAAATCAATTTCACTAATAAACGTAAACAATCACTGAACACAGTTAGTGAAAGTAAGAACTATATTTATAATTAAAACATTACAAGAACATTTTTTTATTTTATTTTATTTTATTTTTTAATGATTTGCAAAAGATATCTGCAAAATATTATGAAAAAAAAAATAAAAAAATTCTACAATTTATTTCTGAAAAAAATTATTTTTGTTTGCTAATCAATAACTGTATTTCAAAGAGCATTAACTGTATTTCCAATAAATCAAATTGATTTCAGAAAACTTCAATTGTATTTCAGATACATCAATTGTATTTCAGAATCATCAATTGTATTTCAGGAAAGATCAATTGTATTTCTGAAAAAGAAAAATCAATGAATTTCAGAAACGACCAATTATAAAAATTGAGGAAACCTAGAGTTTTTGGTGGTGATTTTGCATGTGAACCACAAAAATTCATCAAAAATATTTTGTATACTATGCATGAAAAAAAATGTGATAAAAATGACAGTTAATTATTGATTGATATCTTTAAATATTAAAAAAAAATACTTATTCATAATTTCACAAATGTAAAGCAAATTATTTGTAAAATGAATGATTTTTCTAATAAATTAAAAGAATTATAAGAAAAATTTTACAATTCCAAAGTACAATAGAAAAACCATTACTAATTTATCTCTTATAAATATGTGGGCAAGGAGAATTTTCATTTAAAAAAGAAGATTGGAATATTTGGATTACAAATTATAAAAGATTTCGTAAAGAATTGCTTACAAAGTGAAGTTGTATAAATGAACAATTTACTATTGGAAACACTTCAAGTTTTAAGACTTTTATGATGAATTAATTTCATTTTTCAATAAATAATACAAAGGTTCGACTAATCTTATATACGAAAGAGCAAAATTTAATTTAAGAAACCAGAAGGACGGAAAAACAGCTCATGAATATATTTATTTAGCAAAAACTTGCAATTGTGGGTTGTTGGAGCTAATATGTAATAGATTGGTTGTAGTTGGAAATAGAGACTAAAAAAGGAGATTGATAAAATTTTGTATAATGAAAAAATTAAAACTGAAAATAAGGAGGAATGTACCAATGAGTACTTCTGAAATACAAAACTTACTTTCTGAAATTAAATTGACGAATTTTGACTTTTAAATGATAGTTTCTGAAAAAAAATTAATACTTTCTGAAATACTTTAGTTTTTTTGAAATACAATTGATGCTTTCTGATATACATTGATGCTTTCTGAAATACAATTGATGCTATTTCTGAAATACAATTGATGCTATTTCTGAAATACTATTGATGCTTTCTGAAATACGATTCACGTTTCTGAATTGGACCAAGCTTAACGAAAAGGTACCAAGTCACATTTTATATAAAAATGGGAATATGGTAGCAAACTACAGAAATATTCTGGAGCCATAATTCAATTTTTCAAAAAAATGTCGTTTAGTCACTTTTTGATAAGCATGGTCCAATTAAACTTGATGATTTCTGAAATTGAATTAACGTTTGCTGAAGTACAACAAGAAAATGTGTAGATCTAGTGCAAAAACCGTAATCACCAGACCAAAATTTATAAAGGACACTAATAAAATTTTTGAATTTAGAAAATTTTAATTCAAATTATAATTCAATATTCATCGACAAAGATGTTTATCGACACTACTGTTTCATCGATATAGACATTTCATCGACAACCATTTCTTCCACAAAAATCATTAAATTTGTGAAATTTTAAAATTGCTGTAACTTTTTAAGGAGTGGAAAAAACATAATAGTACATAGGAAAATATTTGTTCAGAATGACATTTGCTGCCGAAAAAGAAAATTGGTTGGAAAAAAAAGTGGGACACCCTGTATATAAACAAGAAATTCCGTATCGTAAACAGAGGTTGTTGTGCAAACACTTTGACAATGTGTAAATTCAAACATGTTTGAAATTATTTGCGTAACTCTCTGTTGATAGTGTATGGCGGAGTTTGATGGTTATAAATTATAAATATTTCCATCTTACTTTGTGCTTTTGTTGCTCTTTTCACAAAAATCACAACATAACAAGTGGAGTTTAACAACATCTGCTTATTAATTAAAATCGGCTCTACCAAAAATAGGAAATTTTTGAACCTAAATGAAGTTTGCGCAACACTCGACCTGAACGATATTTGCGGAACAGTGTATGGTCGCGGTAAAATTTTGTTTGTGCAACAAGATGTTGCGCAAACTGTTTGATAGTGTATGGGCCCTTTAATGCACAAATTTTGTGAGCGTAATCTATGTTTCATTCTAAGACTAAAAAACACAAAAATTGTAGGTCTATCTTTTTTTATTCAAAAGTTACAGTACTTTGAAATTTTTAAAGTCTAAAACAGAAAATAAAATTCTTAGAATAAAAAAAATATTTCAGCTACCAAATATTCAATTACTAACACGCTTAAAAATAAATTCACATTTTAACAAAGAACACAATTTTGTTTTAATCATATACAGGGTGACCCAGTCATATGCCCACGGTCTATAGCGTCTTTGCTATAAAACATATCGACTTGCGGTTTTCACCAACATATAGATACATGCATGTCCCACAATTTAAAAATATTTTCGATATATACAGGGTGTCCCAGCATGGCCTACTGAACCAAAGTTATATTTTTTTAAATGGAACACCCAGTATATTATGACATTTTTGAATTCCTTATCAAAAAATAATTATACTTTGTATAAACTTTTATGGGTCTATCATCACTCGTTTTGCTGATATTTGCCATTTAATCCAAAAAAAGATCAATTTTTGAAAAATCATTACTTTAAAACAGAAGAACATGTTGGCTTGGAATTTTGTTAAAAATTTTTCAACATCGTCTAGTCTACAACTATCATGTCAAATTTAAGTTTGTGATATTTTATTATCAGGGTGCCTTATAAAACGCAAATTGAACAGTTACACGAAATTTTCAAATGGAACACCCTGTATATTTTAACGTCAGTCGATGGCATTTTTTACAAGGTTTCTATTGATATAATGTTTGTATGGTAGCTTATCAATGGTTTAGGAGATATTATTATCCAAAATGAGAAACAGTGAAAATAGACAAAATAGCACTCTTGGTGAATTTTTTTCAGGATTTTTTTTAATTTGCCTAAAACTTATTTGTGTCTTTCTCTATTTTGCTTTTTTAATAATATTGTTATACTACAAAGCAGTTTTTGTTGGTTTAAAACACATATAAAATCGAAACTTGCAATTATCAATTTTGGTTTTCTAAATTTCAGTATGTTTTGAAAATTTAACAACTGATGTTACCAAGGAAACCCCTATTTTGTTGAATTTCGTTTTTACGCTCTCTTCTGATAGCTAGAAGCGGATTTCTTTCAGTTTCACCATATTTGCCATTTCTTCTTTAGAAGAGTTCACTATATCGGTTTAGTTATTGCCAAAAGTACAGAAAAAGGCGTTAAAACAAAACTCAACAAAATAAGAGTTTCCTTGGTAACATCAGTTGCTAAATTTTCAAAGCATACTGAGACTTAGAAAACCAAAATTGATAATTGCAAATTTCGGTTTTATTTTTGTTATAAAACAACAAAAACTACTATTGAAATAAAACAACATTCTAATAAAAGCAAAATAGAGAAAGGCAGAAATAAATAATAGGCAAATATAAAAAAAAAATCCTCAACAAAATTCATCAAGAGCACTATTTTGTCTATTTTTCACTGTTTCTTAGTTTGAATATTAATATCTCCTAAACCTTTGATAAGCGACCATACAAACATTATATCAATAGAAAGCTTGTAAAAAATGCCATGAATTGATGTTAAAATATACAGGGTGTTCCATTTGAAAATTTCGTTTAATTGTTCAATTTGCGTTTCATAAGGCACCCTGATAAAAAATATCACAAACTTAAATTTGAAATAGTTGTAGACTAGACGATGTTGAAAATTTTTTGACAAAATTTCAAGCCAAAATGTTCATCTGTTTTAGAGCAGTGATTTTTCAAAAATTGATGTTTTTTTGGCTTAAATAGCAAATATCAGCAAAACGAGTGATGATAGACCCATAAAAGTTTATACAAAGTATGATTATTTTTTGATAAGGAATCCAAAAATGGGTGTTCCATTTAAAAAAATATAACTTTGGTTCAGTAGGCCATGATGGGACACCCTGTATATATCTATATGTTGGTGAAAACCGCAAGTCGATATGTTTTATAGCAAAGAAGCCATAGACCGTGGGCATATGACTGGGTCACCCTGTATGTTTTTATTTACTTAGTCTTCAAATTTATTTTTTTTGTTTTTGAGTTTTAAAATTTCAAAATGCTGTAAGTTTTGAATGAAAAAAGATAGACCTACAACTTTTGAGTTTTTAGTCATAGAATTGAACCAAATTACGTTCCCAAAATTTGTGCATAGCGAGCGATACGGGACACCTTCCCAAATATTTTCCAAAACCTATTACAGCTTTTTTATAAAACCTTGATGCATGGTACAATGCCTAAATAAATTAATAATTTTTGAAGTAGTTTATAAACTTACAGATATTTCCTGTAGGTAAGGGTTTACAGGTTAGCACACAATAATATTAAAACTTGCCCTACGTTTTTCCAATAATGTACAGTTGGTCCCAGCTGGAAGTAGGACAAAAGTAATCACGATCGCGTATTCTTTGTCCTACTTCCAGCTGGGAGCAACTTTACATCATATTCAATATTAATGGAATACCTCAATATTTTTTAAACCGTAAAAAATCACAAAATGTTTTAAGACTGGGGAATTGTGAATTGTGAAAAAGAGAGCAACCGTTTGTTATTATAAAATATTTACAAAATAATTAAAAAAAATAATAAATAAAAACTGTCTTATATTTATAAGTAGTTCTTTAAGTTTTACCTATTTTTTCTTCAAAACAAAATTCTGGTAGAGCGTAGAAGTGGAAATACGAGGAAATATTGAAGAAAAAATGTGTTACTTCAACTTCTACGCTCTTCCAAGAGGACATATTTAAAAAAAATATGCTGAAACCCAAAAAGGGATTTATAAGGAAGAGGACCATGTAATTTATTTAGTTTTGTTTATGGTTACTATGTAAAAAAAATAACAAACGGTTGCAATACTTCTATCTTTTGCCTCTTGCTCACAATTTCTCCATCTTGAAAATAAATCTAAATTTATGGAATATTCATTTTTTTATAAATTATATATAAATAATGTAGTCCTGTGACAAATCCCACTGTATGATACGAATAATAATTCCTAAGGCCTCTAGCGATGTCGCAGAGATCTTAAAAAAATCCTCGCAATAAAACAGTGAACTTCCTTTTTACAATCAATTTAGTCCTACTTTTATTGGAATATGCTTTTAAAGGTCCTAAAAATTGTATGCGATAAATTTAATATGCGTCTCCTGCGGGTGCTGTGGGAAAAAACAAACAAAAATAAAACGCGAGAGGTAAAATCTTGAAAAAAAATAAAAGTAATAAAATACGCGAAGGGAACTAATGAATAACCAGGAATAAATGAAATACGAAGGGGTGGATTATTTATATCCTGTAAATTTGTGGCATTTTCCTGGATTCTCAAAGATAAATTATTTCTTAAGTTTTGTAAGGATTTCCCAGGAAGAGTTCAATATTATGTGGTAAATAATTTTAATGGGATTACTTCAAATTTTGGTAATTACAAGGTGTTGATTTATGTTTAAATAAACTATTTGCACGTGAACAATTTCCGCCTGAATAATATAATTAAATTAGATAGGATAACCTACTGTGGCAAATTCATTTATTTGCTAATATCCTTAATCCATCATCCATGAATAAAGCTTGTCAAATAAAGCAAAAGCAAATCTTCCATTAGATACCTAATAAACTCTTCAACCCGAACTACGATGATAATAGGTAATTTTAACAAGATATTAGAATACGTCGTGTAATTTTAGATTCAAAGTAACAATATTGCTGCGATATAAATCCGTTATTACAATATTGAAGTACGAATAAATTTCCGAGTGTAATTTAGGGTGAAATTAAAAGTAGGAGTAAACATCGCGGAGACATGCTTGAGAATAAATATCATGTCTTACAATATACTTTTAGCGAAAATTTAATTACTCCCTAAAAGGCATCCTTAATAATTAAAACCTAAAAAGCTGCTCCTTATTTACATGTATAATAAATTTTATACACTTTCTTAAATAAATCAACAGGCTTTTTAACTTCCCCTATACATAATACTCCAATATTTAGTTAGAACCTCACAGAGGTAAAATTTGAAAACCTAACTTCTGCAACAATGTTTTCTTTCCACCCTCTATTATTACCCAGCTTCATTGCTCTAATGATAACAAAGCTTAATAACCCTTGAAACTTCACGAAAAGGGAAAGTTTATCCATTCGACGAAGACGATTTAACAAGTTTTATTTTTATCCACTCTAAATCAATCTTAATGGTACTTAATTTAAAAGAATTTCGTTAAATCGTTTCCTAATATTAGTCTTAATTCGCACAATATTTATTTATAGGTTTGCTTAAGGAAAATGCGATTCAGATTTGTAATACATTTAGAGGTTATTTATGAGTTAAAGTAATGAAATATAAATCCCGTTTATTATTTCTCTTAGAAATAACTAGGAGTTAGAAAACACAATTTGTTAGTTAGCTGTTGCAGAAAATTGAATAAGAAACGCGAAAAAGCAAAAAATAATCCGATTTGGAAAATAATTCAGGAAAGCTGTATTTTCTTTATGCCTCAAAGACAACAGTGCAGGTAAATAAGTTAAATCAAATTTAGACCCTCGCAGCTTTCAGCCACAACAAAGATTAATTTCTAATTAAGTATGCCCTTCGTTTTAATAATAGCAAAGCGTGTCTAGATTTTTAAGCCTAATTAAAATCAATAATTTTAATTATTCTACGCCCAACGAAATTAGCAAGCGTCAAATTAATCAAAGCAAGTTGATCTTTATTAAAATAACTTAACTAAAAAATTTTCTACCGCGTATTATTCGATAATTCTGTAGAAACAAGAAGATCTACCTCATCCAGCAAATTTCGAATGCCTCGTTTCAAAATGATTTAAAGGCCATATTGAGTAATAATCTTGCCTAAATTGCCTAAAAGAAAATATGAGCAATTTGAAATACGTTTATAGACGATAAGACAATATGGTGCGAGCTTAGGTTCCTGAAGCCCTAATCCGAAGTTTTTTGAAATTTCATGGGAAAACCATTAAAAGAAATTTCTACATGGTACTGAAAACAAGAATAAACTCTTTGACACGTTTTTGGACAAATCCGGAATTAAAAGAGGACTTGGTGTTCCTTTTTACCCTCAGAAAAATGGAGTTGCTGAACGAATAAACAGAACCCTCGTTGAAATGGCAAGATATATGATGATGGATTCTAATATACCATCAAATTTTTGGGCTGAAACCATTAGTAACGTAGCACACATCCGTAATCGATGATATTATTTTTGCCAATTCGGATCAAAAGTCCATTTTTGAAACAAAAACCCAAATCGGGGAAAATTTTGTGAAAGGTCCAAGGAGGGGATTTTGAATGGCTACTCAACAGAATCCAAAGAATATCCGAATATTGGGAATTTTAACTACGTATAGATGGCGCTATAAATGGAGGATATTCGGTACTTGTCATTGTCAAAAATGTGTTTAAAATGCATTCATGTACCTTATAACTGCGTATTCAACAAAACACAAATATATTTATCATTTAAAGCTTCAGTATGGTGAGCCAACGAAAACGAGTTTTGAAATAGTTAATAAAAAAATTTGAAAAAATGCTCGGACAGGTCAACTTTAGTTTCGAGGGGGACATATTTTGCAATAGAGCTGATTCAAAAATCCATTCATCCCTGCGCCATGTGGACACAACCCCTTAAATTTTAATAGGGATGGTGGGGTAAATAATACCTCGTTGGAAAGATCTTTTTATCCAGAGTAACATACGAAAAAAAAAAGTTAAATCGATCGATTCATTTTAAAGATATTCAAAATTTAGCAAGCAAGAGATTTCATACCTTTTAAAATTGTGCTATGAACACCACGCCTTCAATTTTAAGTCTTTTTATAGGGTAAGTAATACCTCCTTGAAAAGTTCTTTTTACCACAAGTAACATACAAAAAAACAAAAGTGAAATCGATTGGTTTGTTTTAAAGAATTCATAATAAAACAGTATTGCACATTATTTTTTATTTAACCAAACTAAACTTAACTAATCTGTTTGAAGAAAACTTAACACTTTAAAGAATCCCATCGATCCCGACACTTTCAAGAATGTTTTTATTATTTTATTAAATGTTCGAATTGAGTTCCACCAACCTCCATGCAAACGTACAAATTTTGCTCAAAGCGAATTGTTACATTTTGTAACATTTCAGCAGTAATTTCTCGGCATTCAATAATAATTCTCTGTCGTAACTCTGCTAGAGATCCTGGTTCCGTTGCGTAAATCTTACTTTTTAAATGCCCCCAAAGGAAAAAATCAAGGGGAGTAAGATCGGGAGATCGCGGCGGCCACTCCAAAGCTCCTCTACGCCCAATCCATTGCCCAGGAAACGTCGTATCCAAGAATTCCCTAACAGGCCGTGTGTAATGAGGAGGGGCTCCGTCTTGTTGGAAAATCAGATGGTCTTCTAAATAACGATCGTCATTTTCGATAATATCGTCAAGAAATGGATGAACAAAGTTTTGAAGTACATCCAAGTACATATCCCCTGTTTTAGATTGCCATCTAGAAAATAAGGACCAATAAGACGGTCTCCAAAAATTCCAACCCACACATTCAATTTTTGAGGAGTTTGAGTGTGAACTTCATGAAATACCCAAGGATTCTCATCTGACCAATATCGACAATTATGACGATTAACGGTTGAGTTTAAGAAAAAAGTGCACTCATCAGAAAAACAGATAATATAAAGATAATTTTCATCAGCAATTATCCGTTCCATCATCACCTCACAAAATTGCAGTCGCCTATCAAAATCATCTTCATTTAACTCATGAATTAAATGAATTTTATAGGGATGATATTTGTGACCTTTCAATATTCGGCGAATGGTTGTTCTGCTGATGTTAGTCACAGTCTCCAGTTTTCTTGTGCTTAAAGTTGGATCTGCAGCAACTTGTCCCAAAACACCTATTTCAACGACCTCATTTCTTATTGGACGAACATTACCAGGATCGCGTTTCTTATTACCAACAGAACCAGTATTTTTAAATTTTGCAACCAACTCCAGAACGTATTTTCGGTTACAATGTTTGTTTGGATGTTGTTCATTAAATAAATTAGCTGCACGATGAGCATTCTCATCGTTTTTAAAATAAAAAGTGATTAATTCAACCCTTTCTGGAATTGTATAAACCATTGCTAGCAGAAGCTTTTACAGAAGTTCACAAACATTTAAATGTTGATTTCTAATAATTAGTCATAAACAGTTTTAACACGATGAAAATCACCACTAATACAAAATACAACTGGTAAAATGAATCTCAATGTGGTTATAAATCGTTTTATGTTTTGCATTGTTTTGTTCCAGATGTTACAAAATTTTAAACAATTCCTCGAATAAATTTAAATTTGTTTTTTAAAATCTCTCTTTTGTAGAAAATGAAAATAAATTGCGTTTTACATGTTTTTGTATGTTACTTTGGGTTAAAAGATCTTTCCCAGGAGGTATTACTTACCCTATCAAAACACTTAAAATTGAAGCCGTGGTGTTCATAGCACAATTTTAAAAGACATGAAATCTCTACTTGCTAAATTTTGAATATCTTTAAAACGAATCGATCGATTTAACTTTTTTTTTTGTATGTTACTCTGAGTAAAAAGATCTTTCTAAAAAGGTATTACTTACCCCACCATCCCTATTAAAATTTTAGAGGTTGTGTCCATGGGGCACAGGGGTGAATGGATTTTTGAATCACTTCTATTGCAAAATATGTTCCCCTCGAAACCAAAGTTGATCTGTCCGAGCGTTTTTTCAAAATTTTTTATTAACTATTTGTATCTCAAAAAACATGTACCAATCTGATAAATCAAAAACGTAAGTACCGAATATCGAGTTCATATTTTGCCACCAGAGGGCGAGCGGAATCTAAAAATTTCCAATACGTCAATGAAGAAAAGAGGCTAGTAATAAGCCAAGATGGCAAATTTGTTGGCTTATCTTCCTCAAACGACGAACAAGAAGAATTTTTTGATCATCAAATAGTATACACTCCACAAACAATCAGTGATTCGGAGAAGCAACTGAATCACAACAGGATAATAACGATAAAGAGTCGTCATCAGAATTGAAAGAAGAAGCTTCTTCATCAACTTCAACACATCTAGAATTTATTTCAGCCATATTAAACATAATGAAATTTTTAGACCTATAAGATCTATCCAAAAATTCCATAAATTCATTCATTGGATTTCGGAAGATTTAGTTTGTTGACATTGTTATTAACTTGCATTTCAATGTTAGAAGGAACTTTATTAGTAATTTTGTCAAATTTAGCTTCTAATTAATACAAATTTTCAGCGAAATGTTTTCAGAACTCCACTTGGATAATTAAATCACACAACTGTAAAATTTTCTGATCCTTTGCTTTAACATTGGTAGTCATTTAATTGATGAACGCATATCTTTCATAGAAGTGATGAAACTACCAGAAAAATGAACATCTGTAGACTCAGAGTCCTTTCTGGTTTTTTATCCTGTTTGGAACAGCAATAAAATTCTTCATAATTATAGAAGAAACCGTATCTCATACGCATGATAAACAGATCCACAATTTACACAGTGCACTCTAGATTTAACTGTGGGTTTATTGCACAATTGCCTGCAACATAAAAATTTGTCTGCGAGGCCCATTTCGCCCAACACCTTGATACGCCACTGCCTGGAAAACGAGCGCTCTAAACAATGAGTGCGTGTGAGAAGTTTATAGATTATCAACTGAAATAGTCAGTAATCAATAACTAAATCGCAATCAAATTCCACTCTAACCACGTACAATCATTCGACAATTGACAACTGACAGGTGAGCAACTTAAAAAAACATTTGATTTAACTTAAACAACCCGATAATATCGTAAGGCGCCAATCAAAAAATATTTTAAAAATATACCGGGTGTCCATTCCAAGATGGTGGATCAAAGTTTCGTTTTTTAAAATGAAACACCCCGTATATTATGACATTATTGGGTTCCTTATCAAAAAATAATCAGTTTGAAAAATCACTGCTCTAAAACAAATAACAATTTTGGGTTAAAATTTTCACATTTTTTTTTTAATATTTTCTAGTTTACAGACATCATGTCAAATTTAAATTTTGTGATAAGTTTTTATCAAAGTACCTCATGAAACGCAAATTGACCGATTATACGAAATTTTCAAATGGAACATCCTGTATATATAAATCGAAGGTATTTATCGTAAGCTTTCGAGTGAAATAATGTTTGTATGATCGCATGTTAATTTTGTATTCTGTCGATATCCTTTTTTGATTTTAGAGTAATGTTACTTCCTCGCAGCGCCGAGACACGAGACACCTTCTGTATCTGTATAATATGATAAGGGTTCAAGTAACATAAGTTTTAGAGTGAGATTCAGCACACGATGCTTTGGATTAATATTATACAGGGTTGTAGAAAAATGACTTCTCTAAATCTTGCATCCAACTTTTTTTAAATCATTTTTCTACAACCCTGTATTAAATAAGTTTTATTTTTTAAGAAGTATCACTTAAACTAAAAAAATGACAGAAACACAAAGGGAAATCTGTCAATTTTTTAGTTTGAAGCTTAAACATCAACTGTGCAACCTAAGTGATTTTTGAAAAAGGAAATAAATCTGAAATTTCAGTTTCGTTGGTGGGATTTAAAAAATTTGAACTAGAAATGTAATTTTACTTTAGTTAACATTTTGTTTCTTCCACCTGATGGAACCATAATTTTAATTTCCATCAACTTAATTACAGTTTTATCACTAAAATAAAGTGGAATGAAATTCAATTTACTAATTGAAATGATGAAATAATAAAAAGCTAGGAGCTTTTATTTAAAATCAAGTTTAAGCACTATCAAAAGCTCGGTATTACTTACAATTTATAATAACATTTTAAGCATTATAAAGTACATTTGTGTAATTGAATCTTATTTATAGAATTAAACAAAACTCTACATTGCAATTACTCTTACTTCTACAAGCTGTAATAAGCTTATCATAAACTTAATCATTCAAATTATTAATTAAAGCAGCAATCACTCATTTACAAGTACAGGATTTTCATGAAAATATTTGTATAATTTTAATCCTGATTAACGCAAAATTTTTCAACCAATTTCATCACCGTTATTTTGATTAGATTCTTCCTCCTTAACTTCACTAAATCTTCTTTTAAGGCCTATAAAGTCAATAAATAAAGAAGAAGCAATTTTTCCCTACGTTGCTTTTATTTACAAAAGTTTCGACCCACCGTATTTTTTTGCATGAATGCTTTTATGAAATATTAACCAATTTTCTAAAACTTTTTATAAAAATGATAAAATAATAAAGAAAATTCGAATAAGTAAAGGTGAAATATATATTTGTTGATGTAGTATCTTCTGGAACGTTAAACTAAAATCAATATCTAAAAATATCCATATTTGTGGAACATAAATTTTTCTGAATCTAACTTTTATTTCTGTTTGTACTAAAACCCGCGCTGTCTATACATAGAGTATCTATTTCAAAGTTTAAAAGCTTCCTTTATATTGTTACTGCAATTCGATTTAGCACACAACTCACGTGAAAAGCTGCCGAAAAAAGCTCAAAAATTGAATTAAGAAAAATAAAATAACTGTATACAAAGATGAAATGTATTCGTTATATTCGTATTTTGTATTCCTAAAAATACACACATGTCGGACAAACTGAGACGTGTTTATGACATGTTATTACGTGTTTATACTGCGTTTTCCTTTGTAAACAATTTTTTTTTTGTTTATTTTCCTTATAAAAACATCCTTAATACCTACTTCAATTAATTCGAACGATTAACTAAGATTTCATCATCTCAAAATTGTAAAAATCGTAACCAATTATTTTTAATTATTCTCAGATTTAATAAGGTCATCACCTGATTTTTTTTTACAATTTTTTGACGTAGAAATTTTGTTTTTGTATAAGTCAAACTTGGGCTAAGTTCTAATATAAAAAAAATTGATTTTTACACCCCAATAATTATACAATAAATCTAGGTGATAGCTCATTAAATCTGAATAAAACACTTCTTATTTTGAGTATCTAGGTGCAATATTAACGAAAATATGAATTTTTTTGCGAAGGTCTAACTTTCCGTTAATCAACTCGTTTCGCTTGCACGTTAAAAAAGTTAAACGTTCGTTAGAAAATTTATATCTTCGTCAATATAACACTTATAAGCTTAAAACAAATAGCATATTTCTTAGATTTAATGAAGCTATCGCTTGATTTTTTTTAATAATTTTAGGAGGTAAAAATTATGTTTTCTAATAAATCAAACTTGGGCAAAGTTCTAATATGAAAAAGAAATAGTTTTTAAACTCCAAAAATTATATAATAAATTTAGGTGATAGCTTCGTCAAATCTGAGTAAAATACTTCTTATTTTAAGTCTCTGGGTGATATATTAACTAAGATATGAATTTTTTGCAACTTTTCGTTGATCAACTCGTTTTACTCGCACGTTAAAAAAGTTAGACGTTCGTTAGAAAATTTATATCTCCGTCAATATAACACCTATAGGCTTGAAATAAATAGCATTTTTTTAAGATTTAATGAAGCTATTGCCTGATTTTTTTTACAATTTTAGGAGGTAAAAATTATGTTTTCCAATAAGTCAAACTTGGGCAAAGTGTTAATATGAAAAAGAAATAGTTTTTAAACTCCAAAAATTATATAATAAATTTAGGTGATAGCTTCGTCAAATCTGAGTAAAATACTTCTTATTTTGAGTCTCTGGGTGATATATTAACTAAGATATGAATTTTTTGCAACTTTTCGTTGATCAACTCGTTTTACTCTCAAGTTAAAAAAGTTAGACGTTCGTTAGAAAATTTATATCTCCGTCAATATAACACCTATAGGCTTGAAATAAATAGCATTTTTCTTAGATTTAATGAAGCTATCGCCTGATTTTTTTTACAATTTTAGGAGGTAAAAATTATGTTTTCTAATAAGTCAAACTTCTGTAAAGTTTTAATATGAAAAAAAAATAGTTTTTAAACTCCAAAAATTATATAATAAATTTAGGTGATAGCTTCGTCAAATCTGAGTAAAATACTTCTTATTTTGAGTCTCTGGGTGATATATTAACTCAGATATGAATTTTTTGCAACTTTTCGTTGATCAACTCGTTATACTCGCACGTTAAAAAAGTTAGCCGTTCGTTAGAAAATTTATATCTCCGTCAATATAACACCTATAGGATTGAAATAAATAGGATTTTTTTTTAAGATTTAATGAAGCTATTGCCTGATTTTTTTTTACAATTTTAGGAGGTAAAAATTATGTTTTCTAATAAGTCAAACTTAGGCAAAGTTCTAATATGAAAAAAAATAGTTTTTAAACTCCAAAAATTATATAATAAATTTAGGTGATAGCTTTGTTAAATCTGAGTAAAATACTTCTTATTTTGAGTCTCTGGGCGATATATTAACTAAGATATGAATTTTTTGCCACTTTTCGTTGATCAACTCGTTTTACTCGCTCGTTAAAACAGTTAGACGTTCGTTCGAAAATTTATATCTCCGTCAATATAACACCTATAGGCTTGAAATAAATAGCATTTTTTTTAAGATTTAATGAAGCTACCGCCTGATTTTTTTTTCAATTTTAGGAGGTAAAAATTATGTTTACTAATAAGTCAAACTTGGGCAAAGTTCTAATATGAAAAAAAAATAGTTTTTAAAGTCCAAAAATTATATAATAAATTTAGGTGATAGTTTTGTCAAATCTGAGTAAAATACTTCTTATTTTGAGTCTCTGGATGATATATTAACTAAGATATGAATTTTTTGCAACTTTTCGTTGATCAACTCGTTTTACTCGCACGTTAAAAAAGTTAAACGTTCGTTAGAAAACCTATATTTCCGTCAATATAACACCTATAGGCTTGGAATAAATAGCATTTTTTTAAGATTTAATGAAGCTATCGCCTGATTTTTTTTTTACAATTTTAGGAGGTAAAAATTATGTTTTCTAATAAGTCAAACTTGGGCAAAGTTTTAATATGAAAAAAAAATAGTTTTTAAACTCCAAAAATTATATAATAAATTTAGGTGATAGCTTCGTCAAATCTGAGTAAAATACTTCTTATTTTGAGTCTCTAGGTGATATATTAACTAAGATATGAATTTTTTGCAACTTTTCGTTGATCAACTCGTTTTACTCGCACGTTAAAAAAGTTAGACGTTCGTTAGAAAATTTATATCTCCGTCAATATAACACCTATAGGCTTGAAATAAATAGCATTTTTTTAAGATTTAATGAAGCTATCGCCTGATTTTTTTTTACAATTTTAGGAGGTAAAAATTATGTTTTCTAATAAGTCAAACTTGGGCAAAGTTTTAATATGAAAAAAAAATTGTTTTTAAACTCCAAAAATTATATTATAAATTTAGGTGATAGCTTCGTCAAATCTGAGTAAAATACTTCTTATTTTGAGTCTCTGGGTGGTATATTAACTAAGATATGAATTTTTTGCAACTTTTCGTTGATCAACTCGTTTTACTCGCACGTTAAAAAAGTTAGACGTTCGTTAGAAAATTTATACCTCCGTCAATATAACACCTATAAGCTTGAAATAAATATCATTTTTCTTAGATTTAATGAAGCTATCGCCAGATTTTTATTTACAATTTTAGGAGGTAAAAATTATGTATACTAATAAGTCAAACTTGGGCAAAGTTTTAATATGAAAAAAAAACAGTTTTAAACTCCAAAAATTATATAATGAAATTAGGTGATAGCTTCGTCAAATCTGAGTAAAATACTTCTTATTTTGAGTCTCTGGGTGGTATATTAACTAAGATATGAATTTTTTGCAACTTTTCGTTGATCAACTCGTTTTACTCGCACGTTAAAAAAGTTAGACGTTCGTTAGAAAATTTATATCTCCGTCAATATAACACCTGTAGGCTTGAAATAAATAGCATTTTTTTAAGATTTAATGAAGCTATCGCCTGATTTTTTTTTACAATTTTAGGAGGTAAAAATTATGTTTTCTAATAAGTCAAACTTGGGCAAAGTTTTAATATGAAAAAAAATAGTTTTTAGACTCCAAAAGTTATATAATAAATTTACGTGATAGCTTCATTAAATCTGAGTAAAATACTTCTTATTTTGAGTCTCTGGGTGATATATTAACGAAGATATGAATTTTTTGCGATGGTCTAACTTTTCGTTTTGCTTGGACGTCCGAAAATTTTTATCTTCATTAATATTTTTCATATTTAATAAGGCTATCACGTATTATTTTACAAAATTGGGATAAATAATATATAGGTAATTATTATAATGGAAAAATTAAACATTGAACTATTTGATAGTTATGAAAATAATTTAAATTATTGTAGATTAACGTTGCATTCCTATGTATAAATAATTTGATATTTTTCAAAATATTAGCATGGAGACATCCTGGTGACATAAATTATTGGCAGGCGTTGTTGAGTTTAAGTTAACACGTACTTTCTTTTGACATTTTCACAGGAAACTCGGGAAATCACATGTTTGAGTAATAATATCAGCCATAAATTTATTAATAAATCTCTTTTACGTTCAAGCAATTTATTGATGATTTTCTTTTACACAATAATTTATAAAAATGATTTTTTGGTTATAAAATAGTTTTTATTTATTAATTAATGCTTACTCCTATCAATCAATTAGATTATCTAAAATTAGAGTAATATACCAATGTTGATTAATTAATCAAATAATTTAATAAAAGCACTATAATTAAAACACTAAGATAATGATGTTTATGTACCTGTAACTATGTAAATTACATTTTATTACTTTATGGGGTAATTAGTTAACTCTTAATTTATGCAATATTATCGATATTCCATTAAAAGTTAAACCCACTTCAATTCAATTTAATAATTAATTTGATTTAATCGGAAATGTAAATTCCAGAAATATTTTCTAATTCTATAAACATGGAGTTACTAAAATTAGCTTTCATATAATAAAATTTAGACATAAAAAAATTTCATGTTTCAAATTTTTAACCAACTCTTTGAAGTAAAATATTTCTACTCAAATTTAGATACGTAAAATTATTAAATTAAAACCTTTAAAATAATAAAGTTCGTAATTTTTTATAGCTTTTCAAAATTAATAGCCGAGAGTGCTTTCGAAGTAAATTCATAATGTATAAGCACCAATTAAAGTCCCCATTTCAATAAAAGTAATGGCTGCAACTAAATATTTCTTACGAAAATCCGCTTTATTTCCTAAAATACCAATTGTGCGCTAAAGTTTCCATTTTATTTGAGATGAAAAGAATTTTACTAATTTAAAATTATTTATGCGCATAAGTACACAAAATTCACGAGAAATTTCTTCAATTTAAAACGCATTTAGGTAAATTTATATCAAGTACTTGTAAATCTTTTTGTAAATATCAAAAAATATATCTATAAATAGGAAGAAAATTGAAAGAAGCTGCTCCTAAAATAAAAATTGCATTTATAATGTTTGTGATTTAGTATGATTTTCGAGTTGCAAATAAATTGCTTGAGCACAAATATTAAAATGAAATTTGTTGAAATTGAAGAGAATTTAATGAAATTTAAACGAAACGATATGAATATTTTAATTTAAAATCTAGGAATTAAAAAAATAATCAAGAATACTGCGAAAATTGAATTTTATATTCTTAGAAATGGAAGAAGAAAGGCTTTAATAAAACGAATAAGAACATATTTATAAATTTTTTAAATATTAACTAGAAACGACAGGAAAATATTGTAGCATTAAGCCAAAAAATAATAAAAATTACAAACGAACAAAGTTTTAATAAAATCTAATTTAAATGCATAATACTACTATTTTAGCATTTTAATTTTAAATTAGCGTCATGTATTTTGTATAGAAAGTAGTTTTTGTATCTTAAAATTCGCAATTTTGAAACGAAATAGGAAAATTCACTTTGTTTCTCTCCCATATACGAAACTGTATTTATTCAGCAAACTTTAAGACGATACTACCAACAAAGTGGGATGAAAATGCACTCGCCAGAGATTAGGCGTGCGATGTGGAAATACTTCAAAAGACAAAAGGCGGGAATAAACTGAAACTAGAATAGTTAGTAATTCAAGATATAAACTTTTGTTTGTTTAAGTCTCCAAGTCATTTCATTTACTAATAACATGCAATAAATTCACTAAATAATTAATTTACTGCTGTGTCTAGTATACAGTGCTATATCGCCCAAAAATCGAAATTAATTAAAATACAAATTTACAATATGATCTTTTTTTGAAATAAATTAAATAATATTTGTCCTAATAATCGAAATTCCTGCATAACTTTTATAATTATCAACCGATTTAAATAGCTCTGTTCCAACAACGAATTTTTTGACCCCCATGAAACGTGCTTGGGTCGAGTCTATGCGCTTGCGCGAACTTTATACCGTCCAAAGTCTAACTCACAAGACAGCGCCGCTGGAACGGCTTTATTCTCATGCGGTGATTATTAATAAGAATAATATTTATTGGTCTATAGTTTTACAGTGGATCATTTCATGTAGCCATCAATTAATTCACTTTTACTGCTACCAACATGTTGACAATTATGGACATCAAATTTCTTGGATACAGGAACTTTTGTCTAGAAACATGTGGCTAACGGTGTTGTAAAGTTGCTCCCAGCTTGAAGTAGGACAAAGAATACGCGATCGTGATTACTTTTGTCCTATGTCCAGCTGGGAGCAACTGTACGTTCGAATCAAATTCTTCTTACTATTCCGGTGTTGGTACATTCATTATAGTAGCTTCTAAAAAAAAGAGAAGCTCGGAGAAAAATTTGCAAAATAGCAGCTAATGTCGTAATTACTATTAACAAATAAAGATGTTGTTTGATTCGCCAGGTTTCATCGACAATTTGCATTGTTACTTGAGCCACAAAACAATAAAAGTTCTTCAAAACCGAATTTTAGTTATTCTATCCAAATTTCGAAAAGAGCTATGATCGTTTAAAAGTAATTCCTACGTTAGTTTGTCTTTGTGGTAAGTACCATTTTGCAAATATGGTTGGTAGATCCATCTCGCACTGAACTTGGTTTGGGGCAAGTCGCTGTATCCAAGAAATTAGTTGTCAATAGTTATTAACATGTGGCTAACATTGTTATGTGTCCAAACTAAATTTAGTGCTAAATCTAGATAAATTTTATCATCTTCCTAAAAAAGAAAAAGGGCATCTCCAACCATCGTTGGAGAAAAATTTGCAAAATGGCAACGTTTTGACAGAATTACTAAATCTGATTTTGAAAAACTTCTTTGTCTTGTGGCTCCAAAAATTTCCAAAAATTATACCAACTATCGTGTATTTCATTGAACTTATCCAGTATCGATGAAATTTGTTGATGAAACCGACCGATGTTGTCAATTTTAAAGGACAACATCGTGTGTTTCATAAAATCTTCTTCATCATGTTAGATACTTTTTTCCAACAATTTGCACTGTTACTTGAGCCAGAAAACAATGAAGTTCATCAAAAGAGAGTTAGTTATTCTAACTAAATTATGAAAAGAGCTATCATCATTTAAGTTGCCATTTTAGTAGATCCATTTCGCAGACAAAAGTTGATGAATCCAAGAAGTTGTGAACAGATGTTACGACTGACAGTCTTGTTCAGAATAACACTATTAGGTTTAATGTAAATATAATCCAAATAGTAAATAATAGATGCAAGAATCCTCGTAGAAGTTTTTATATTTATAATCTATTTATGGTGAAGCCAATAAGAGGAATTTATAGTTTCCTAACAAACTACCTATATACAGGGTGACCCAGTCATATGGTCTATAGCTTCTTTGCTATAAAACATATCGACTTGCGGTTTTCACCAACATATAGATACATGCATGCCCCACAATTTAAAAATATTTTCCATATATACAGGGTGTCCCATCATGGCCTACTGAACCAAAGTTATATTTTTTTAAATGGAAAATCCAGTATATTATGACATTATCAAAAAATAATTATACTTTGTATAAACTTTTATGGATCTATCATCACTCGTTTTGCTGATATTTGCCATTTCAGCCAAAAAAAGATAAATTTTTGAAAAATCACTACTCTAAAACAGAAGAAGATGTTCGCTTGAAATTTTGTCAAAAAATTTTCAACATCGTCTAGTCTACAACTATCATGTCAAATTTAAGTTTGTGATATTTTATTATCAGGGTGCCTTATAAAACGCAAATTGAACAGTTACACGAAATTTTCAAATGGAACACCCTGTATATTTTAACGTCAGTCGATGGCATTTTTTACAAGGTTTCTATTGATATAATGTTTGTATGGTAGCTTATGAATGGTTTAGGAGATATTAATATCCAAAATGAGAAACAGCGAAAATAGACAAAATAGCACTCTTGGTGAATTTTTTTCAGGATTTTTTTTAATTTGCCTAAAACTTATTTGTGTCTTTCTCTATTTTGCATTTTTAATAATATTGTTACACTACAAAGCAGTTTTTGTTGCTTTAAACACAAATAAAATCGAAACTTGCAATTATCAATTTTGGTTTTCTAAATTTCAGTATGTTTTGAAAATTTAACAACTGATGTTACCAAGGAAACCCCTATCTTGTTGAATTTCGTTTTTACGCTTCTTTAGAAGAAATCACTATATCGGTTTAGTTATTGCCAAAAGTACAGAAAAAGGCGTTAAAACAAAACTCAACAAAATAAGGGTTTCCTTGGTAACATCGGTTGCTAAATTTTCAAAGCATACTGAGACTTAGAAAACCAAAATTGATAATTGCAAATTTCGATTTTATTTTTGTTATAAAACAACAAAAACTACTATTGAAATAAAACAACATTATAAAAAAAGCAATATAGAGAAAGACGGAAATAAATAATAGGCAAATATAAAAAAAATCCTCGACAAAATTCATCAAGAGCACTATTTTGTCTAATTTTTACTGTTTCTCAGTTTGGATATTAATATCTCCTAAACCTTTGATAAGCCACCATACAAACATATCAATAGAAAGCTTGTAAAAAATACCATCGATTGATGTTAAAATATACAGGATGTTTCATTTGAAAATTTCGTTCAATTGTTCAATTTGCGTTTCATAAGGCACCCTGATAAAAAATATCACAAACTTAAATTTGACATGATAGTTGTGAACTAGACGATGTTGAAAACTTTTTGACAAAATTTCAAGCCAAAATGTTCATCTGTTTTAGAGAAGTGATTTTTCAAAAATTGATCCGTTTTTTGCTTAAATGGCAAATATCAGCAAAACGAGTGATGATAGACCCATAAAAGTTTAAACAAAGTATAATTATTTTTTGATAAGGAATCCAAAAATGTCATAATATACTGGGTGTTCCATTTAAAAAATATAACTTTGGTTCAGTAGGTCATGATGGGACACCCTGTATATAGCGAAAATATTATTGTGGGGCATGTATGTATCTATATGTTGGTGAAAACCGCAAGTCGATATGTTTTATAGCAAAGAAGCTATAGACCGTGGGCATATGACTGGGTCACCCTGTATATATATATATACCGGGTGGAAATGAAAACCGGGTCACCTCTATAACTTTTTTATTTATGAATAGAAAAATTTTAAATTTGGCTATGTTCTATGGTTCAAAAAAACAAATTTTATGAGCATTTTTTATTTTCGAAATCACTTCCGGTTTCACCGGAAACACCATGAACTTTGTTTTTTTAAATGTAACATCCCATATTTTTATTCATGGCTTAAAATACTTTTAAAAAAGAAATATTTTTGAGATATTATTTTTTTTGTAAAAAAAATTTTTTTCAAAAAAAAAAAAGGTTTTCGAAGTCGGTGAAAAGTACCAAAACTAATTCTAAATAATTCAAATACCTAAATAAAATTGTAATTTGAAAAAAAATTTAAGTGGTTTTTGAACTATTAATTTTTAAACTTAGTTAATGAAGATTTTATCAAATATCTCACTTTTTTTAAATGCAATGATGCCGGGTCATTCGACTTTTTAAAAAGAGGATTTTATAACGATTATTTTGGTACCCCATATGTAGGGGTGCACCCTGAAGAACGCTAAATGAACTAGTAAAATTATTTATTTCTTAAGTTGGAAAATACTAGCTATTAAGTATCTTTATTACAGGCACATGCAAAATAATACTTGCGAATCCACCCCCTTTCCTCAGGAGGAATGTCATTTCCCAACCACGATTGTACTTCATAGCAACATCTCAAGAAATGTTGCTGCGTTGGTTACCACGTTGAGAGATTAAATTCGCATTTTGTGGCAGATTTTGCAAATATCTGGAACCGCAATGCATTCAACGTCTGTTGCTGCTGATGAATCCACTGTTTAATGATACGAATAAATAAAAAAGTTTGAAAAAAAAAAATTTAAAAAACATTTAAAAAAAAATTAAAATTTTTTTTATTATATTTTTTCCATAAAACTTATTTATGAATAGTGGGTAGCAAATAAGGTTTTTTAATGAATCATGAGTGATAAACTAAGTTAAATTATTTAAAATTATTTTTTTTTTTTAATAAAAACATTATAGCACTTTGAACGCCCAAAAATGACATTTCTACTGAAGTTAGAATTAGAAAATTAGTTTCATTAACAAATTTAGAAAATTTTCTATAAAATAGACTTATTTAAGTAACATTTTTCTCATAGGAACTCTTTTGAAAATTGATTATAAAAATACTCATTTTTTAGTGTACATAAAAATTCTAAAAACTTGATTAAAAATTCAAAAACTGCTAGTTTCGATCAAATTATAACAAAAATTTTTAAATTAAAGATTAGGCAATAAACTACAATACGAGACCATAAAATCTATCATGGGCAAAAAATAAATTTAATATAAGCAATTGAAGTTAAGTTGTTTTTTAGGGGAAATTTTTAATCGTACTTAAATGACCTAAAAAGGGTATTTATAGTCAAGATATGATTATAAAATAAGTTTTATTATAAAAAATATATAAAATTTGGTTATTTTTTTATAAAATAGACCATTTAAAAAATAAAATTCGCAATGGAGCCTTTTTTGAAATCCCATTTAAAAATTTTTTAACGCATTTATTTAAATTAACGTTTTTGATGAAAACTTTGTATGCACTTTGAACCCCCAAAAATGAAATTTCCGCTAGACTTACGAAATTAGTTCCATTATAAAATTTAGATAACTTCCTATAAAATTGGCTTATTTAAGTAATTTTTTCCTCATAGGAACTTTTTTGAAAATTTACTTAAAAAATTCCAATTTTTGGTGTGTTACAACTGTTTTAAAATTTTAGTGAATTTTGGGATATCTGTATATTTTTTTAATGTCAATATTTCTATTAAATACAAGTATGCTTTGGAGTTTGTCTTTAAATTTCATCCAGATACGTTAATTTTAAAAGGTCTCTCTTAGTTTACAAAAAAAATCAAAAAAGCAATGGTAAAAAGATAATCCAAAGTATATTTCATTAAAATTAAAAAAAAAATAACGAAAAGAAAGAAATTATACATATAGGGTGTTCCACAAAATTCATAAAAGATTTAAAATATTAAACTTGCTGCAATTTTTTTGGAAGCCGATTTTCTTTGTTCAGAATGACATCGATTTTTTTTTAAAACTTCATTTTGATGTTAAAATGGTTGCTCTGGCATTCTTCTTAGTATTAATTTTTTGTACTCATGTTGCCACTTGAAAAACAAAAGTTGCTTATTATTTATCGGATATATTTTGGAAAAAATGAATTAGATTATAGTTTTTTTTTTATGTTTTCTTCTTCCAGTAACTTTCATAATAATTTTGAAAAACCTACAGTGGTCTCTTAAAATTGCAAGGCGCCCAAATTTAATGAATAATTGATATTACGCGTTCATCCAAAAAGTCTTTGGATTCTTGAAAATTTTACTGGAAGCTTGATGAACTTTTTAATCAGATTACTGGAGTGTTTCTTAAATAAATCATAAAAACTACAAATAGAAAATACTAGAACCCAAGTGAAGAAAAATTGCATATTTTTTTTTCGAGAGTCACTGGCGCGCTTAGTAATGGTTGTAGAAGAAAATCTTTGGAATGAAATTTATAAAGCTCTCTAAAAGTGTTCAGAATGGTGGGAAAACTCGTTTCCGAAATATAGTACTAAAACTTAAAAAATCCAAAAAATTCGTGCGTTTTTGGCTTCAGAAAGTTTAGCTTCGACATATTTGGTTGGGAAACCATAAATAACTCTTATTAGCTCTAAACAGTTTAAAAGCAAAAAATCTTCTACCAGAATTATTGCATATATCAGCCCATTTTTCGACTATTGTTGCTACAGCATTTTTTTGATATAGTTACGTGGTTGCCTATCATGATAATATCAACATGTGATTGTATCAATTTTTGTGAAAAGCCACCTTCCGAATTAATTAAAATCAATATTTAGTTAATTATGAGTTATAAAAATCTGGTAGATTACTAAAATTAATTAATAAATTGTTTAGCAGTTCTCCTTTTTTTGGTGACAGCAGTAAATCGTATAAATTACAACTGGGTGATTGTCCATATTTAAAAAGTAATTAGGTTTGGTGGCTGTGGCCGTGTAATTTATTAAAAACCTTTTTAGTAATGATTAGTAGAACACGGCGGGTATTTTAATTTGTTTTATGGTTGGATTATTAATTAAAGTGGGTGGGTATATTTCATTTGAGTGATAAAATCGATAAGTTCGCTACATTAGACGCTTTCTCCGAAAACTCGTCATTGGGTTAGTTGAAAATGTGATAATTGAAGAAAAGCGGAAAATCCGGTGATTTTCTACAGCGATTTGGAGGATTATTAAAAAAACGAAAAGCGCGAGTTTCTAAAATTTATTAAGATGAATGTCTATAACGCAAATAACAATTTATTCGTAGCGCTTCTGTAAATATTTTAGGCCTGAAAGGGCCTGGGGGAAGGCATTTCATATACTAGAATCCAGAAATAAATAAGAGGAGATGTGGGTCCCGGAAAGTCGGAAAGTCATTCACGAGAAAAAGTACTAAAAGTGTTCGTTACGTTGCGAAGACTAAGGGGTGTTAGGGAAAATGGTTGATCCATTTTTTAAGCATCCATCCAGGAAAGATATGAACATAAAATAAAATTATACATTGAACCAAAGTATGCAAGCGAAATAAAAATAAAAACACGGATTTTACATATTCATCAAACTTGAAACTACCTACAAAACAAAGCCTTTTGATCTCGACTATCTAATAAAACATAATATAAAGTTTTGCGAAAATTTCTGATAAAACTTTATTTTTAAAATTTCTAGATTTATAAATGAAGGGATTATTTTTTTGAATATAATGTATAAGCATCCCTTTACACGGTATTAACTTTTTGCACAAAACGAATTTGGTTTCGGGTTGTTATTTGGTGGTAGAGCGTTAAAACTCTTAAAAGCTTAAAACTTTTATTTACAAAACTAACAAAGTAAACCTAATTAAAACTTTAGATTTTTTAGCCACCATTCAGTTGTTTACAAATTAATTAATTTTGAGAAAATTTGAATTACTTTATTACTAGGATTTTATTTGAAAATCAATTTCTATTCATTTAATTATCCAATTAAATTCTGTTCAGCTCATAACTTACTGATGATGCTGGTTGAAGCATAAACCGCCAATATCACTAATCAAAGCCTGATAATTTATCACAAACGCGTATTAATAAATTTCATTATACTCCAAAATATCAGCAAACAATAAAATAACCCTCGCCTAAAGAACACGATAAAACTATAAATCATATTATCAAAATTTTAATTGCAAGATAAAATACAGGGTGTCCCAAAATTCAGTTTACTGCCCATAATCCCTTAGTTAAAGAGATAAAAAAAATTAAATAAAAAAAGCATGAAATTAGAATTCTAATTCCATTCTTAAAATATTAATGATTTTGACCATCCTTAAGAAATTTAATCTTTTTTTTTTCAAATGTCACTTTTATTATCCCTTCAACTAACGGTGATATAACCTGTAAATTGAATTGTGAGACTGTATACAGGGTGTCCCATTTGACGTTGGACTGTATCGGTATCTTTGTTATTATTGGAGATTGAAAGTCGGTTAAATGGACAAAGTAGTTTATTAATAATTCATTTACAAAAAATTTGAATATCGCATCTTTCCAACGCTATCTTGAAAAAACAAGAAAATGCGATTTTCATAATATGGCTATAACTTCGTTATTTTCGGTGGTACCCAAAAAATTTTTATGTACCATGCAGTAAAACAAATGAATGTTTTTTTTCGCTAACGGATTGACCGGAAATGAACCAAACTTATCTTTTTCTTATGGCAGCCATATTGGATTTACACATATTCGGAATTAGTGTATTTTTCTGAGTAATTTGATATATCATATGTAATATTTTAAGAAAAATATAAATAATCTTATTTTACTAACCAAAAATGGCCTTTAATAGATGTAAACTGTCAATACATATGTGTTAAGATTTATTTTACATTTAATATTTTAAATAGTTACATTTATGTTATTGACAATTTACATCTCTTAAAGTCCAATGTTAGTTTGTAAAATCAAATAATTTAATTTTTTTTAAATATGTCGTATGGTATATCAAATTACTCAGAAAAAAATACTGATTCCGAATATGTGTAAATCCAATATGGCTGCCATAAGAAAAAAATAAGTTTGGTTCATTTCCGGTCAATCCGTTAGCGAAAAAAAATATTCATTTGTTTTACTGCATTGTACACAAAAAATTATCTGTATTATGTCAAAAAACTTTTTTGGTACTAAAGAAAATAAAGAAGTTATAGCCATATTTTAAAAATCGCATTTTCTTGTTTTTTTTAAGATACCGTTGGAAATATGCGATATTCAAATTTTTTGTAAATGAATTATTAATAAACTACTTTGTCCATTTAACCGACTTTCTATCTCCAATAATAACAAAGATACTCATACAGTCCAACGTCAAATAGGACACCCTGTATAAAAGACTAAAAATACTTGCATAAATTTATTACCACAAAAATGAAGTAATAACTGCTTTATTATTGAATATGTGCCAAATCGGTGCAGTAAATATATTAGCAAACCAAAAATAAAGTATAATTTGTTTGTTATTATAATTCCATCAAGAAAAATAGTTTTCCCCTCGGAAATCGATTTGATTGAAATGAAAGCACAAAAAATTGTTGATAAGAAATTCCGGTATAAGCCCGGAAAATCTTGTCACAGCGAAAATGGTTTTTTGGTATCTTCACAGGGGGTTTTAATATAAACGGTGTAAAAAGTAAAAGATTTATCTTTATTTTATTACCACTTTATTTTATTAACAACATTTCATCCCTACTTTATATTCCTGAAAGGTCGCGAGCTTGCTGAGTCTTTTACGACTTTCGACGCACTTTATTATTATTTGATCTTCAAGTTAATTTGTTTTACTCCCAAAGGATACCGTTTAATCCTTTTATTTCCCAGCACGTGACTGGTTTAATCACTTTTTAATATTCCTCACATCAGAAGCTACAATTATGGTATATTACATTATTTTTGTATAAAAATTTCTTACATATACTTGATAACCCATTTTTATTTAAAAAATACATGTGGGCGTTTTTTTTTTAAATTTGAAAAAAAATAAAAAAATACCAAATTTTGTAAATTAATTCAGTTTTAGCTTTTAACCAAAAAACAACTTAATAGACTTTTTAGTTGTAATGCATAAAAAAATTATATTGATAACTTTTATAAATCATGAATTATGGCGCTTTTTTCGAAATTTGGCGCTTTTGCCGTCATAACTTTTAAACCAAAAAGGTATTCATCATTTTGGTTTAAAATCCAAATATAGCATAGTCGATAAATAATTTTAAAAAATTTATGGAAGAGTTTTTTTCATATTTTCATATTTTTTCTCTAAAATGCTTCGTTTTTTAATTTAAATTAAAATAAAATTAACAAATTAAATACAAAGCATTTTAGAGAAAATATTTATTCTCTGTTTTCATCTTAAAATTGGTCAAATGATCTTCTAGGAAGTCTCTGGTATTTATTTTTTTAAAAAAGCCACCTCTGTTTAATGCAAAATTGGTTTACAATTTCGTACATGTTTTTAAATAACTTCTAAACCGTACCAGCTGTGAAAAAATTAAAGAGATCCAAAATTTTCAGAAAAAAGCAACGAATTAAAATATCTCATTTAAAATGTTAAGTGGGGTAGCACAAAAAAGTTATGGCATAAAAAATGGGGTCAATACCCCCAAAATACATCCCCCTGTATTTTATTTCGATATTTGATATTTTTATCTTGTTACGACTATAATAACTAGAGTGTGTTTCAAATTTCATCAAATTATCTTAAAAAATAAAGAAGTTATAGTCAAAAATGAAAAAAATATAGAAAGTTTGACACCCCCCATAACTAAAAAATAGAGCACTTTTATGATTTCATCGCATATATTTAGAAATACCCTGTATATTCCTTTTTTAAGCTTTATTTCCTCCATTATTAAGCTACAGTGTAATCAAGTTTAAGTAATTAAAGCTATCGTCAACAAAAGATTTTTTGTAAATTGTAAAAGTGTTTGTTCGCTTCTCGTTTCAAAGAACTTAGGTTTCAAAAAGTAGTGGTTTAAAAGTAGAAAGGAATAAAATGACAATTAAAGTAGCTTCCTAATTAACACCCAAAATTAAATTGCGTTTATTTAAAATAATAAAAGAAATAAGTGTCTCCGCCGTTTCGTTCAAAAGTTATGAATTTTTCAAATAAAATTATAATGTGTTTTTTTTTGAAAAAATCATATACAGGGTAAATCATTTAACTTGAGGATCTTCTTTATGTTGATTTCAATGATAACCAAGTTTCTTTTAATTTTTTAAAATTACAATCTACTCAAGAAACAAATATCTTTTGTCTTCAAACGTCAATAAAGTACAGACTTGTGTGACGCTTGACAAGCTTTAACAAGTCATTTTTATGTTCCTTGATTCTGTGGTCATATTCGTGCATTTCCGAAGTAAATCGGTTACAATCGGCTATACTTTGCATTGACAAGAATTAGAAAGGCGGAATAGAAATGAATTTTATGCAACCCAATACACACTAACATTGTATTGTGTGTTGTATGTAAATTAAATGTCAAATTTTAAAATTATTTATTATACAGGGTGTCTCACTTTTTTTCCAGCAAAATTTTTTTAGATAGTAAATGTCATTCTGCACAAAAAATTTCCTATGAACTTTTATGTTTTTTCGACTCCTTAAGAAGTTACAGCAATTTAAAAATTGATAAATTTTCATGATTTTTCTGGAATACCCTGTATAAAATTTTTTCTTATAATATTTTTTTTATTTAAATCAATTATTATTTGGATTTTTTCTTTGCCAAATTGGTTTTATTGAACATTATTAAATGAAATTTATACAGGGTGTCCCACAAAAATCATTAAATTTATGAAATTTTAAAATGGCTGTAACTTTTTAAGGAGTCGAAAAAACATAATAGTTCATAGGAAATTTTTTGTTCAGAATGACATTTACTATCTAAAAAAATTTTTGCTGGAAGAAAAGTGACACACCCTGTATAGATATTTTAAAAATGTCGAGGTTTGAAGAAAAAATAGCATGTTTTATTCGGAGTAAAAGAACCTACATGCTCGCCACAAAAATTACTTCTTTTACTCCTAATAAAACAATATACTATTTTCTTCAAATGTCATTTAAGAACAGCCTTATGTGACGCTTGACAGGCATTAACATGTCATTTTTATGTTCCTTGATTCTATGGTCATGTTCGTGCATTTCCGAAGTAAATCGGTTACAATCGTGCATATTTTGCATGGACAAGGATTAGAAAGGCGGAGTAGAAATGCTTTATTTGATTATCTTTCCTTTGTAAGGTAGATCTTGAAAAAAAAATCAGTTTTAAAGCAATCATTAATCTGTCATTTTATGGGGACCACATAAAAGGCCGTAACTTTTAAACTACTGGACGTAACGCAAAAATTAACCCATCAGTTATACAGCGTGTCTCACTTTTTTTCCAGCAAAAATTTTTTTTAGATAGTAAATGTCATTCTGAACAAAAATTTTGTTACAGCAATTTTAAAATTTCATAAATTTAATGATATTTGTGGGACACCCTGTATAAATTTAATTTAATTTTTTTTTATTTAAATCAAGTATGCTTTGGTCGTTTACTTATTTTAAAAAAAGCCAATAATATTCAAAAAACCCAATTTGGCAAAGAAAAAATCCAAATAATAATTGATTTAAATAAAAAAAAATATAATAAGAAAAATATTGTATAGGGTGTTCCACAAAAAATCATAAAAATTTATCAATTTTAAAATATCTGTAACTTTTTAAGGAGTCGAATAAACATAATAGTTGATAGGAAATTTTTTGTTCAGAATGACATTTACTATCTAAAAAAAATGCTGGAAAAAAAGTGAGACACCCTGTATAAAATTCGAAAAACTTTAGAAATAAAAGTGTTTTTCAAATTTTCCATTTTTTAGCAATATTCAGTTTTTTTGCTCAGAATGGAAATTCTTTTTGATAATGTTTTATTTAACCTCAAATTAAAAAAAAAAGATTCATTTGTAGTATTGGCTGGTATTGTTTTTGGTATTAATTTTTTGAACTCACGTTAGCTATCATTTCTAGGATATATTGCCCCCCCCCCCCCCCAGAGGGGGGTATAGAGATACCCGCCACTGAAAATGAAGCTCGTAGATGATTTGGAACGAAACGTAAATAAGCAAAACAAATTTATGATTAGTTTACATATTTCTTATTAGATTTCGAATTAATATTGATAAACTTAGGTGTTAGTTTATGAACCTTGCACTTCTTGAGGCACCTGATTTGGTAGTTAATCATAATTCTTCTGTTTAATAGTTTCGTGTAATCTTGTAAAAATAATTGGGATTTTTAACTACCAATAGATGGCGATGTTGGCCCTCTGTGGCAAATTAATGAACTATCGAAGCCAGTATTGAACCTATATGTTTCTAAGTGTTTTTATACAAAGTATTCAATAAATATTCTTCTAATTTTTTAAAAATTGGAACCTTGAGGGACCACCACTGATACTTACAAATCCATTTGACTCAAAACCATTGATCTACTGTATCTTGCCATTTTTTTGGGGTTTTATAACTTGCAAGAAAGTCTCGTAAATTGTAGTAAATTGTAAATTGCTTTGAGGTATACTTTTTTTCGAAAATATAAATAATTCTAAAGTGGTGTATTTTCTTAGTCTACACCTTTTCTAATTTTATTTCAGAAAGCATTAATTGAATTTCAGATAAATCAATTTGATTTCAGAAACCATCAATTGTATTTCAGAATCATCAATTGTATCTTAGAATCATCAATTGTATTTCAGAAAACTCAATCTAATTTAAGAAATTCTAAAAAAGTAATTAATTAATCCAACATTCCGAGAGCCAATTGCAGAGCAATATAATAATTTTAAAATTTTAATACTAACTGAGTAAATTGAATCATGATTTACAAAAATAAGTAGATACATAAAGAGATATGTACTTGACAATAGAACAAAATAAATTAAATATTAAAACAATTCCCAACTGATAACTTAAATTTCAAGAGATAGGGGTTGAAAATTTTCAGTAACTCCTGAACATCGAGGTAATTATGAAACATATTTTATATAACGTCGAATAATTAAGGTAATTAATATTAAGCGTATCAAAATGGCGTGTATTGTTAGAAAACAACCGAGGCACGTAAAGTTAGTTAATAAAAGGAGCATATCATCAATAAAATCCTGAAGCAGAAAATGTAGAATCTTTTTATTTGTTTGTATCATATTTTTGCCTTAATTTTAGTGTTAGTAATATTTTCGACATGTACCTAGATTGTAAAGTTATTCATTGAATTCCTGGATGATTTCCCACTGTTTGTTGAGTCTTTTCATTAACGACTCATATCTTGCTAGTGTTTTATCTTCCTGCAGATCAGTGATTACCTGGTTGATAGCTTCGTTGAAGTGTTTTGTTCTTACTGGTTTCTTCCATAGCCGGAAGTTTTGATTTCCGATAATCTCTTGGTTTTCACACGGATGTTGTTTTCTATCTTTTGCTCGAAGAACCATGTACGAATTTGGTTTTCACACGAATGTTGTTTTTCTCTCTTCTTTACGAGGGACCATGTACGAAGTTAAAGACCTGATTCTGTTTTTGGTCTTGGATTGATAATGCAGTTACTTGGCGCTTAGGCGTGGTGCGTGCTTGACCCAAGTGGTGGAAGAAAACGAACAATCATTGATTACTGATTTTTATTCTGAAGATGTCGAAGGATTTTTTTAGATGTAACAGTGTGCATTATGTAATTTACCAAATCATTGCATCTTGAGTGGATTTACTGGAATACATTTTTGTCTAAAAACTGATAATTCTTTTTTGATGAGTTTAATAGGCAGATTCGGGTCAAATTTAAAGGCCTTTAAATCGAAACAAATAAGGTAACTATGGAAATTGTCCATTACAACGCATATAACAAATTTAAATTTAAAGGCCTTTAAACTTAAATGATTTGACCAGAATCAGGGTGTAATGGGCAGATTCTGGTCAGAATTAAAGGCCTTTAATTTAAAACAAATAATGTATCCATGGAAATTGTCCATTACAACCCATATAACAAATTTAAATTTAAAGGCCTTTAAATTTAAATGATTTGACCAGAATCTGGGGGTAAGTCTGTATTTGTACAACTTTTATACTTTAATTAGTTTAGATTAGTTTAATTTTTTTGTTATTTCGTTTACTTTATTTTCGGTTGTGGGATAAAAAAGTAATTAATTAAACTTAGTCTGATCGTCCACAAACGGTTTAAATAAAAGAATTTTTTGTTGTAAATTGTAGAAGTGTTTGTTTTTCGATTTAAAGAAGATAAGTGTGAAAAAGTCGAGGGTTAAAAGGAGGACGGAATAAAAAGAAAAGTACCTTCTTAATTAAAACCTAAAATTGAATTAATTTCAGTTATTTAGGTTTAAATCAAAAGTAGTAATTGTGGGTTATAAAATGAATTATTAAAGCTATGATTTATGATTTATGAATATGAATAAGCGATTTGAATTGCTAAAATGGCGAACCACTTTTTCGTTAATTTTCCTTGAGGTGAGGAAAGTGGGATTGTTTGTATTTGGTGTTTTTCTAAATGAAACTAAGGAAATGACAGGAAAATCCTGAAGCATTCGTTATGTATTTGCAAATTACAAATTCGTATCCAGAGTGTTATTGAGAGGAAAAACAAGTGATCCATGCTACAGTACACCACATGCTCTGTTTTCTGCATCACTTGAATCATGAAAATCTAGCTTAGTGGAAAATATTAACGTTTTTCATGAATACTATAATTATAATTAAAACACACATGCTTTTAAATTTGCTTGAATTAAAGCACCAGTTTTTTTAACACTTTAATGGGTTTTTTTGTTTACTTTTTTTTGGATTATATTACACATCATGAAACATTTTAATAAAATTATATCATAAAATATAAAAATGTGTTATTTTTCACTGAATTGTATTTATTTATGTTTTACAATTTAATTAATCATTATACACATAATTTTCCAGGGAATATTAAAAAAATTCATTTCAATCAAAGTAGAACTGCAACAACAATTAATTATTGAGTGAATTGTTTTTCGCTGAAGCTAATAATAACAAGGATTTATTTTTTGAAATCATCAATCCATTTGTTATAGATATTTCAATTTAATTAAAAAATTTTATTCTCCTAGAAAAAGCACTTGAAAACAATTTAGAAGCACAATTCGTTATTAAAACAAGTACACCTACAGATTTTTACTAATTTTTCTACAAAACGACTTTTCATATTTAATAAATGTTTATTTAAACTGAAATAATTAAAACACTACACTGAAATAACATAATAAAAAATTTATTGCACATCAAATATGAAAAAATAAATATTGCCTTTTAATTAATAAAAAGCTACAGATTTAAATTTATAATCCAATAAAAGCTTAAAGTCGGTTTACATAAAAGTATTGAATAGAGCAAATTTTTTATGTTTGAGGGTGACTTTTTCAGCTACTGCAAATATTTAATACATCAAATACGAGTTTATTCAAAACGATATATTTCCTGACGGAAGTTTAATAAACGCTAAAATTTGAGATGAACTGAGCTTCCGGCCTTTTCCTCATTTTACTTCACCTCTTAAAGATTAAAGATATTTAATTTTCCTATTGAAAATAAGGAATTACAAAAATGCAACCGATTTAAGAGTTACATCATATAAAAAAATATACAGGGTGAACAAAAAGTTCGGCAACGCCCCTTTATTTTTGAAACAAAGCATAAGCACAAACCGTACAATTTTTATTTGAAACATTTTTCTCAAGAATGCTTACTTTCAAAAATAAACAGGCGTTGCAGAACTTTTTGTTCACCCTGTATAAGTTCCTACTTACAAGTAGTTTAATTTGGTAAAAAAATAAAAAAAAAATCATTAACCAAAACTAATATTTTAATAACTACTTGAAGCTAGATTTAAAGCCACAAAAAAAATCATTTTATCTTTTTTGATTTTGAAAATATGGCCTGAAATGTGCGATTGTTTTTTTTTTAAATTCTTTTCAAAAATTGGTACAAGTCATTAAAATATAATTATTTTTGAATTTACTAAAAAAAATTTTTCTACAAGGTGTTTTTGCATACAAAGTTATGAAAAATAACTTTGTAATATTTCAATTTTTTTCTAAAAAGAATAAGTACCCAAGTTTAACAAAATAAATTTTGCATTATGTTAACTTAAAGTATATACCTGATACCTGATACTATTTTTTAATCTAATCTAACCTACGAAATTTTTGCTAATTAATGTGTTAAAGAACTTTACTCCAGGTGGATTCTTCAGATGACTGAACCTAAAAAAAAATCATAATAAAATAAATGCAAAAATTATTTTTAAAAATTTACATGAAATTCGCTGAGCATTTTAATTTTTTCAGCAGTAGCAGGGGCGTTTAAAACAAATTTTTCAGAAGCACCACGTTGAAGTCTTGCAGCTTTAATAGCTTCCCTAATGGCGAATAAAACTGAACATCCTGAAAATAAAGGTGGTTCACCAACTGCTTTAGAAGAATACACCGCTTTTGGATTTGCACTTCCTTTCAACAACCACACGTTAAACTCATTAGGAATATCGTTAAAACCAGGAATTTTGTACGTCCCAGGTCCTTTACTAAGCAAACTTCCTTTTGGGGAGTAAACCATTTCTTCCAAAACGAAAAGGCCGTAACCTTGCATAAAAGCACCTTCAATTTGCCCGATATCAATTGCTGGATTAAGGCTTGTACCTAAAAAACCAGTAAGTATAGTGAATTTTCGAAAAATAAATTACCTATATCCATGACGATATCAGTTCTCAAAACTTGATGATCACCAGTAATGCAATCAATTTCCACTTCAGTGCAAGCAGCTCCAAAGCTGAAATAATGAAATGGTACTCCTACCCCATTTTCAAAATCGTATTGAATTTTTGGTGCTGCATAAAAACCTGTAGCTGAAAGACTAATTCGTTCAAAATACGCAGTTTTTATCCAATCCTCCCAAGTTCCTCCAGGATTACTAGCAACCACAGGTTTTAACCTTTCTTTAATTTTCGTACACGCGCTCTAAAAAAAAATTTTATAACCATTATTTTCAATAATTGCAATTAATCTACCATGACGGCTACGCCATTAAGGTCTGAACTAAAGCTTGCAGCTGTTGGTGATGTATTGGGGACTTTATCAGTAGCACATTCGTTGGTGTAAATTTTTGTGACAGGAATTTCCAAAACTTTACTGCAAATTTGTATCATTTTTATATGCAAACCTTGCCCCATTTCAACACCACCGTGAGTTAAAAGCACTGAACCATCGGTGTAAACGTTTATGAAAGCACCAGCTTGTTCCATTACAGGAACACCAAAACCACAACCATATTTAAAAACCACTGATGATAAACCTCTTTTCTTCCAGCGATTTTTTCTAACAAAAAAATAATTTTTCTTAACATTAATGAACAAATTTACTTATATACCTATTGTATTCAGCAACCTCCTCTTTTCTTCTACGGTATTCGGATTTTTCCAAACATTCGTCTAAACATTGTTCCAAATGAAGATCGGTTAATTTTAGGTTGTAAGGTGTAACATCACCTTCTTTGTAGAGGTTTAACATTGCTATATCAAGCGAATCTTTATTTAAATAATCAGCAATTTCTCTTATAACTGTTTCAATACAAAACATCCCTTGAGGAAATCCTGATCCTCTAAAAACCGTATTCGAAGGTAAATTCGTTTTGCAAGCTTTTCCTATAAAACGAACATTGGGGATTTTATACGCGTTATCTAGGACTAAAAGAACCCGTTCTAAAACCTTAAAAAATGGAAGATAATTTCGTTTGTGATTTGTTTTTGAGTATACTTGCAGCAATTGAAAGATCATGGGAATGTCCTCCATTTGAGAAGATTTTTACTTGAAGCGCAACAATTTTTCCATTGGTATTAAAACCAATTTTGTACCTAAATAAAAATGGGTGCCTTCCACCAGTACTACACATATCTTCATCTCTACTTAGCATCACTCTTACAGGTCTTCTAAATTTATGTGCTGCAATAGCTGCAGCAACTGCAATTGGTACACCTTTAGTCTCCTTTCCACCAAAAGCACCACCAATTCTTTTAACCTTCGTGATTACTTTATTTTGGGGAATATCCAAAAATCTTGATATTACATTCTATAATAAAAATAATAATAAAAATTATTTATTAATAGTAAACTTACAGAAACTTCAGTTAAATATTGAGTCCCACTAAAAACTTCTAAACCATTCCCTTCTTTAGGAACAACCACACAACCGTGGGTTTCCAAATAAAAATGTTCTTGGCACCCAGTTCTACACTCATTCTCAATAATGTGATCAACATTTTTGAAAGCTTCATCCACATCACCCGCTTCCAATTTTCGAACTTCAGGAAAAAACGAGTTATATTCAATGGCATCTTCAATAGATACAATCACTGGATTAATTTCTTCATATTGTACTTCCACCATTTGAGCAGCCCTTCGTGCAATTAACTGATCTTCAGCTAAAACCGCTCCTAATAATTGATACTCGCTGGTAACTACTTGAGAAATAAATAATTCCTCGTCTTGAACTGCAGGCCCAAATTTTTTACCACCACTAATATCTTCAGAAGAAACAAAACCAAAAACACCTTTAATTTCTAAGGCTTTAGAAAAATCTAGCTTAACTATTCTAGCGTGAGCTTTCTTACTAAACACAAACGCCATATACAATTCATTATCATATTTAGGAATATCGTCTATGAAAACAGCTTCCCCTGAAGCTTGCTCAAACGCAGATGAATGCACTACAGGTTTTCCAACCTCATCATAACCACCCTCCCCAGGATTAACTTGAAAAAATTGCGAACTTTTAGTAGCTCCTGTGGTGAGATTAAATACATCACCAAAATTCCCAAATTTTAGCTCCTTACAAATAGCCACAAACGTTTTTAAGAAAAACCCTAACGGTAAAGATTTTCTAAAACCCACCATCCCTCCTGGTGCATCTTTTTTTAATCCCAAATCTTTGGGTAAATTATTCTCGATTACTTCCAAAACATCATCGCCCCAAGTTAGATTTTTTAGTTTCTCCTGAGTTTTTATAGCGGTTATGGTTGTAGCAGCAACTCCACCAAAAGCCAAAATAGCTTCTTCTATAATCGTGGTGTTATTCCGAAATTTAAAACTTATACCAGCGTTAACTATGGCGATATCATCATCTCTCCGTCTTGATTGTTTATACGCGTAGAAGTACTGGTTATTCATTGAATACGGGATTATTATTGAAATTAAAATTTCGTTTTTGGTTAAAATATTTTGCCTGTAGTTTATGAAGAAGTTATTATCAATTTTGACAGTTCGTTTTCCCGCAGAGCTTTGGAGTAAAATTTCGGCGTTACAAGCCATGAATATTGGGTTTAGATCAGATATTGGACTGCTAGTGATTATATTTCCTCCAATTGTAGCAACGCTCCTAACTTGTTGTCCTGAAAAGCGGTTTAGCATTTCTGTTATTGCTACAAAAATACGTGTCTTAACTTGTGGTTGGGTTTTAATTTTTTCAACCAAATATTCCTGGAGATGATTTAATGTTACTGAGGCACCCACGATTATTCCGTTGTTTTCTTCAATAATTTCATTCATTTCAGGTATTTGCGACGTATGTATTAGAAATGGGTATGGAGTATTTTTGAATTTTTGTTCCACCCCTAATTCTGTATTTCCAGCTACAATTTTGGAATTTTCGTGGTTTGATTTTAGTTTTAAAAGAGTGGTTAAAGTGGTTGGGCGATGCCATGTAGTATTGGTGGTTTTAAAACACAAATGTTGCTGATCATAATTTGGGTTTAATTTTAATTCTGGTGGAAAAATTGGTTCTTGATTTTGATCATGAGGTGTAAAACTGCTAGGTTCAAATAATTTCGGTTTAGATTTTTGGCAACATTGATCTCCCATTCCGCAAGTTTTGGGGGTGTTTCGTAATACTTCCCATTCTTCAGTGAAGGTTTTGTAAGCTTCAATTATTGGGCGGTATCCAGTGCATCTACAAAGATTTCCTTGGAAGGTAGTTTCCAAGTCTTTCATTGAAGGTCTTGGGTTGCTTCGTAGGAGTGAATACATTGACATGACTATTCCTGGAGTGCAAAATCCACATTGGCTACCGTGAGCTTTCGCAATTCGTTCTTGAACTGGGTGAAGCTTTGTATGGGTTGAACCTATACCTTCAACTGTAGTAATGGCCAAACCATGAATTGAGCAAATTGGTACTAAACAGGTATTTGCAGGGTAGTGTCTAAAATTAAATAGTTTAGCTTAAATTTTTTTAGATATATTGGTACTTACATAACCTTTTTATTGTTTCTATCATATTTGGATATCATAACTGTGCAAGCACCACAACCTCCTTCTCCACATCCCGATTTTGCTCCACAAAGTCGTACTAAGGTATTATAAGGCGTTATTTATTAAAAATTGCAGAAATTTCAAGTTCTCTTTTATTTTTTAAGTTATATTTAAATAAAGGATACGTTTGTTTCTTAAATAATATAATAGGGTCCATTCTGGATTTGGATTTTCATCAACTATCTAAAAATGGAAAAATTGATTATTCATAAACACTTTTTACCTAAAAGATTTTTGAAAAAGTATAAAATTTTACTTCAAACCATGATTGTGTTCATATCCACCATTAAAACTCGTATAAACAATCGAGACGAAGAGATGATGATATCGCCATAGTAAACGCTGGTATAAGTGTTAAATTTCGGAATAACACCATGATTATAGAAGAAGCAATTTTGGCTTTTGGTGGAGTTGCTGCTACAACCATAACCGCTACAAAAACTCAGGAGAAACTAAAAAAACTAACTTGGGGTGATGATGTTTTGGAAGTAATCGAGAATAACCTACCCAAAGATTTGGGATTAATAAAATATGCACCGGGAGGGATGGTTGGTTTTAGAAAATTTTTACCGTTGGGGTTTTTCTTAAAAACGTTTGTGTCTATTTGTAAGGAGCTACAATTTGGAAATTTTGGTGATGTATTTAATTTCACTACAGGAGCTACTAAAAGTTCGCAATTTTTTCAAGTTAATCCTGGGGAGGGTAGTTATGATGAGGTTGGAAAACCTGTAGTGCATTCATCTGCGTTTGAGCAAGCTTCAGGGGAAGCTGTTTTCATAGACGATATTCCTAAATATGATAATGAATTGTATATGGCGTTTGTGTTTAGTAGGAAAGCTCACGCTAGAATAGTTAAGATAGATTTTTCTAAAGCCTTAGAAATTAAAGGTGTTTTTGGTTTTGTTTCTTCCGAAGATATAAGTGGTGGTAAAAAATTTGGGCCTGCAGTTCAAGACGAGGAATTGTTTATTTCTCAAGTAGTTACCAGCGAGTATCAATTATTAGGAGCGGTTTTAGCTGAAGATCAGTTAATTGCACGAAGGGCTGCTCAAATAGTGGATGTGCAATATGAAGAAATTAATCCAGTGATTGTATCTATTAAAGATGCCATTGAAATATCACGTTTTTTTCCTGAAGTTAGAAAATTGGAAGCGGGTCATGTGGATGAAGCTTTCAAAAATGTTGATCACATTATCGAGAATGAGTGTAGAACTGGGTGTTAACAACATTTTTATTTGGAAACTCACGGTTGTGTGGTTGTTCCTAAAGAAGGGAATGGTTTAGAAGTTTTTAGTGGGACTCAATATTTTACTGAAGTTTCTTTAAGTTTAGCATTAATAAATGATTTTTATTATTATTTATATTATATACTGTAATATGAAGATTTTTGGATATTCTCCAAAATAAAGTAATCACGAAGGTTAAAAGAATTGGTGGTGCTTTTGGTGGAAAGGAGACTAAAGGTGTACCAATTGCAGTTGCTGCAGCTATTGCAGCACATAAATTTAGAAGACATGTAAGAGTGATGCTAAGTAGAGATGAAGATATGTGTAGTGCTGGTGGAAGACACCCATTTTTATTTAGGTACAAAATTGGTTTTAATACCAATGGAAAAATTGTTGCGCTTCAAGTAAAAATCTTCTCAAATGGAGGACATTCCCATGATCTTTCAATACCTGCAAGTATACTCAAAAACAAATCACAAGCGAAATTATCTTCCATTTTTTAAGGTTTTAGAAAGGATACTTTAAGTCCTAGATAACGCGTATAAAATCCCCAATGTTCGATTTATAGGTAAAGTTTGCAAAACGAATTTACCTTCGAATACGGTTTTTAGAGGATCAGGATTTTCTCAAGGGATGTTTTGTATTGAAACAGTTATAAGAGAAATTGCTGATTATTTAAATAAAGATTCGCTTGATATAGCAATGTTAAACCTCTACAAAGAAGGTGATGTTACACCTTACAATTTAAAATTAACCGATCTTCATTTGGAACAATGTTTACACGAATATTTGGAAAAATCCGAATACCGTGGAAGAAAAGAGGAGGTCGTTGAATACAATAGGTATATAAATAAATTTGTTCAATAATGTTAAGCAAAATTATTTTCTTGTTACAAAAAATCGCTGGGAGATAAGAGGTTTATCATCAGTGATTTTTAAATACGGTTGTGGTTTTGGTGTTCCTGTAATGGAACAAGCTGGTGCTTTCATAAACGTTTACACCGATGGTTCAGTGCTTTTAACTCACGATGATGTTGAAATGAGGCAAGGTTTCCACATAAAAATGATACAAATTTGCAGCAAAGTTTTGGAAATACCTGTCACAAAAATTTACACCAACGAATGTGCTACTGATAAAGTCCCCAATACATCACCAACAGTTGCAAGCTTCAGTTTAGACCTTAATGGCGTAGCCGTCATGGTAGATTAATTGCAATTATTGAAAATAAGGGTTATAAAATTTTTTTTAGAGCGCGTGCACGAAAATTAAAGAAAGGTTAAAACTTGTGGTTGCTAGTAATCCTGGAGGAACTTGGGAGGATTGGATAAAAACTGCGTATTTTGAACGAATTAGTCTTTCAGCTACCGGTTTTTATGCAGCACCAAAAATTCAGTACGATTTTGAAAATGGGGTAGGAGTACCATTTCATTATTTCAGCTTTGGAGCTGCTTGCACTGAAGTGGAAATTGATTGCATTACTGGGGATCATCAAGTTTTGAGAACTGATATTGTCATGGATATAGGTAATTTATTTTTCGAAAATTCACTATACTTACTGGTTTTTTAGGTACAAGCCTTAATCCAGCAATTGATATCGGGCAAATTGAAGGTGCTTTTATGCAAGGTTACGGCCTTTTCGTTTTGGAAGAAATGGTTTACTCCCCAAAAGGAAGTTTGCTTAGTAAAGGATCTGGGATATACAAAATTCCTGGTTTTTACGATATTCCTAATGAGTTTAAACGTGTGGTTGTTGAAAGGAAGTGTAAACCCAAAAGCGGTGTATTCTTCTAAAGCAGTTGGTGAATCACCTTTATTTTCAGGATGTTTAGTTTTATTCATCAAAAATTTACACCAACGAATGTGCAACTGATAAAGTCCCCAATACATGACCAACAGGTGTAAGCTTTAGTTCAGACCTTAATTACGTAGCCTAATAGTAGATTAATTGAAAATACTGAGAAAGAAAGTTTTAAACCTGTGGTTGCTATTACCGAGGGTTGGAGTACCAAGGATAATGTTGTGTTGTGCTGATGAAAGAGGTGAATGGCATCCATTTTTATGTAGGTATAAAAGTGGTTTTGATAATCTCAAATGGAGGACATTTGCATGAACTTCCGAAAACTGCAAGTAAACTCAATAACAAATCACATTCCAAATTGTTTTCGAAAGTTGGCAACAAAAAATTCTTTATTATCTCTGTTCGATACTGAATTATTATGCCAAAATAAATTTTACGAAAAAAAAGCAAATTTTAAAATCTCAAAAAAATTTTCAAAAATTTTAAAATGTTTAAACTCATTTAAAAGCTACTTAAAGCCACTTCATCACAAAAACTATTCATCGAAAACACCAAAAAAGTAAAAACAACCAGAAATTTTGCCTAAAAAAATTTTTACGTCGAATATCTTAAAATTTTCAGAAATTTCTTTTTCAAAATTTGTTAAATTCGTATAAACTGCTGATTTTTAGAATTATTTATCGTACTGACGCCAGTTTTATTATAACGCCCTTTGGTTTTTTTTTAAATCTCTTTTAATTAGCATTAATTTAAAAAAAAACTATTGAGTATAATATCTTTAATTTCTAAAATGTCCGGACGAATTTATTCAAAACAAATTTGTACCTTTCATTAAAAAATAATATTTCAAAAACTGTCCAGCCGATTGAAGCCCTTAATAGCTCAAAATTTGCAGACTAATTTGATCTACTTGAAAAGACTCATCGTTTTTTTTTTCGGGTTATTATTGTAATTTTGCCAGCGGTTCTAATCACCATCACCAAAAGCTTTTACAATATATTTCTCGAAAAAATGATAAAAATTTCAAATAAAATACACGGGAAATAGGAGTAAGTAAAAATTAATAATTAATTACCTTTTTTCCATTAACAAAAAATATTAGAGTAGTAAACACTTCGTCTTCCAACATTTTATCTCTTTAAAGTGAAATTGCATAACAAATACAACTTTTCTTAAGTAGTATGTGTTATAACATTATTGATAAGATAATAATTTGAGTGAATAAACAATTTTTTTTTAAGTTAATTATTTTAGAAAAATCAAGCATGCGTTGTTTGATATCAAATTATTTTACAGCAATTCTAGGTTAGGAATTTCAAGGTTTTATTGGAGTGGAAATATGGTTAATTGAACCTATACACTGTAATAAAGTGAGATGTTGGATTCTCAATTCTCGATACGAACATTCAACACAACTTCAACATTTCCAGATCCCTTTTTTACGTTTTAATAACATTAAAATGATTTATTGAGGCTTCTGCTTCAGATACCTACATACACAAAAAATATCAAATTTACTCGAAAATCAAATTTAAAATTTGTATAAATTTATTTTTATTATACGTTTTAGAATCAGGTTTTCAATGGAGGCTTTTACGTTATTTCTTATTGATTACTTTTATATGTAGAAAATTTTAAAAATACATGAATTGAAGTGGGGTATAAAAAAACTTCGGTGGTTTAATTTATGTAAACAAATTAATTTTGTAATTATCGAGTTTTCCTAATTAATTTATCAGGTGGAACAATTGTTTATTATTTACTCCAAAGTTTCGAGTTTAAACCTAGAAAGTTTATTTCAAAATTACTTAAAGAGATTTAATTTCATTTGAAATTTCCAAACAGAATTAACTTTATGTAGTAATAATTGGTTTAATAGTAAGCCAGTTATAAGTGGATTGTAGATGGTTTAAATTTTCTAATCAATTTAGAATTAACGGTAATAATTAAAGGAATAAGGCCCAACTTTAGGGATTTAATTTATAAAAGCGTTTTATATAAAATAATACGCCCTGTATAAGCCACCGTTAGTTTTTATGTAAATAATCGAAATAAAATAAAATATGCGGCATTTTTTCAATTTAGTAGACTTTAGGATAATAAACTCCAATTTTCTGGTCGATAACTCAAGTCTGTGAAATTAAAATAAATATATTAATTAATTCTGTGTTAATTTTGATAATAAAAAGGCGCATTATGGGTAAACATAAAAAGTTATGTATTTATTTTGTAGGTTTTGAGCGACAGTTGGGTTTTACGGGCGTTAAAAAGTGATAAGCTGACGTCCAAATATTTTTTTAAGTACATATTTATCCGGTTAAAAGGGCGGATGATAATGGAAGATAGATTGACACGTGACGTGGATTGTAATTAAAATCCTTTCGCCGCAAAAAAATAAATTTTTGCATGATTTCTTTAAATAAATATTAATTGATATTTTAAAACAAGTCGTAAAAATGACGTTAAAATTTAACGAGTGTTAGCTTTAGAGGTAGTAGTTTATTTCAGATTTTAGTTGTAAAACATGAAAGTACTAAAATCGTTCGCTTTATCATCGATTGATTGTAGTTGACGGTTGTTATCTTGGTTTTAGGGTTGCGACTCGAACGTGACCCAAAACCGCCGAATTTTTAAACCACTGCAAAATTTAGTGAAATTGTGTTATTTACCCCAAAAGTTGGAATATGCTTGCGCCTTAGGGATTACATATGTAGTTCAGTGAGTTCTCTAATTAATGTTTCCAATTAAGACCAGGTATTACATTTATTACAAACTTGATTTTTTTGTTTCAAAAAACTCCAAACGTGATCTCTATTTAATGAATTTTTAGTGACATTACAGGTAATTTATTAACTCTTAACTATAAATAGCTTTAACCAAGATAATTGAATTTGCAAAAAAATAACTAAAATTATTATTAAATAAATTATTTAATTTATCAATTTACTTTAGTCCCTTTTTTCTCTTATCAGAAATTTTAGTGAGTAACTTGGAGATAATAAAATTATTGAATCAGATCTTATATAATATATTTATACATAAAAAGTAAATATTATTCAAGATTTCCAACTATCTCAATGCTACCTACTTTAATTGGCAATAAAATTTAGAGTAATAAAAATGTTACAATGCAATTTTCTATTACACGTTTTTTTAAATAACTGTTGATCTAATTACCATGGGAAAGTATAAAGTACATCAATAAAAACTTAATTAAAGAGGCTTAAAATAATACTACATTTGTTTATATGCAAAATTTAATATTACCATAAATAAAAAAATTTAATCACTTTTTCATATATTTAAATGAATTTGGGACGTTGAGTTTTATTCCTGGTTTAATGAGTAATTAAAACCGGCATCACCAATTATGTTATTGTATACTCTTATAATCACCGTTAAAGTATCTATTTATTAGTGTAATTATAATAATTTTATGGAACTTTTCAATCACAAAATATTTAATAAAAATTTCGAGTTTCGTAATTTTTTACAATACAGGGTGAGTGCGAAAACTCTAGATTCTTCATGTATTTTACTTAATTTTATTGATTATTTTTATCTATACAGGGTGTTTTACACTTGAAGCGAAAGCTATTCAAGTTTTTTTTAAATTAAACACCCTGTAAATATTTTGATATTTATTTGAAAATTCAAGTGCATCTTTAATTTTTTATCGGACTTTTTCTACAAAATTTATTACACCTAGACTTAAACTTAAAAAACAATTTTTATGTTATTTTGTTATATTGGTTATGACCTATTTTTGGTAAATTTTTTTCGAAATTTATCATGGATGACTACTATGGCTTATAAAATCTCGAGAAGGTCGTACTTTATTTTTTTTAAACAAAAACCCTGTACTTAAAAAAAAATATTCTTCACTTTTAATTGATTTTAATTTGTTCAGAATTTTAAAAAAGTTATTACATTTAATAAAACTTTTTCAAAAAATGCAGATACATTTCTCAGAATAATGAATCTATAAAAAAATTAGAAAACAAAATATAACAGAAAAAAACTTAAAGCTCATATTACAAAATGGCATAAAAATTGTTTTTTAAGTTTTCATAATTAGGCCAAGATCGAATTTTTAAAATAGGTCTACATACAAAAATAAGTCATTCAAATTTTCAAATAAGAATACAATTACTGATAGTACCACGCTGACAATACCACGTTGAGAATACAATTCTTGACACTGACAATAGCACGTTGAAAATATAATTCCTGATAGTACCCCACTGACAATACCTACGCTGACAATACAATTTTCATCTTCAAGATTAAAATTCGAGTATACAGGGTGAAACAAAAGTAACGCATGATAACAGTAACTGTAATTAAAATCATATTTCGTTTATTGCACCGAAACTCATAAAAAATCAATTTTAATCCTAAATTATTTTAGAAAATTTTTAATTCCTTTAGAACATTGCAAGATTTTTCAAAACTTCTTTCGGCATCATCAACTTCAATTTAATAGGTAATTAAAATCACATTTTTCAATTTTTTTTAGTTACTCAGTGGCGTACCATGTCGTTTCTTGTACCGAAAATCATAAAAATCCAATTTTAATCTTAAATTATTTTGGAAAAACTTTAATAACTTTAGAACGGTACAAGATTTTACAAAAATTCTTTATGCATCATGAACTGCAATTTAATAGGTAATTAGAATCACATTTTTCAATTTTTTGGAGTTACTCAGTGGCGTAACATGTCGTTTCTTGTACCGAAAATCATAAAAATCCAATTTTTATCTTAAATTTTTTTGGAAAAACTTTAATAACTTTAGAACGGTGCAAGATTTTTCAAAAATTCTTCATGCATCACGAACCGTAATTCAATAGGTAATTAGAAACACATTTTTCAATTTTTTGGAGTTACTCAGTGGCGTACCATGTCGTTTTTGGTACCGAAACTCCTAAAAACCCAATTTTTATCTTAAATTATTTTGGAAAAACTTTAATAACTTTAGAACGGTGCCAGATTTTTCAAAAATTCTTCATGCATCATGAACTGTAATTCAATAGGTAATTAGAATCACATTTTTCAATTTTTTGGAGTTACTCAGTGGCGTACCATGTCGTTTTTTGTACCGAAACTCCTAAAAACCCAATTTTTATCTTAAATTATTTTGGAAAAACTTTAATAACTTTAGAACGGTGCCAGATTTTTCAAAAATTCTTCATGCATCATGAACTGTAATTCAATAGGTAATTAGAATCACATTTTTCAATTTTTTGGAGTTACTCAGTGGCGTACCATGTCGTTTTTTGTACCGAAACTCCTAAAAAACCAATTTTTATCTTAAATTATTTTGGAAAAACTTTAATAACTTTAGAACGGTGCAAGATTTTTCAAAAATTCTTTATGCATCATGAACTGTAATTCAATAGGTAATTAGAATCACATTTTTCAATTTTTTTGAGTTACTCAGTGGCGTACCATGTCCTATTTTGCATCAAAATTCATAAAAAATCAATTTTTATCTTAAATTATTTTGGAAAAACATTAATAACTTTAGAACGGTGCAAGGTTTTCAAAAATTCTTCATGCATCATGAACTGTAATTCAATAGATAATTAGAATCACATTTTTCAATTTTTTGGAGTTACTCAGTGGCGTACCATGTCGTTTCTTGTACCGAAAATCATAAAAATCCAATTTTAATCTTAAATTATTTTGGAAAAACTTTAATAACTTTAGAACGGTACAAGATTTTACAAAAATTCTTTATGCATCATGAACTGCAATTTAATAGGTAATTAAAATCACATTTTTCAATTTTTTGTAGTTACTCAGTGGCGTACCATGTCGTATTTTGCATCAAAATTCATAAAAAATCAATTTTAATCTTAAATTATTTTGGAAAAACTTTAATAACTTTAGAACGGTACAAGATATTTTAAAAATTCTTTATGTATCATAAACTACAATTCAATAGGTAATTAAAATCAAATTTTTCAATATTTTGTAGTAACTCAGTGGGGTACCATGTCGTTTCTTGCACCGAAATTCATAAAAAATCAATTTTAATCTAAAATTATTTTGGAAAAACTTTAATAACTATGTTTAAAATTTTTAAAATGGAACACCCTGTATAATAAATAATAGGTCCAGATAGGGCGAGATTTCCAAAAGGTGAAAATATCATGGTATTCTTTTTATTATTATGAAAATACCGAAAATATAAATGTTGTGAGATTAAAAAAAGTTGGAATAGTCTTCATTCACTACGAATCACCCTGTATACACAAAAATAATTTAAACTACAAAAAATATATCTGTAAGTATAATAACCTTAATTATTGATTAATTAGTAAAAATTTAACCATTGAATATTTTTCGGGATTTCCAAACAAATTTAAATTAAAAATTGAACTAATTAAAACTCATCGAACAATCCTAATTTTATACATCATTTCAGTTACAATTAAATAGGCTTTGCAAGGGTACAATTATATTTTGCAAATAACTTTTTTTTAAATAATAATAATATCCAATTTACGATGCTGATTACTCATTAAAAACTAACAATCATATTGTGGTGATTGGGACTGTTTTATTCCTCTTTAATGAAGTTTTCTAGTGATATAGATATTTAGTTATTTTATAAGTTTAGAACTTAAAAGTTATTAATAAAAATGGATGCCTACGTTTCGCTTAAATGGTTAACTTTTAAATAAAAAATATCGATTTTAAACTTTTTTCTGATGAAAATCCTCTTAAGTTGATTTGATTTTAAAATATTTAAATCCCACTTTTCTGAAGCCTCGTTGCAAATTATCAACGAATTACTGATCCTTATTGCGAATCGCTAGAGGGCGCGCGAGTTTGGGAAGAAAAATTAAGTTAATCATGAAATCGAAGATTACGAGCATCAGGATATCTCCATACTTGCATTTTTTTTTCTGATTAATAAGCTACATTAATTAAGCTATCATTTAACAGATCTTTATGTATTGCATATTTTTGCCCAAATTAAGGTACTTTTAGGCCATTCTATTTTTATGATGCATTGTTTCTTTTACATTTCGTAGTAAATCTTCAATAAAAATATTTTCAAAAATTATTGGATTGGACTAAAAATTTGCTAAAACTCTTGATTTTACAGATATTTATCCTACTTACACGAGTTTTATTAAAACATCACTTAACTTTTTTAAAGCTCTTTTAATTACTATTAATTCAAAAAAATGTTTGTGTTAATATGTTTATTGGTTTTAGAGTTATAAAAATTTAATCGTTGATTACTTTTCGCACTTTCCAATTACATTTATGGGATAGACTTTTATTAACGATTTAATAAGTAATTAAAACCTACCGAAAAGTATAATATTTTTCACCATTGCATTCGCAATTAAACATGTTTTTTATAACTAGAGTTATTAATAAAAATGTAGGCGTTCGTTTCGCTTATGAATGATTTTTAAATAAAAAATATTCATTTTAATATTTTTTCTGACGAAAAACCTTCATTTGATATTAAAATATTTAAATTCACTTAAAAGCTACTTAAATCCAGACTAACACAAAAAAGGCATTTAGATATATTTTTTGTTTTAAAGTAATTGTGCATAATTTCAAAAAATCTACAAAAAATTTTATGTGCTAGATTATTATTCACGGTTTAATAACTTATTACAAGTTCCCAAAAAAACTATAATTTTATATATCATTGCATTCATTATTAAATAAGCTATGTAAGAATGCAATTATATTTTTCAAGCGACTTTTAATTTAGAAAATATTAATATAGAAACTTCAATTTTGGTATACAATAAAAATTGTTTTTCTTGCTATAATTTCTCATTGAAAACTAACATTGACATCATGGTAACTAATACTGTTTTATTCCTCTTTAATTAAGCTTTCTAGTGATGTATTTACTTTTCTTATAAGTTGTTTAGTGTTAAAGTTATTAATAAAAATGTATGCCTTCGTTTCGCTTATGATTGAACTAAAAAAAACTATACAGGATGTTCCAGAATAAAAGTGCCAAATCTTTTGGGGTGATTGGCGATTTCTAAGATCAGATACGCCCTCTGGTCCGAATTTATGAACTAAAGGATACAGTAATCCTAACCAATCATAACCTGATAAAATTTGACAGTAGTTGTGATTTTTTTTACATTACTTTGCTCGAGCAAATATGAGCAAATCATATTCTGTCTCATTTTTTCCTATAGAACTAAAAGGAGAAGGAAGTGATTTGCTCGAGCAAATCAGTCAAATTTTGGTAAAAGAAACACACCTAATTACTGTATCTTTTAGTTCAAAAACTGGCATAGAGGGCCAAACAGCGCCATCTCTTAGTAATCGAAATTCCCAATAGTGAAATTATGGATTTTTAAAATATAAAGTATTGTACGGAAATGCTTTCTTAAAAAGTTATACTAATTTGAAATTTTTCAAAAAAGGAATTTGTATTAAAGCACGGGCTTCTGTGCGTTTGACTGGCTTTAAAATGTCACTTTTTATGTTCGTTGATTTTATGGTCACATTGTACTGCCTAGGAGTAGAAATTACTACTTTGCACTGACAAGGAATAAAAGGGTGGAGTAGAAATGAATTTTAGGCAACCCAATATACACTAACATTGTATTTTGTACTGTATGCAAACCTCTTGTGGTCATTTGAATAACGCACCGCCAAGTCATATTTTAATTTCAAATTTCATCATTAAAACCGCACGGACTAACTATGAGTAAGATACCCTCGTATTCGTATTTTAACTGTCTTTCAGACGATGTTGATAACATTTTTATGCAAGTTCGAAAACTCGTTTTATGACGTATTTAATTAAAGCCTGAGAAAGAGTCACGCAGCTTTCAAGTCAAATTTTAATTGCAAATTTCATCATTAAAACAGCACGAAATAACTATGAGTTACATACCCTCGGATTAGTATTTTAATTGTCTTTCAGACGGTGCAAGTAACTCTTTTATGCATTAGGGAAAAATGAGTTTTTGTGTGCATTTTTTAGTTGGTGTCGAAAGAGGACATTTTTTGTTTTGAAATTTTATAGTCGAACGGACTAACTTTGTATTATATGCCGTTTTATTCGTCTTTAAGTGCACTATTTAGTGGTACAGTTATTATTTTGTAATGTTTTTAAAATCCATCTTAAAAGGTTTTCGACAGTAAGCAGTTTTGATGTTAGTTTATTATGAATTTCTCCCTAATTACAGACGGAATAACTATGAATTTATCACTCTTGAAATGATCTTTGCGATGATACCATTTTCAATTGATCTGGATGAAATTTGACAGAGAAATGAGCGATAAAACTTATTACCGGAAAAGTTATTGCTAACATATTACTCCATTTTGTTACAAAATTTATGTCAAAACAGCGCCATCTATACGTAGTGGAAATTCCCAATATTACTATTTTAAAAATGTCGGCGTTTGAAGAAAAAATATCAAGTTTTATTCGGAGTAAAAGAACTTTTTGTGGCTCGCAAACCTACATGCACGCCACAAAAAGTACTTCTTTTACTCCTAATAAAACAATATACTATTTTCTCATTCTATTGGGAATTTTGTTCGTCCTCGGGTGGCAAAAATATTAACCTACAAAGCAAGTCCTTTTTATATAATTACAAGTTACAAGCATTAGTACTTATTCTACGGGTTTAACTTGAGATTTATACAATAAATCTATTTGGGTTTTGTGGAATATGTTCAAAACTGCGGGTTTGTGGGTGAACGGTGTACCAGCTAATATTCGAGTTTACTAGTCTTTAAACTTCAAAACTCAAAAAAAAAAATTGTCTTGGACCATGCGTCTTGGTGCTATGGCTTCTCCTTGATAGTTGATAGCTTTTCACGAAAAACGGTACAAGATTGCAAAATCGGCCTTTGGTTTTTCGGCCTTTTGTGCAGCTCCCAAAATGCACAGCAGCCATTTTAAATTATGATAGAGCCAGAATGTAGAAAATATAAAAATAAAAACAATAATTGTGTTCAATGTATTATATTTTCATGAAAGCTTTTTTTTATGACAACTTTCATATTTCTTTCAATTTTGGGCCCCTTAACCTCGCCGGTCCTTAAGCGTTGCTTAACCTTGCTTATAGGTAGTTACGCCACTGTCTTAAGGGATATAATTCTGGTGTGAAACTCGATCTTTAAGCTGAGGCAAGACAACTGCCCTCAAAACTTGGAATATAAACGACAAAAATTGACCTTCATATGTTGAATCCATATGTGATTGAGGTCCACACGAAAACAGAATGTTTAAAGAATACTGATACCAAATGCCCACCAGTTTGAAAACAGATGATTTTAGAAAAACGCGTGTAAAGTTTTTGGAACGAGTTTTCCTCGATTTTTTTCACCAAATTGTATACCACTTTTGATTCATGCTTGGGAGGGTTTATCCCACCTCTTGAAAGGTTTGAGGTACCCAAAAATGCAAAAAAAATGATTTTTTTGATCCGCTGTACTGATGTCCCCTCTAGTAATCGAGCCTATTCGAAGCAAAATATCTTAAAACTCAAGTAAAGATGACAACTTTTCCAGAAAATAAATGTCAGTTTTAAGTATACTTGAGTTTTCAGATATTTTAGTGAGTTAGGTTGTGATGATTGAATTGTAAAATTAATCGAAATTGAAAAATTGCAGACAGACTGTAGACAAAAAATAAAACAATGTATAAAGCAAAATAGAGTAAATAAAACAAGCGCTATTGTATTACTAAATTTATTAAATAACAATAATTATAAGGCTGAAGGACCTTTAAAGCTCGATTGCCTTTTGAGCCTTGTATATACAGGTAATTATAAGATAAACTTAAAAACATAGTAAAGAAAGAAAAGTCCCTCAGTAGGAACAAACTTATTATCACAATTCTTATATCTTCCTTTTGAGCGGTACAGTGAGTTAACAATTAAAGGCTTTCTGTGGATCCAGAAAGTTAAAAACAATGAAACAGGTTAATACTAATATTATACCCAAGTCACAACAGCAAAAAAAAATTAATTACACTTTTAGTAATTGTATGAACATACGAATCATGAAAGCACTCTCTGGCACTATTAATGAAGTTCAGCTTTGCTTAACCTCTGCTGCTTAGAAGAATCTATTGGAGGGATTTGTTGAGTTGCATCATTTTGATTTCCATCCAACGGTATCACATCAGTGGCATGTGTATTGATAAAATCTATAGCTAGTGCCTTTAACTGGTTGGCACTATCCAAATCTGCTAAAATGAGGGTCTCTGCTGCATTGTTGATTGATAAATTAGTCCATAAAACTTCCTCAGTACTTGTCGGCAGCTGCCAAATCATCAGCCATCTTCTCTAAATTAGATGATTTTCCAGTGTAAATAAATTGTAACATTACTCGAAGTACTTCGTAGTCTACATCTGTTATATCCACTCGATTATGCTTTCGTTCTTCCATCTCATGTTCAAACATGGCTTGAAATATAGGGCTTCGGACTGCGAGAATTGATTTGTGAGCTTGAAATTCCCTTCCAGAAACAGATAGCGTTACATCACTAAACTTCGGGTATTCCAAGAGAAGCTCCAAATCATCAGATAAGCGACATTCAGGAATCTTGAATTGAACTGTTTGACTGGCCAGAAGAAAATTTCGCCTGATAAATTTTAAACTTTAGACGATTGAAGGTAGAGACAGGTAAATTCTAATTATATACATGAAATCACTGCACCAAAGGAAATTAATAACACACTTTGAGTATTTGTATGATCACACGAAAGCAGTCTTTGGCACTATTTATGAGGTTCAGTTTTGTTTAAGCCGCTTCCTAGGAGACTATTGTAGGAATATGTTGCGCTACAAGTACTCGAAATGCTTCTGCTATTAAAAATGGATGAGTCTGTATCATTGATTTCCATCCATCGGTATCCATCACATCAGTGGCATATTTATTGATAAAATCAATAACTTGTGCCTTTAACTGGTGGGCACTATGCAAGTCTGCTAAAATGAGGGTCTTGGCTGCATTGTCGATTGATAAATTAGTCCACAAAGCTTCCTCGCACATCTCTTTAAGTCTTTCCAATGCGTACTTGTCGGCAGCTGCCAACAAATCATCAGCGATCCCCTCTAAATTAGATACTTTTCCAGTGTAAATAAATTGTAACATTACTCGAAGTATTTCGTGGTCTACATCTGTTATATTCACCCGATTAAGCTTTCGTTCTTCCATCTCATGTTCAAACATGGCATGAAATACAGGACTTCGGGCTGCGAGAATCGATTTGTGTGCTTGAAATTCCCTTCCAGAAACATGAAGCGTTACATCAGTAAACTTCTGGTATTCCAAGAGAAGCCCTAAGTCATCAGATAAGCGACATTCAGGAATGTTGAATTGAACTGTGTTCGCCTGGCCAGAAATATTTACGCTATCTGCCACTACCCTCAATTCACATAATACAGTTAATTTATCATCAGGAAGTAAACTGTTTGCTTTGGCAAGAAGAAAATCTCGCCTGATAAATTTCTTGAAACCCCAATCTTTTCCCGGAAGAAATTTATACGCTTTTTGGCTTTCCATTGTTTTGGTCACTTCACGTTTTGAATTTAGAATACTAAACTTAAATTTGGCCCGTACTTCACTTTTATTACAAGAAACTAATATCACATATAGGGAAATGTAGTCCTTACTTCCTTCGTCCAGACCCTTCGGATTTACCCTGAGACTCCATTTTGATTTTTGATCATTGTAATCAACAGAAAAATTGGAAGATTTCAGATTCTCCCCCATTTCTTCACGACAAAAACTAAAGTTGTTAATTGTCCACTTATAACTAAACTTTACAACCTTGACATCTGTACGACACCAATTATCAGCTACTGGAGTATTAACTTCTTGCAGTGCCGAACTTTGGACTCGGTTCACAGCCATACTGCTAACTGCTAGTTGAATAAAGATTGGAACTAACCCTGACCCTGCAGACGAGTAGTCGCTCACCACTGGTAGTATAAGTCCTGGACTTCCGTTAGAGAAGATATTAAGCAAATTGCTACCTATAGTATCAGGCACGACCCAGCGCGTTTTCAGATTTTTTAAACCTAACCTCTCTAGTGTTACCGTCACCGACTGTCACAGCTAAGAAAATGTCTTGTCACCTGTCACTCCGTGCAAACCATAGAGCAAACATACATACGCAGAACCAAAGACTTCTATGTTTTCTATTGTTATACATAGACCGGACACGTGTCAATGTTTTGTATATTACGGAGCGCGTTCGGAAACAGGTAACTCGGTTAGAGTAATAACCTGACAGGTTATTCCCCAGTTAAAGAGTTTCCGAACGTTTGGTTACTACTCTAGGCTATTTCTTTTGAGCATAATACTTATATTATTATATTTATTATATTTGAATTGTGGTATGGTAGTAAGTGAGTAGTAAGTAACTGACATCATCTGACATACCATTCCCACTTAATATTGGGAATTTGAACTACGTATAGAGGGCGCTATAAATGGAGGATATTCGGTACTTGTCAGTGTCAAAAATTGTGTTTAAAATGCATTATTTTACCTTATAACTACATATTTAACAAAACACAAATAGATTTATTATTTAAAACTTCAGTAAAGCTCAAAAAACATGTACCAATGCAGTAATCAAAAAAGTAAGTACCGAATATAGAAGTTCATATTTTTTCCACCAGAGGGCGAGCGTGCTCTTAAAATTCCTAATACACAGAGCATGGTTAGCGATTTGACATACCACGATCACTTAACACTTCAAGCGAAAATGAATGGTATGTCAAATTCACTTACTACTCCACTTACCACTCCCAAAAGAAATATGGCCTCATGAAAACGGTGCGCTGTTGCCGAATTTCATAAATTTCTAATAAATTATATTTTAGTAAATTTTATTTCCTTTAATAACGATTATATGATGTTTTTAGTTACTTGAAATAATATTTACATAATTAGTTGGCATTTTAAGAGTTGTATCTTAACAATAATTTTCTTTAAAATTGCAACGTTTATTTTATCATCTGTTTGAAAGTTTGATGTTTTTATTGTTCAATTCTTCTATTTTGTTTTAAAAATTTTTATTTCAATTATATAATTGTCCATGGTATATATATTTCTTTTATATATTTGATTTAAAATTTTTATTGTCCCCTCATACCAGATATATCTGCCTGGACGTGGATTCCTGAAATCTCACACAGTAAATGTTAAATTTACCTTCCTCGAGCGCATGCGCAAACTTTCACTCGTGAATTTTGATTCGCCTGGTTCAGACCAAGTGAATTTGGATTCGCTGATGAGATTTTGACGCATGCGCTTCGAGGAAGGTGAATTTAACATTCACTGTGTGAGATTTCAGGAATCCACGTCCAGGGGCTGATTTTTTCTTTAGTTTCATGAGGTGCCATCTATACTTTTGGGGCCAAGTTTTTTTGTGTTATCAAAACTTAGTATTGAGTTTACATTCTATATAAATTATATTATCTATGCTGCTCACTTACTACCATAACACAATTCACTAAATATTATGCTCAAAAGAAATAGCCTAGAGACTACTACTAAACCGAACGTTAGGAAACTCTTCTACTGGGGAATAACCTGTCAGGTTATTACTCTAACCGAGTTACCTGTTTCCGAACGCGCTCCGTAATACACAAAAAATTGACACGTGTCCGGTCTATGTATAACAATAGAAAACATAGAAGTCTTTGGTTCTGCGCATGTATGTTTGCTCTATGGTTTGCACGCAGTGACAGGTGACAAAACATTTTCTTAGCTGTGACAGTTGGTGACTGGTGACGGTTACACTAGAAAGGTTAGGTTAAAAAAAATCTGAAAACGCGCTGAGTCGTGCCTGATACTATAGGTAGCAATTTGCTTAATATCTTCTTTAACGGAAGTCCAGGACTTATACTACCAGTGGTGAGCGACTACTCGTCTGCAGGGTCAGGGTTAGTTCCAATCTTAATTCAACTAGCAGTTAGCAGTATGGCCGTGAACCGAGTCCAAAGTTCGGCACTGCAAGAAGTTAATACTCCAGTAGCTGATAATTGGTGTCATACAGATGTCAAGGTTGTAAAGTTTAGTTATAAGTGGACAATTAACAACTTTAGTTTTTGTCGTGAAGAAATAGGGGAGTATCTGAAATCTTCCAATTTTTCTGTTGATTACAATGATCAAAAATCAAAATGGAGTCTCGGGGTAAATCCGAATGGTCTGGACGAAGAAAGTAAGGGCTACATATCCCTAAATTTGATATTAGTTTCTTGTAATAAAAGTGAAGTACGGGCCAAATTTAGGTTTAGTATTCTAAATTCAAAACGTGAAGTGACCAAAGCAATGGAAAGCCAAAAAGCGTATAAATTTGTTCCGGGAATAGATTGGGGTTTCAAGAAATTTATCAGGCGAGATTTTCTTCTTGCCAGAGCAAACAGTTTACTTCCTGATGATAAATTAACTGTATTATGTGAATTGAGAGTAGTGGCAGATAGCGTAAATATTTCTGGCCAGGCGAACACAGTTCAATTCAACATTCCTGAATGTCGCTTATCTGATGACTTAGGGGTTCTCTTGGAATACCAGAAGTTTACTGATGTAACGCTTCATGTTTCTGGAAGGGAATTTCAAGCACACAAATCGATTCTCGCAGCCCGAAGTCCTGTATTTCATGCCATGTTTGAACATGAGATGGAAGAACGAAAGCTTAATCGGGTGAATATAACAGATGTAGACCACGAAATATTTCGAGTAATGTTACAATTTATTTACACTGGAAAAGCATCTAATTTAGAGAGGATGGCTGATGATTTGTTGGCAGCTGCCGACAAGTACGCATTGGAAAGACTTAAAGAGATGTGCGAGGAAGCTTTGTTGACTAATTTATCAATCGACAATGCATCCGAGACCCTCATTTTAGCAGACTTGCATAGTGCCCACCAGTTAAAGGCACAAGCTATTGATTTTATCAATAAATATCCCACTGATGTGATGGATACCGATGGATGGAAATCAATGATACAGACTCATCCATTTTTAATAGCAGAAGCATTTAGAGTACTTGCAGCGCAACAAATTCCTCCAATAGTCTCCTAGGAAGCGGCTTAAACAAAACTGAACCACATAAATAATGCCAAAGACTGCTTTCGTGTGATCATAAAAATACTCAAAGTGTTATTAATTTCTTTTGGTGCAGTGATTTCATGTATATAATTAGAATTAACCTGTCTCTACCTTCAATCGTCTAAAGTATCAAATTTTCTTCTTGCCGAAGCAAACGGTTTACTTCCTGATGATAAATTAACTATATTTTGTGCAGTGAGCGTAGTGGTAGATAGCGTAAATATTTCTGGCCAGTCAAACAGTTCAATTCAAGATTCCCGAATGTCCCTTATCTGATGATTTGGAGCTTCTCTTGGAATACCCGAAGTTTAGTGATGTAACGCTATCTGTTTCTGGAAGGGAATTTCAAGCTCACAAATCAATTCTCGCAGTCCGAAGCCCTATATTTCAAGCCATGTTTGAATATGAGATGGAAGAACAAAACCATAATCGGGTGGATATAACAGATGTAGACTACGAAGTACTTCGAGTAATGTTACAATTTATTTACACTGGAAAATCATCTAATTTAGAGAAGATGGCTGATGATTTGGCAGCTGCCGACAAGTACTGAGGAAGTTTTATGGACTAATTTATCAATCAACAATGCAGCAGAGACCCTCATTTTAGCAGATTTGGATAGTGCCGACCAGTTAAAGGCACTAGCTATAGATTTTATCAATACACATGCCACTGATGTGATACCGTTGGATGGAAATCAAAATGATGCAACGCAACAAATCCCTCCAATAGATTCTTCTAAGCCGCAAAGCTGAATCTCATTAATAGTGCCAGAGAGTGCTTTCGTGATTCGTATGTTCATACAAATACTAAAAGTGTAATTAATTTTTTTTTGCTGTTGTGACTTGTGTATAATATTAGTATTAACCTGTTTCATTGTTTTTAACTTTCTGGATCCACAGAAAGCCTTTAATTGTTAACTCACTGTACCGCTCAAAAGGAAGATATAAGAATTGTGATAATAAGTTTGTTCCTACTGAGGGACTTTTCTTCCTTTACTATGTTTTTAAGTTTATCTTATAATTACCTGTATATACAAGGCTCAAAAGGCCATCGAGCTTTAAAGGTCCTTCAGCCTTATAATTATTGTTATTTAATAAATTTAGTAATACAATAGCGCTTGTTTTATTTACTCTATTTTGCTTTATACATTGTTTTATTTTTTTGTCTACAGTCTGTCTGCAATTTTTCAAATTCGATTACTTTTACAATTCAATCATCACAACCTAACTCACTAAAATATCTCAAAACTCAAGTATACTTAAAACTGACATTTATTTTCTGGAAAAGTTGTCATCTTTACTTGAGTTTTAAGATATTTGCTTCGAATAGGTTCGATTACTAAAGGAGACATCAGTGCAGCGGATCAAAAAAATCAATTTTTTTTGCATTTTTGGGTACCTCAGACCTTCCAAGAGGTGCGATAAACCCTCCCTCGCATGAATCAAAACCGGTATACAATTTGGTGAAAAAAATCGAGGAAAACTCGTTCCAAAAACTTTAACCGCGTTTTTCTAAAATCACCTGTTTTCAAACTGGTGGGCATTTGGTATCAGTGGTCCTCAAACATTATGTTTTCGTGTGGACCTCAATCACAGATGGATTCAACATATGAAGGTCAATTTTTGTCGTTTATATTCCAAGTTTTGAGGGCAGTTGTCTTGGCCTCAGCTTAAAGATCGAGCTTCACACCAGAATTACATCCCTTAAGACAGTGGCGTAACTACCTATAAGCAAGGTTAAGCAACGCTTAAGGACCGGCGAGGTTAAGGGGCCCAAAATTGAAAGAAATATGAAAGTTGTCATAAAAAAAAGCTTTCATGAAAATATAATACATTGAACACAATTATTGTTTTTATTTTTATATTTTCTACGTTCTGGCTCTATCGTAATTTAAAATGGCTGCTGTGCATTTTGGGAGCTGCACAAAAGGCCGACGTGGAATAATGACCGAAAGAGAAAATCCGAATGATAAAAGGGCGATGTGTGCAAATGGTCCAAAAAAACGAACTATAAAAGGCCGACTTCGACCTTCGACAAACGGCCCATACAGAGAATGTGAAAATGGCGGAATAACACAAAAGACCGACTGAAAAATTCCCGAATTGGACAAAAAGCACTATGATAAAATACCGAAATGGACAAAATGTCGATAGAAACAATTAATACAGTGCTTTAGTTTTCGAAATATTTTTAACTTTCAGGTTTAATATCGGATTGCTCATTTTATTTCGGCCTTTGGAAGTCGCGTTTTCATTTAATTTGGTCTTTTGTCTCTTTTTCCGCTTCGCCCATTTATCATTCGTCCTCGTTTCTTTGGGTCTTTTCTAGGGTAACCATTCATCCGCCTTTTCCGGGACAGTCCTGGATTCGGATTCTGTGTCAATGTTTGTCCTGATTCTATAAATTTGGGGGGCCAATTTTGCAATCTTGCACCATTTTTCGTGAAAAGCTATCAACATCAAGGAGAAGCCATAGCACCAAGACGCATGGTCCGAGACAATTTTTTTTTTGAGTTTTGAAGTTTAAAGACTAGTAATCTCATGCGCTAACTTTCACTCGTGAATCTTGATTCGCCTGGTTCAGACCAAGTGAATTTGGATTCGCTGATGAGATTTTGACGCATGCGCTTCGAGGAAGGTGAATTTAACATTCACTGTGTAAGATTTCAGGAATCCAGCCCCTGGACATGGATACCTGAAATCTCACACAGTGAATGTTAAATTCACCTTCCTCGAGCGCATGCGCAAACTTTCACTCGTGAATCTTGATTCGCCTTGTTCGGACCAAGTGAATTTTGACTCGCAGATGAGATTTTGACGCATGCGCTTTGAGGAAGGTGAATTTAACATTCACCGTGTGAGATTTCAGGAATCCAGCCCCAGGGGACTTTTTCGTCTTGTTATATTGTATATCCCTATTTTTGTCATGTATATACAGGGTGTCCCATCTGACGTTGGTCTGTATGGGTATCTTTGTAATTATTGGAGATAGAAAGTCGGTTAAATGGACAAAGTAGTAGAGATTTTTTCGAATATTAATAATTCATTTACAAAAAAATTGAATATCGCATCGTTCCAACGCTATCTTAAAAAATAAAATAAATAAAATATTTTATTATTAATGGAGATAAATGTGATTTTATTGCATATGGTAGCAAAAGATACCTTCAATTTCTATTTCAACTTCCATAATTTATTGTTTATTTATTTTCAAAATCGCAATGAGGTTATGTGTATTATTATTACACGAATAAACAAGGTTAAAACGGTTCTGCGCATGTCGGGGAACTTTCTCACGACCAAAATTAATCGTGAGCTTTGTGAGTCCTCCGGGGAACACAAAAGGTTTCCGAACGGCTTGGGGTAGTGTTCTAACTGAGTTTCCGAACGCTCGAGTTGACTTGGTTAGTCCTCGGGTAGGGTTTTCGAACACGCTCCTGGCGGCCATTTTAAAAGTGTCCGTATTGGCGGAAAATTTGATCACATAACCTATAATACTTATAAAAACTGGTCAAATTCGATTTTCATTTGGTCATAGAACACCAAAAATTACGAAAATAACCGAGGTGAATATAGCTAATGGACGCTTTTAAAATGGCCGCCACAGTTCACGCTGATACACTTTGGGGGCGCTGGTGGTTTTGTAACATTTAAATGTAAACAACAAATATAGTTCAGTTTACTTACCCAAGCACTATTTAAAATTATAACAACTGCAAACAAAAATAAAATTCTAAAATTAATTACATACAGATATAACGTGAAAAAGTAAGGACCATTTTAAACTGGCATATTTTGATATCGAAATCTTGTCCCAAAACGACTCGGAACGTATCTTCGCAATGTGCAGTTTCATCTGAGTCAATTTGGGACCTGTGGTCAATTTAAATTTCCCGCCTAAAAATATGGGGAATTTGTTTGCTTATCATAACTTTTAACATTTGATATTTATTGTAACATTCAAGAGCTTTTATTTTTAAAAATACAAAACCTTAATAAATAACTTAAATTTACATATTTGTTAAGAATTCTTGATTATTATATTCATTTTGAACAAAATATTTGCCACGCCATTGGCTTACTAGGGAGTATTCTTTTTAAATTTGTAGGTGTACCAACGTGCATATTTGGTTGCCTACATATCAAACCACAATCATTTTAGCTCACCCTGTATGTCAAAAAAATTGAAAAAAAAAAATAGTAAACTGCATTTCCGAAATGGAGCATTTTAGCTAAAAAAATATTCTTACTTTCTGTCTTAAAATTGGTCCAAAAACCCATTCCTAGATTCTTCGACATTTGTTCAGAAACACCCTGTATAGCGACCTTAATAAAAGAGATAAGTGGGATGTGTCGCAAATTTACTGAAGCTAAATTCATGTTTGCCAACACTGGCTAAAAATATGGTAACCCAGTCAATAGAGACAAAAAAGGGGTTCCTTGCAAAATGTCATGGGAAGCTTCAATTTAGCAGATTTTTTTTTAGTTTGAGGTCTGAATGAAAACCCCAAATTTGCGACCTCGAAGCTGGCGCTCGTGCCACCATCTTGGAAAATCAGGTTTTTGGAAGTAACTCGTTTTTGCTACAATTTAGAGCAAAACGTCAAAAAAAAACTAATTTCTTTTGATACCTATGTGGTGTAACGAATTTATTATGATTCACCATACTATTGGATCTTTCCCTTTGGAAATTACCCAAAATTTGCTAATATTTTAGAAACCGCTGATTTTTACAATTATTTTCCTACTTTTATTACAACACCCATTAACTATTTTTAAAGCTTACCATTAATTCAAAAGTATTACTAGCTGTAATGTGTTTATTGCTTTTAGAGCTATAAAAATTTAACCTTTAATTTTTTTCGCCATTAACAGTTTAATAACTAATTAAAATCTACGGAAACCGGAAACTGTATAATTTTATATACACAATTAAATAAGCTGTTTAAGGATGCAATTATATTTATTGAGGCCACTTTTTATTTAGAAAATATTAATATCCAAACTTCAATTTTCCTAAATTTTACAATGAAAATTGCGTTTTTTGCTAATTTCTAAAGCTGCTGGACGACGAAAATATAAGATAAATGTGGTCCAGGGGGCTTATTCTCGAATCACACGACAAGATTTCGTATACGCCCTGACAAGAACACAAAAAATGATGATTTCCACAATTTTTTTTATCTTCCTCTATCGATTTTCACAAACTATAGCTCATTTTAAAGATCTTCGCGTGAGCTTAAATACAACAAACAAATATTTTTCGATATCTTTTTTAGTTTAGAAGTCGAAAATTTAAAAATCTCACTTTTTGAGGAAAAAAATTGAAATGAAATTTTTCATTAATCGGAAAATAATTAATTTTGGCCGATCCACTTGGTCGATTAAGACGATTTATGGCTTAAAATTTTCAGAATACTTTCCTCTATCGAAGACCGAATTGTGCCCGAAATTTTGGATTTTTTCTCGAATAAACTGGTTGACCGATTTTCATCAAACTGGAATTAAAATACGCCTATTTTGAGTTTTTATCTTGGGTAAAATTTTTGGCTTGCTATTGTGAATACTTTTTGAAAAATCTAAGAAAAACGAAAATCTTGAGAAAAAATTTAAAAACCTTTAAGTTATAAAAAAAAAATATTTTCCAATTTTTCCACGAACACTCCAATGAAATATTAAAAACTGATTAAAATTGATCACTCAGCTCCACTTTAGTCCCTTATTTTTTTAACACCAGGTCTTTTAATTTTATTAACCCTTTAGCTCGTAACTAGTTTTGTAGCTCATTCAAAAGCTCTTAAATGGAAAAAATAATCGTTTCAAAATCTTTATTTGTTCCAAAGATATGTGCCAAAAAATGTAAGATTTTTTAGTTTCGAATTTGTCGATGTCTTTTTGATTGACTATGCTTTGCAAAATTGTTTTAACTATTATAGTCATGGTTACTGATACTGTTTTATAGGCAGATTCTGGTCAAATTTAAAGGCCTTTAATTATAAAGATTTAAGGTAACTATGGAAATTGTCCATTACAACCCATATAACAAATTTAAATGAAAAGGCCTTTAAACTTAAATGATTTGACCAGAATCTGGGTATTATACACAAATTCTGGTCAAATCATTTAAGTTTAAAGGCCTTTAAATTTAAATTTGTTATATGCGTTGTAATGGACAATTTCCATAGTTACCTAATTTGTTTCGATTTAAAGGCCTTTAATTTTGACCAGAATCTGCCTATAAATCTGCTTTAATTAAGGTTTCTAGTGATCTATCTAGTTCTTTTTTACAACTAAAATTATTAATGAAAATGTATAAATAGGATTAAATAAAAATGCGTCTCAACAATTTCTCCCAGGACCATTTTTCTACCCCAACAGAAATTACTAGGTGTATTTTATAACCGCCCATGTGTTATTGTCAACTTTTATTGTATTTTTTATTATCCTTCATAAAAGTAAATCATTTTTTTAATTCATGTGGGGTTTTATTTTAAATTTCCTGTTTTAAACTTTACTAATGTTACATAAAAGATAATTTTAAACGATTTCTTTTGTAATTTTAAAATTGCGCAGGGAAATCAATAAAAGTAAACATGTTGACCATGCTATTGGTTGATTGACAATTTTCGTATCAAGTGAGGGTGTATTGTGTTGGTGCCATTGGAGACAAACCCGAAATTCGTGATCTTTTGGGAACGACGTCAGTTGGAATAGAAATAAGATTTAATACAAAGGCTGGAAAATTCGAAGCTTTGAAAAGTTGCCAGATTGTAAGAGGTAGAAAGTAAAAAATCGGCTCACCGCAAATGCGTGCAATTTATTATTAAAAGCTCGCAACTGTATTTTTCATTGGTTTTCCACAAAGATTTACGAGGCTTAAGCTATTGGATATGTAATGCACTTTTAAGTTACAATGTATATTGTGTATACTTGCTACGAATTTATTATCATAATTTCTCGATTTGAATTGTTGGGGGCTATTTTTATCATAAAACTGAAGATCGCGTGAAATATTATTTCAATAATAAATTACGAGAGAAAGATTTATTCCTTTTCTGTGCCTTCTGTTGATAGTAAATTGGGTAACTTTGACGATTTTATTTCGAGCTTATCACAAAAATTATTACTTCCAATAAATTTTTATCGACAAAGACAATTTTGTACGAAAAAACTTTAAATGCAACAAAAGTTACTGAGAACGCATAAATTTAAATTATAGGGGCTTTAAAATTCGTTTGATGTGGCAAATCCAGGTTGTCGATATAAAAATTATTACTCAACATTAAATTCTCGATGATTACAGCGTTTTTACAAGATCCACATTAGTTTATTCATTTTTTTTTATAGTGGTAGATGTGCATATCATGTACAATTTTTGTTAAATGAAAAAATGGTCGTAATAAAACACTAAAATGCGTGGCTATAAATGTTTTTATTAAAATGGGTAATAAATCAAAGTAGTAAAACAAGTGTGAAAATAAGGTTTTTGTTGTAAAAGTAACTAAAACGCTGATTTTGCATTTTGATGGATGGGCGAATCCTGTTAAAACCCTTTCAGCATGAGATTGCTCGTTGAAGATTTCCCTGAGGACTGCAAGGGCCTTAAATATATGTTGGAATTATCGTTGGATTTTGCATCTTGAAGAAGTTTACTTAAATGTCAACTACTCCCTAAGCATGGATAGTACGCGAAATCTCTAATGTCTCCACGTCAAATACTCCAATCAATGTTTACTTGAAAAGTCTGTAACTTCTACAATTTATATTTTGATTTTCCAACTTTAAAATAATCACATAGTGGATTTACATCTGGCGAGGAAGACTGTGATGGAATCAATTTAGATAAACTGGTTCTATACCTCATTTACTTATAATAACTATCCATGATTCCCATGATGACTGGGATGATAGTTTCAGAAATGACAAAAGAAGCAAGGTACAAGAAGGACCTAATTAAAATGGTCTAAAAAAGACTTCCTCTAAAATCCTTACAGCATTTAAATATTTTCAATAATTCGTCAATGATTCATTTATTCAATATACTTCTGATCAAACAAATGTATACTCTACCTTGACCACTAGCTCTTCGATCAATACGTTTCCAGTCTCCATCTGAAATAAAACCTTTTATTAGAATGCTGCATCTCATAGGAATAGTGTTGATCCCATTTCCAGGAAAACTGTGACGATGGAGTTGGAGATCGATTATTCAAAATTTCGAGAAAACCAGATTAAAATGCCCAAAAATCGCAAAAAAATTTAAAGTTTCTATTTTGAACCAAAGGGGCTATAAAAATTTTTATTTCTGCATAATCAGCAGGAAGAAATCTATAAACGCAGCCTATCAGTTGTATGAAATTCGAATATTTTTGAAGAAAATTATGGCCGAAATAAAAAATTTTATTACCAAAGTGAACCTAAAGAATCCATTGGTGAACTTATTTTTTTCCGGAACAACCCGGAAGTGCCCGGAACCAGAGGTAACTTTGATTTTTTAAATGGCAACATAGGTCGAGTTTGGTATGGTTTGATAGGTCTTTCAAAAACAAATAACTTTTATTAAAATATTTTTTTAATATTTTCTATAGTTTAGAATTTATTCGAAAAACAAAAAAAATTGTTAAAAAAAGTAAATAAAAATTATTGCATATTTTGAAGAATTTTATAAATTTATAAACTCTTTCTACAAATTCTAATGTTTTACCAACTTTAAATATCATACTTGTCCATATTTCAACAAAATTCTTCAAAATATGCAATAATTATTATTTACTTTTTTTTAACATTTTTTTTTGTTTTTCTAATAAATTCTAAAGTATGGAAAATATTAAAAAAAATATTTTAATAAAAGTTGTATATTTTGAAAAGACCTATCAAACCACACCAAACTCGACCTATGTTCCAATTTAAAAAATCAAAGTGATATCCGGTTCCGGATAGTTCCGGGTTGTTCCGGTAAAATATAAGTATGGTTTGATAAGTCTTTTAAGAACAAACAACTTTTATAAAAATATTTTTTTAATATTTTCCATAGTTTAGAATTTATTCGAAAAACAAAAAAAATGTTAATAAAGGTAAATAAAAATTATTGCATATTTTGAAGAATTTTATAAATTTATAAACTCTTTCTACAAATTCTAATATTTTACCAACTTTAAATATCATACTTTTCCATATTTAAACAAAATTCTTCAAAATATGCAATAATTTTTATTTACTTTTTTTAACAATTTTTTTTGTTTTTCGAATAAATTCTAAACTATGGAAAATATTTAAAAAATATTTTTACAAAAGTTATTTGTTTTTGAAAGACCTATCCAACCATACCAAACTCGACCTATGTTGCTATTTAAAAAATCAAAGTTACCTCCGGTTCCGGATAGTTCCGGGTTGTTCCGGAAAAAAATAAGTTCACCAATGGATTCTTTAGGTTCGCTTTGGTAATAAAATTTTTTATTTCGGCCATGTACGATAACGCGTTCTCGAGATAAATGGGCGGCACGCACGGGTGATCTGAGACACCCTGTATACAGGGTGATTCAGACTACCCTTCCACCCCTTTTATTTTGAGAATGCCTTGTCGTACATGGCTGAAATAAAAAAATTATTACCAAAGCAAATCCGAAGAATGTATTGGTGCACTTATTTTTTTCCGGAAGAATCCGGAAGTGCCCGGAACCGGAAGTAACTTTCGATTTTTAAATGGCAACATAGGTCGAGTATGGTATCGTTTGAAAGGTCTTTTAAAAAGAAACAACTTTTATTAAAATATTTTTTTAATATCTTTCATAATTAACAAATTAAACGAAAAACAAAAGCAAACAAGTGACAAATGGTTTCTTAAATTATGGAAAAATTAAAACACTACCAGCATCCTCAATGGGTAAGGGTAGAGGCAATTATGATTTTTTAAATGGAAACATGTATTTTTTGCTTTGCTTATTAAAAATATTCAACTTTTTTAGGTTATGTATTTACCCTAATTCAAAAAATAAAAAAAAGTTGATTATTTTTAACGATTAAAGCGATAAATGCAAAGTAGAGTTTCAATTTAAAAAAATCTCTCTCTTGCCCATTTGCGGATGATGGTAACGATATAATTTTTCCATAATTTAAGAGACCACTGGTCACTTGTTTGCATATTTTTTAATTTGTTAAATATGTAAGATATAAAAAAAAATATTTTAATAAAAGTTGTTTCTTTTTAAAAGATGTTGCCATTTAAAAATCGAAAGTTACTTCCGGTTTCGTTTAGGTGCACTAATGGATTCTTCGGGTTTGCTTTGGTAATATTTTTTTTATTTCAGCCTTGTACGACAAGGCGTTCTCAAAATAAAAGGGGTGGACGGGTGGTCTGAGACACCCTGTACATTACCTAAAAACATTTTGATTTTTTTGTGTTTTTGGGGAGTAAAATTTGTTTTAGGGGGGTGTAGAGGGCAAGTGAAACCTTACATTTCATCCATTTTTTATTATCTTTCATTTGCGGGGTCGATTTTGAAAAAAATCGAAAAAAAAATGTTTGCGGTATTTTTAAGGCTTACGGGCTTGAAATTTTTAATGGAAATCGGTTTTTATTTTTTTTCTCGAGAACTATAAAAGTTACCGGTTTCAATTTTTTACCAAAAGTAAACACCGTGGAAAGTCGCGTTTTAAAAAATATTTGGTTAAAATCGGTTACATAGTTCTTTTGGAAAAAAATCGCAAAGTTTTGGCAAAAATCGACTATTTTCGGGAATTATTTTCAAAGTGTCGGGGAGGTCCGAAAAATTTAAAATTCAAACCACATTTGGAATCAACATCCCTCTTTAGATCGGAACCAGAATCTTTGAAATCGGACGAAAAAAACCGATTTCGGGGTAAAAATACGAAAGGGGTTGTATCTCGGTCTTCAGAATCCGGTCCCCCAGAACATACTAAAATTTGGTACGATTCGGGGTGAATTTCGAACATTTAGGGGGTGAAATCGATTTTTCGTTCGGGGTGGAATAACTTTTTTCGGGGCGGTCCTATCGAAAAACGGCATTTACACTTTTTTCTTAAAATTTTCTCCTCCTTCCACCTAGAAAATTTGAACTACGAAAAAAAAACACTTTCCCCGTTTCTGACGGTTTTAGTATTATTGAAGATTATAATTTGTTATTTTTGAACCATACACTGAAATTTACATTTGTCCTCAATTACTATCAAGGTTCTCAAATTTTTTCAATATCATTTATATAGGGTGTTTCGTGTTTGATAGGTTGGTACTTTTTTGACAGTATGTAAAACTCTATAAAATAAGTCATGTGGCAAAGATTTTTGTTTATAAAAAGTACATTGTAGGTGCGCTTCTTTACTAAAATTTCAAAATTGCCAAAATTAGATGTTTTTATAACCGGAAAAACATTAACAAAAGCAACCAAACACGTTAATTTAAAATTAAAATAACTTTCTTATTTCAAAACTTTTATAAACAAAATGTTTCCCTAATTACTTGATTTTATAGAGTTTTACATCCTATCAAAAAAAAGTACCAACTTATGAAAGACCCTATACAAATGCAATGGTACCAATATTGTGCCTTGTGGTACACCATGTGTTGAAGGTATTTAATCTGATACCTGATAACTCTTCATCAATTTTAACCCCTTTTATCTTCTATCTGAAAAATAACTAACAAATAATTTGTATGTGTTATCAATTGACTAGTTAAAGTCACAAAACACTGTAAATCCCTTTATTTCAAACGAAAACTGCGAAAATCCGTACGATCGGCATACAACGCTAATTTAATATTATTGAAAAGTATACTCACCGTTTTAATTCAAAACGCTAAATTCAGAGGGCGCATGGAATTTCGAAGTCGCGAATAGTCTCAGAAGCTATTAGCCCAGTCAAATTAGCGTTTCACCTCGGAATGAGAGATATTAAGCTGGAAACTCGCATACACCTTCATTTTGGTGTTCTAAAAGCTGTCTCAAAAGTCTCATAAAATCTCGTGTCTGCGTCGTTAGTTAATTAAGCTCAAAGGTCATAAAAATCGGTTTTTCGCTATTATCTAGGTTTCTATAGCTCCAATGATGTTAACATATATTATAAAAATTGTAGAGCATAAAATTTGTGACAAATTTTATTTAAAACATTTTTTCATGCGCTCAACCGTTTTTGAGATAGAGGGCGGAAAGCAATAGAGCATGCTCACTCTCTCACGCACAAGGAACTCGGATGTTTTATCTCTCTTTTATTATAACAGTAACGTATGCGTTTCATCAATTGTGCACCCGCCTTCATTTTGGTGCATTAAGTGTATGGAACACTAGGTATTTTTTGCCACAGCATATATTATCAGAGGCGAGTAAACCCATGACAAAAAGTGACTGCGAGAGTGAGAAAAAGCATCTGGCATAGTGCTTTTCCTCACTCTGGCAGAAACTTTGTCATGGGTTTACATGGGTTTAGACGCCTCTGGCAGCTTTGGCAAAAAACTTTAGCTTGTCCCAAGCCCTTTACAGTATGTATTTGGATGAGCGCTGGGCTCTCTCCGCCCTCTATCTTAAAAACGGTTGAACGCATGAAAAAATGTTTGGAATAAAATTTGTCACAAATTTTATGCTCTACAATTTTTATAATAGATGTTAACATCATTGGAGCTACAGAAACGTAGATAATCGCGAAAAACCGAACTGACGACGCAGACACGAAATTTTATGAGACTTTTGAGACAACTTGTAGAACGCCAAAATGATGGTGTATATGAGTTTCCAGCTTATTATCTCTCATTCCGAGGTTAAACCCATTTTTTTGCTTGACTGGGCTATATTTTTAAGTTCAGGAATACCGCTAATATAATATTATCTAATTTATCCAGCCAGTTTCTCCATCTTGTTATGATTAGTTTACAGTACTGTATCACATGAATAATGCCATTTAAAACCAAATTGGTTATCTATAAGTATGTTGTTATCTTCTGTGATCTTCTGCCTTATTACGTCAGTTGAGGTTACTCATTATCTTTTCCACATCACTACATTTTAATTATCTTATTTTTTGATTTTAATCATGTAGCTTCAGATAATTTTAGCTCTAGGAGAAATGACCCCTCCTCAAAAAACGGATATACCAAAAATGTCAATGAAATTACCAGTTCTATTTTTTTATTGCATTTAAAAGTTTTAGCATATCATCAATTGTATGCTCATTATTAATTCTAAAATTTTGTTGCAGATATGATAAGGCATGTCGGAGGATATTGTGGACAACGCATCGTTCAACAATGCTTCAATGGCTTTGCAGAACGACGCCAAGCACATGCAGGAATTGGCATTAGCAGGATTATTAAGCGTAGTCATTTTCGTGACTGTCATTGGGAACACTTTAGTTATTTTAGCTGTGCTCACGACTAGGAGACTCAGGACAGTAACTAATTGCTTCGTTATGTCCCTCGCAGTAGCTGATTGGTTAGTCGGAATTTTTGTAATGCCACCAGCAGTTGCTTACAGATTAATGGGTGAGTATTTTCACCCCAGCAACGATAACATTATTTTGCAAGAATTTAAACCCTTAAATATTCTATTTAAACCAATTTTTTCTAATAAAATTTTAGTCATATGTTACATGCAGAAACCTTACATTTGTAGTCCATACATGTACATACATAAATTACTAGTTAAATTGAAATTCTCTCGACTGTAATAATTTAGCAGCAGTTAATTCATGTAACACCTGAGGAATTAAACTCAAATTTTTACTTAAAAAATTAATATTAAACGTGAAAACCTTTTGAAATTTAATTGGAATACTTCATGAATAAATTAAATTAAAAATCAGTTATGTTTTCTGATTTTAGGTGCATAAATTTTAACCACAACAGTCGGGTTTAAAATTAGAAAATCAATAAATTAATAAATTAATAATAAATTCACATATAGAATATATTAATTATCTTTCCAAACGCTCCTGTGGTTTAATTAAATTGCGAAAAACTTTTCCAATCGAATTTTCGTGTCGATCAAAAAAACTTCATCACTTTTTAGTTTGGGAAGAAAAGTTGGGATTTATAAAGTTAATATTAAATTAATGCACGATTTTTGATGCAATATTTAAATGAATTTCGTGAAGTAATTATTTGATAATATCATTATTGTGTTGTTGAATTAATGAAATAATGAACAAAGCTCGTTTTCTTGATGACAGTTGGGACAGTAGAGGGTTGATCAAATCGCGTTGGGCATAAAGACGATAATTAACAACAACTCATCCCTTCACTTTGAAATTTGAAATTAAACCACCTAATAATAAATTTAATAAATTGCATCTGCAAATTGGGTTGGAATAAAATTAGTGTTTACTGCATTCAAGTTTATTAAACGCTGCAGGTTTCAAGGTTTCTACGACTCCTACGAGTTGCAGGAAACTAATCCTGAAGGATATACCAAGATGAAAGGGATTTTGGGTTATATTCTTGAAAGCCCTAGGTGTAATTAGGTTTATAGAATTTCTAGCCAGCATGATACGTGCAATTCGGATGGATTTATGATCATATTTTGTTTCTTTGTAGTTTATTTTATAACTTTTATCAAATTTCAATATATTTCAATAAATTTCTCAAATTTTAAGCTCTTAAGCGTTTCGATGCCTTAAGTTGTTTTACTAAAAAACTAATATTTCAAAAAGTGTTAAACCAACTAAAACTTAAAAATCCAAAATGCACAAGGATTACTTATACAGGGTGCTCTAAAAGTTCGGCAACGCCAGTTTATTTTTGAAATGAAGCATTGTTGAGAAAAATGTTTCAATTAAAAGTCTGGAAATACTTAAAGTTTTTTAATAAAACCTTTTGAAATTATCCTTAAATAAAAATTAATTCAAATTTACTAAAGTTTTATACCAAAAAAACACTTTTTTATGTTTTGAAATATTTTGATAAAAACAAACTTTAACAAGGGCCGCGTCAAGACCTTCTTGGGCTCTAGGCATTTATGATTTATGATTTGAAGGAGCCTTTAAAAAATAATCTAAAAATTTTGTTTTGAAGATTTCCTTTTCTTGCCTCTTTCTCCCCAAACTTTTAATTTTAAATGAACACTTATGCCATAAAATGTGCTATAGGTGAAAATTTTTCAAATCTTCAAGGATATTTTTTTTACAATTAATAAATCTTAAACGTAAAAAGAATATTTATTATTCAAAAAATTTTGTTACAATTGTAAAATTTTCTTTTTATTATACAGGGTGTCCCTGTACAAAATAATACCTCATACTTCTGGTACCAAAATATGACGATTTAACCAAACTTATCTCTATCCAAAAGTTCTTCGTTAAGGTTCTACAGACCATTAAAATTCTTAAAACTATTTTGAATTTTTAAAATTACTAAAAATTGGCTCATACGATCATAACATAATTTGGTATGTGGCTATTTAATGGAAAAAAGTATTTTTAGACAATTTGTTTTTACTTTTTCACGTTATATAAGTGTTCAAAAATGGGTCATCGACATGCAAAATTTCTTATAACTTTTTAATGGCTGAATAAAAATTCATAAAACTTTACTCGTAGCTTAACAGTGTAATTATAAACTTTTTTTGTCTCTTACAAAAATTTTCTATCTCCTTTATTTTAGGCAGAAAAAAATTATTTCCATGTGGTACATAACCTAACTTTGAAAAAATATTAAAATTTTTCGCTAAAAGATCTGTACAAATTAACACAGTATATTCCGGAGACCAAAATGGAACGATTTAACCACTTTTATCTTTATCCAAAAGTGCTTCCTTAAGCCTCTACAGACCATGAAAGTTATTTAAAAAGATAAGATTTTTCAAGGTCGCTAGACATTTAACGAAGCACTTTTCGATTAAAGTAAGTTTGGTTAAATCATTTTATTTTGGTCTCAAAAATATGTGGTGCTACTTTGTACAGACCTTTTGGCTAAAAATTTAAATATTTTTCTAAAGTTAGGTTATGCACCACATGGAAATATTTTTTTCTGCCTAAAATAAAGGAGATAGAAAAATTTTGTAAGAAACAAAAAAAGTTTATAATTATACTGTTAAGCTACAAGTAAAGTTTTATGAATTTTTATTCGGCCATTAAAAAGTTACAAGAAAATCTGCATGTCGATGACCTATTTTTGACCACTTACATAACGTGAAAAAGTAAAAACAAATTGTCTACAAATACCTTTTTTCATTACATAGCCACATACCAAATTTTGTTATGGTCGTAATTATTTGTAATTAAAAAAAAAACAAAATAGTTTTAAAAACTTTATTGGTCTGTAGCGCCTTAACGAAGAACTTTTGGATAGAGATAAGTTTGGTTAAATCGTCATATTTTGGTCTCAGGAGTATGAGGTATTGTTTTGTAAAGACCTTTCAGGGACACCCTGTATAAAATTCTACAAATGTTTTCTCAAAATTTTTTAAAGAAAAGATTTTCTAAATTCTAAAAGACTTTAAAAATCACAAGGTATACCATGGAAATAATTCAGTGTTAAATGCTGAATATGAATGTATTATTATTTAAAATTTATTTTTAAAAAAGGGAAAATGTAAAAATTTAATCCAAATATTAATTTTGTTTAGGGGCCCAAAATTTTCTGATCGCCAAGCAAGTACCTAATTTAGGTTTCGTTTTGGTGACCTATTTAATCGAAATACCTACTGTTTTTACCCTAGGATTAAAATAATTTATTGAACAAAAATTCTCTCGAATTCAGGCCCCAAAAGTTTTTGGGCCCTAGGGAAGTACCTACTTTACGTTGTGGGAAACGCGGCCCGGAAGTTTAAACTTCCCAATGTTTAATAAATAATATAGGTACAAGATAATAGGGGTTTATATTTAAAATAAAAAAGTTGATGCCATTTCCGGTAAAACCGGAAGTGATATTGGAATTTTTTATAGTTCAATAAATGTGTCCAATAAATTTTTAAAAACTACTAATTTTTAGAATTACTGCTCCTACTTATTTTCACATAATTGATTGTATTGATTATATCTTATGTGTAGATGGGTGAATTTTTCTGTTGTTCTTTATCCTTAAATTTTTTTATTCAAAATATAACGACTAGTTTCGGCTTTCGCCATCATCAGGGTGAACTACAAAATACAAAAAAGGGAGGTCACATATTGAAACATTTATAAATAAAATATTTTTGAACAATTCACATATTTTAAAACAATTTAAAAAATTCTTCAAAAAATTCAAAAATAATTTTTAAAATATTAAAAAAAAGCTTTAAAAAAATTTCAAACAAATTTCAAACAAATTTCAAACAAATTTCAAACAAATTCCAAAAAAAATCCAAAAAAATTCCAAAAAAATTCTACATTTCAGTTATATTAACATTAATGACTCCTACTGTATGTGTGTTTTTACAGAAAAATAGTAATCATAGAGTGAGTGCTTACTGTCAATTAATTGTTTTTTGAAGAGAATTATTTTTTGTAAAAAACATAATTTAGAATTTATTTTATTCGTGACGAAGACTTCAGGATGATACCTTTTTTTCTATAACAACACACATACAGTAGCAGTCATTAATTCTAATATATCTGAAATGTAGATTTTTTTTGGAATATTTTTGGAATTTTTTTTGGAATTTCTTTGGAATTTTTTTGGAATTTTTTTGGAATTTTTTTGGAATTTTTTTGGAATTTTTTTGGAATTTTTCTGGAATTTTTTTGAAATTTTTTTGGACTTTTTTGAAATTTTTTAAATTTTTTTTTAATATAAAAAAAATTGGAATTTTTTGAAGAACTTTTTAAATCGTTTTAAAATATGTGAATTGTTCAAAAATATTTTATTTATAAATGTTTCAATCTGTGACCTCCCTTTTTGGTATTTTATAGTTCACCCTGATGATGGCAAAAGCCGAAACTAGTCGTAATATTTTGAATAATAAAATTTACGGATAAAGTACAACAAAAAAATTATCTATTAATGGTCCTACTTATGCCTTATGCTAGCTTTATTAAAACGACCCTTATGAGGCCATTCTAAACAAAAATGTTAGCCTTAATAGCGATGTTAATCAAAATTACAGTCGCCCTGATGTCAAGAAAAAGAATACTCTGTAAAGTTAACTGTAATTTAACGACGATTTAAAATAATGCACGGTGTTCAATATTTTGTTGAACCTTTTCTAACATTTGAGGAGTTATTTGTCAAAACTTCTTAATTGAGAACGGGGATGGTATATACAATGATATGATCCCACAAAAAGAAGGCCTGCGGTGTAAGATCTGGATTTCTTGACTGCAGGTCTATTGGAACCTAACCTAACCTTCCTGGATATTTCTCGTTCAACTATTCTCTAACAGCCAATGCAAAATATGGTGAAACGCCATCTAACTGAATCCACATATTTATAATTGCAGCTACAGGAAGAACATAATTTTTGATGAATTTCCAAGTAATTCGTCATCAAAAAGTCTAAAAGTTTTCTCCATTTTATCGATTGATTATTGGGACCACTAAATGATTGCCGAGTATTCCAGCCTAAACTTTTACACTATTGGCGATTCAAATTAATATTTCCCGCTCAAATGTATGTTTGGTTACATACTCTAATGACGTCACATCAGTGACAAAATAAATAAAAATAATAACTTGCAAAGAAATAATCAAACGCATTTAATAATACAAAGTAAATTAGATAAGTTGACATTATTTACTTGACTATAACAGACGTTAACAAACGTTAAACGCTAAATTCGTCTGCACAATTATCACTGACGTGACGTCATTTCGTAGTTCCACGCTATGTCGCAAGAGGGAGATCGCTTAGCTAGAATCACCAATACAGAACTTCGTGATTTTTCACTTACATTAAATTCGCTTTTTTTAAATATCATAAACATGATTGTTGTGTTGGTTGAAAATGAGCTTATTCGGTACTAAACTCACGGTAAGCTGCTGCTATTTGATCCATCAACCATCAGTATTTGTTGTAATTTATCCTAAGCGGGAAATCAGAGACTTTTGTGATATAAAATCCCTGGAAGCCTTTACTTGTAAAGAATAAACAACTTATTTGTACTTTTTGATATCCGTAATTAACTCCAAAAAGCGATCTGTTTCCAATGGATTGAGGATTTTTTTCTTGTTTTCTGGGTGTTGAGAGTCAACAAACACGTGTCGCAGAGTATCACGATCTGTAACAGTGACTAGTGTTAGCAATCCAGTCGCACCACTTCTTTGAGCAAGCCTTGAAAGCCTTCGAATAACATTAGAATTCGGATGACGTCTAGGAGAATACTTTGCACTTTTTACTACAAACTCATGCACGCTTGCAGCTTCTTCTGCATAAACCAATATTTTTAGTATTACTGATGTACATTCATATTTTTATATCCATCTGAAACCAACTAAAAATGTATAAAATAGAACTAAAACAACAATGTACTCGAACCTAACTCAAAACACCAAAAAATACCCTTTCTTTGAGTATTGATAAATTAACGAATTCAATCACTACCGAATATAATAATACTTAATGCTTGGTGTCTTGACGATGGTTCAGTTGAAGATAATTCTCAAGTAGTTCTTGAAAACTTGAAAATAATTTCCGGTCCTCATGAAATTGGTTTATAATTAAATTCTAGGAAATATGATTTTTTTTATAAAGTAGAGCAAAATCGAATTTATAATTTTGAATATCTTGCGCCAGGTATTAGAATTTTAGAAAAATCGGATTGGTTTTTACTTAGCTCAGCTTCTTCTTTATCATTACCAACTTTTTTGTTTTCGTTTTATGGATCTTTTTATAAAATTTAAATTTTGTTACCAAATCATCATTGCGTACCTTACCGGATGATATTTTTTTTTAAATAGGTCTTGGACTTCTTCTTGTGGTTTTTCGGTTGGTGCAGATGATTTACATGGTTTAAGCTGAAAATTTAGTGCAAAAAGATTTTTTAGACCACATGAAGTTTTTGATTTAGTTAAAAAAAAGTTCTAAATTATTCTGGTATTCCTTATATTTTGGAACCAGTAGAGATGATGGGAAAGGATTTGACGAAATGACGATGATGATGATTCCTTGTAGTATGGAATTTTACTTGTGTTGCCACAATAGTCAATTGTAATTCAGAAAGAAAGGTACACTTGCATAAATTGGAGCAATACAAAGAGAAAATGCTGTTTCTATTTTTAAAAATTCTCTAGAAGACATTTGCTTGGTTCCTTCACAATTTTCGTTCAAAATTTCTTCTAAACCCATTGATTATGCTTCTTCATGTTTAAATTATTCACTAATAGCTCAAAATGCAACTTACACCGAAAGTTTCATGTGAAATCCTTTAAATGAAGAAGCTTTTATTATTTCGTCAAACGTATGGTGATTTTGGAAGATGAAAAATGTCTTAATAACTGTTCTATTAGTCTCTTCAAATACATGGAGCTCAAGACTCGAGGGTTTAAAAAATATGGGAAACACCTGCTTCTCTTTAATTCAATGTGCCCCTTTTAGAATATCTTAGAAAAAAATCTTATGTAATAAGTGAAACCAATACCTCTAGAATGGAAGGAGCTTTATTAATAAAAGTATTCGCGCAAGTGATAAATGGATTATGGCTTCAGAATGTGTAGTTAATATAACGGCTTTAAAATTGCAAATTCAACTTTTTGCACCATGTTTTATAGATAGTTCACCGTAGGATGCTCAAGAATTTTTCAGATTATTAGTAATAATAACAAATAATTAAAAAAATTATGAGCAATTTTTTTTTCGCCAATTTTGGACCTTTTTCTTCTTATAATTGCATATTTAATATTGTAATAAATAACAATAAAAACCAGATATTCGCAAATTTAAGGAATAAGCCTTAAAGTAGAAAAACGTAAGACACAAATTGTGCTAAAACTAAAGGCTAAAAAGAAAAATGCTTTAGACAATAATTTCTTCTTTTTTTGCTGGATTCAGATTTAAATAAAAAAATATGGGTTTCCATTTCAAAAAACTGAGTTAGGGTTAGAATGACCATGAAGAAGTCATCCAGGTGAAAAATAACTGTTCTCATTCTGTGGGGCCTTTAAGACCAAATAATTTTTATTTGAAACGTTTTTTTCTAAAACTCTTACTTTTGGAGATATTTCGACTATTCACTTTATCTCGACCAACCTGTATACAGGGTGTCCAGAAATTAAGCGGCCAAACTTTAGGTGGCGATTCTATAACTAATTTTAAGAAAAAACTTCCTATAAACATGTGTCCCATTTCGCTTCCTAAGGGAGCTACAGCCCATTAACTATAATGTGACTAAAACTAGGTTTTTTGTCATTTATTTGAAAACGGTTGGTAATATAGATTTGAAATTTGGTGTGAAGACTAATACGTTTAAGATACAATTTCTCAATTTTTTTCAGATTTTTTGAAAGCTCTGAAATTTTTTGAAATTTTTTGAAAGCTTTCAAAAAATCTGAAAAAAATTGAGAAATTATATCTTAAACGTATTAGTCTTCACATCAAATTTCAAATCTTTATTACAAACCGTTTTCAAATAAAGGACAAAAAACCTAGTTTTAGTCACAATATTTAAAGGGCTGCAGCTCTCTTAGGAAGCGAAATCGGACACATGTTTATAGGAAGTTTTTTTCTTAAAATTAGTTGTAGATCGCCTCATAAAGTTTGGCCGTTTTATTTCTGGACACCCTGTATATGATTCTTACTGCATTTTTTGAATAGTGAAGAGGGTTTTCGGGTTTTGAAATCTGTGCTGTGACCGAAGAAAATTATTCCATATCTTACTAGGGATAAGAAGTTTGCTTTATATACTAGAATTAGTGTTGATACATCTGTAATTTTTTTTTAATGTTCTTATAGGCAGATTCTGATCAAAGTTAAAGGGCTTTAATTAGTAATATTTAAGGTAACCATGGAAATCGTCCATTACAACCCATATAACAAATTTAAATTTAAAGGTCTTTAAATTTAAATGATTTGACCAGAATCTGGGTATTAGTGTCTAGCATATAGGGTTTAATTTATTAATTAGATTTCTGCAGTGAGCTTTCCAGTTTAGTGTGTTATCAATAGTCACCCCTGAAAATTTGACTTCCTTTTCGAGTTTTATTTCCTTTCCTTCTATAGTGAAAGTATTTGTTTTGAAAGTCATGCCTATGGTTTTATCTTTATTTGGGAGTAATTTATTGTCACTGATATCTTTACAGCCCGTCTGTTCCATTTGGATTGCTTCTATTTTGTTATTTCCTACCGTTATTAAGTTGGTATCATCAGCGTATGAGATTATCGACCCGTGCAGCTCACATTTTCCTAGATCATTGGTGTATATTATGAAGAGGATGGATCCCTGCAAGCTTCCCTGTGGAATTCCTCTTTTAACTACAAGCGCTTCTGACTTGGTATTGTCAATTATCACTTTCTGTCTTCTATTTGTGAGGTACGAGCTGAGGAGCTCAAGTGGTCTTCCTCTTATTCCGTATCGTTCTAGTTTTTGAAGTAGCATGGTATATGTTCTCTGCTGTCGAAAGTTTTTGAGAGATCAAGGTATATACCCATGGGGATCATTTTTTTTTATCTAATGCATTGATCACATTGTTAAGAGCATCTTCCTAGACACCCGCGATAAATTTTCCGTTTAAGATAATAACAAGGAATAGAAAATCCATCCCATTTTTCTGGAGCTTCTTTGCAAATTATGACCAAATAACTGATAATTAATGCGAATCCCTAGAGGGCGCGCGAGATTGGGAGGAAAAATTGTGAAAAATCATGAAATCGAGCATTAGTTCTGCAGTCATAACTCAAGTTTCCCTCGTTAGATTTTCAATTTTTTTTCAGATTTATAATCTAAATTGATTAGGCTACATCCTGCCAGAGAGGTAACTTCTCCAACCTAGCACAAAATTAATTAGATGGGTCCAGTTAAGGTACTTTTAGATCATTATATTTTTTTTGTAGATTCTCCAATTTTTTTTTCCTTCTGGCAGGAATTAAAGAAATGACTTCTAAATCATCTACAAAAAAAATTATACAAAAATGTTGTTCGTACTAGCTTTTATGACTGCAGAACTAAACCACTATATTTTCCGTTTAGGAAATTGCTCTTAAGGAATTCGAATAATACAGTGCTTGTAGATCTTTTGCTTAAGAAGCCATGCTGTGTGGTGTTGAACACATGAAGAAGTTAAGAATTCTTACGCCCGGTTTCTCCAACATGTCTTTAGACGCAACTTCACCAAGCTCAGCCTCAAAACAGATGCAACGCTCCCAGACTTCTTCTAATTGGGTGTTTCTAAAACCACGTGGGTCTGATACGCAGCTTAAGATTTAGTTTGGTCTCAAGATATGGTGGAGAAACCGGGCGTTATTGATAATATTTTTTCAAAAACTTTGGAAACACTACTTATTAGTGTATAGTTCGATGGGTTCAGCGGGTCTCCCTGTTTGAAGATGGATTTGATTAGCGGTAGTTTATAATTATTGGGGTATATACCGCTAGTTAGACTTTGATTTATTAGCAGTTTTAGATGGAGAGCTAACTTTTTACTACATTTTTTTAGGATATTGTTGGAGATTTCATCATTTCCTCTACTTTCTGAGTTTTTTAGTTCCCTTATTACATTTTGGATTTCGTTTTCATCTATTTCATAGAGTTGTATTGAATTCTCGTTCATTTCTATGTTGCTGCATATATCTTTGTTGGGCTGAGAGAAGTTAAAATCGTCTGTTAAGTTAAGAAAGTACTTGTTTATTTCATTAGCTTTGCCAGGGGTGAGCTTTTCGGTTATTTGTGTTATTAGAAGCTTTATGTGAAGATGTCAATAGGATTACTACCAAACAAACGCCTATTGGTGCCTAAATTGTTCAAAATAAGTGATTCAGAAATTGATATACATTTTTGGAAAAGGGATTTAATTTTCATCAATTCTACATTTTCATCAACAAACCTTTTCTTCGACAAAGAAGTTTCATCGAAACTACTTTTTCATCGACACAAATGTTTCATCGACATTGCCCTTTCATCGACAAACGTCTGTATCGATGAAAAAGTAATGTCGATAAAAAGTCATTGGCGAAAAAAATATTTGTTGATAAAAATGTAGAATTGATGAAAATTAGTGTCGATGGAACGATTGTCGATGAAACGTCTGTGTCGATGAAATGGACATGTCGATGAAAAACCACTGTCGATGAAATGGACTGTCGATGAAATGGACTGTTGATGAAATGGACTGTCGATGAAATGGACTGTCGATGAAGTTGTAGCACGGTGTTCAAATGAGTTTAGATACAAACAAACAAAAGAGATTGCCTAGACTCTGTCTGAGAATCTGTTTGGATGAAACAATCCTGTTGATGAAACGTTTGTGTCGATGAAAGATCTTGTCGATGAAAAACCACTGTCGATGAAATGGACTGTCGATGAAATGGACTGTCGATGAAATGGACTGTCGATGAAATGGACTGTCGAAATGGACTGTCGATGAAGTTGTAGCACGGTGTTCAAATGAGTTTAGATACAAACAAGAGATTGCCTAGACTCTCAAATGTCCTATTTTGGTTGTAATTAACTTACGAGTATAATGAAAAAAATGATACTTCAGGTGTATGATTTAGGTTAACAAGGGAGAATATGCAAAAACTTTTCGCATAAATTTGTTGGGTGTAATAAATTATTTCCACATATATGTGCTATAGCAACTCATTTTCTCTCTTGTCATAATCAATCATGCTGAAGCTACGAAATACCTCGAATCATTTCCTGAATTAATTAATTAATATAAAGGTTCAATTATTTAATTATTACTATAAAATAGTTGAAAGCTCTTATGTAAATGAAATGATAGTAAAACGTAAAAAAGCACTTTTTACTTTTCAGAATGTTTACAAATTTATTTCGCTCGGAATAAATGATATTTTTTTCATCCCATAATTTAGCCCCTTACATTTAATGACTTGAAAAAAATGTTAAATTTGTTTAGTTATTTGTATACTGCGTGATGCTTGAATACTTTAGTTTTAAATAAAAATGTAAATTAAGCTTGGGATCTGGAAAATAAAAAGGTGCAGCAACAACCACACAATAGCCTAGGAATACGCATATGAATGAAAGTTTCCTTTGAATATTTTAGGTGTTTGGGAATTGGGTTGGATTTTATGTGACATATGGGTGTCTCTGGATATCCTTTTGTGCACGGCGTCTATCCTGAGTCTTTGTGCCATCAGCGTGGATCGCTACTTGGCGGTGACACAACCTTTGAGTTACTCCAGGAAGCGTCGTTCGAAGCGTCTTGCATTTTCCATGATTCTCGCCGTCTGGATAAGCTCAGCTCTCATTACTTGCCCTCCCATGTTTGGATGGTAAGCAACCCTTAATTTAATTCTCACACTGATTTAACAAGCTTAAGCTCCTTTTACGTCTTCAGACCTCATCCATAATATGGCTTTTCCTTCCTTTAATTGAATAAATCTTTACTAAACCACTTTTTTATGATGATTCGCCCACAAAATTGCTTCCTATAATTAAACTTATGTTTTTAGAAACAACCTTAGAGTACTTGCTTTTAAAAATAATTTCTATGCAAATGTTCCACAAGTTTATATAAAATTTTATTCAAAAATTAGTTGGTTTTGTAAAGGTTTAGAGAAAAGAATTTGTTGGAAACTTTAAATAGCTTACTTAAAAGTTTTTGTCCAACAAAACTACTCATACACGAATTTTTATTTTTAGGTATGAATCTGGAAGACACGATGATAAAACCTGTCGTTACAACAAGAATACTGGGTATGTAATATTTTCAGCCATGGGTTCCTTCTTCATCCCCATGGTGGTTATGTTGTACGTTTACGTCAGAATTTCGTGCGTTGTGGCTCAAAGACACGATCAATTAGCCAATATGGACAGCACATCAAGGGTAAGTTAATAAAAAATAATCATACTCCATAATATTCTGTTTTATTATTAGAAAAGCCAGAAATTGATCCTCACTTCAAAAGAAGAATCAGATCTGGATAGAGTTTCGTCGGATTGTGAAGAACATATTAGATGCCCCAGGTAATTATTTGAACACTAAAAATGCGTTATATGAAAAAATGGGCAATAATAAAACTCAGCAATATCAGGAACAGTAAACATAAAACCCGAAGCCTTTCATGTGTGCTTTTCCACCCTTTTTAAAAATATCTCATCATCGCTGCCTTTTACTGTTTTAACGATTGAAATGTAATTCCAAACTCTTGCAGCTCTACATCGGATCAAACAAACCACACGGATGGAAGAAAAAGCAACCATTCCCGTTCTTTTCGTGCAAATTTAAATTTTTCCTTCTCGAGCAACCATGCAACGCCCCAACGCACAAATTCGCTTTACATGACTTCGACGCTGACAACACGCCCCAAACAAGATAAACACGAAACCATGCATTTTGATGTCTCTGTTTTAAACTATGAACCAGCCACTAGAGTTTCCTCTTTTCGACGCGAGACGAAAACTGCACAAACTTTGAGTATTGTTATAGGAGGATTCATCGCGTGTTGGTTGCCATTCTTCATCTATTACCTATTAACTCCTTTCCTCCCAGCTCAAGCTTCCACATCCATGGTGATGGGCTACTTAACATGGCTTGGATGGATTAATTCCGCCATCAATCCCTTTATTTATGCTTTCTATAGCCCTGATTTTCGGATAGCTTTCTGGAGACTCACCCTCAAACATTGCGCTAAAAATAGGAGGGCAGACAATATCGCTTTCCAAAATAAATAGATATTTCCCAATCTAGCATTTTTAGGAGACTTTTTGACTGATTTTTTATTCGATTTATTTATTCTAGTCATAGGTTACTAAGTTTGATTAGAAACTATATTAGTTAAACACTACAAATCTCAAAAAATAACATGTGTAATTGTAAATAAATCAATGTGGAGTAAATTCACCTTTTTGATGATTCAAAGTGTACCCACCATAACTTTTTTAAAAGCAGTAGTGTGGATCTAGATTTTCGCGACATTTTTGAACGTACCATAATCTTCGTTGCGTAATTCTATAGACACACTGTATACTCTATCAAACCGCATTTTCGTCCTAAATAGTAAATAAATGTGTAAATATGATCTACTTATTAATGTATTTAAGCTTAACTAGAAAATAAAATAGAAATTTGTTTGTTTGTAGCAAAAAAAAATGTTTAATGATACAATAAAACAGGGTAATAACAAAATAAACGTAAATATTGCTCAGTTAAACATACGTAAAAAAAATTACAAAAACCATAAACCACTATTTGTACACCCAATTTTCATAATACTTGTAAAATATTTTAAATATAGGAAAATCAAGATAAGCAATTGATGAGTGGATGTAAAATTAAGTCAATAAACACGTTTTGTTTTATATTTTTTATTACCTACACATACAATTTTTATAGTTTTTCTGTACTGTAACCTGTTATCATAACAAGGGCTCAATGTTGTCTTCGAACAAACATTTTCTTCGAATCAATTTGTTCGAGCAAATTAGTGACAAAACGTCTTATAAAAATATCCAAAACTCAACCAAGATACAGGGTCTTGAAAATTCCATTTATTTTTTTGGATCGGCTATACCGGGTGGAAATGAAAACCGGGTCACCTCGATAACTTTTTTATTTATAAATAAAAAAATTTGAAATTTGGCTATATTCTATGGTTCACAAAAACAAATTTTATGTGCATTTTTTATTTTTGAAATCACTTCCGGTTTCACCGGAAACACCATGAACTTTGTTTTTTTTAATGTAACATCCCATATTTTTATTCATGGCTTAAAATACTTTTAAAAAAGAAGTATTTTTGAGATAGGTATTAGTTTTTATTTTTTTTGTAAAAAAAATTTTTTTCAAAAAAAAAAAAAAGGTTTTCGAAGTCGGTGAAAAGTACCAAAACTAACTCTAAATAATTCAAATACCTAAATAAAATTGTAATTTGAAAAAAAATTTAAGTGGTTTTTGAACTATTAATTTTTAAACTTAGTTAATGAAGATTTTATCAAATATCTCACTTTTTTTAAATGCAATGATGCCGGGTCATTCGACTTTTTAAAAAGAGGATTTTATAACAATTATTTTGGTACCCCATATGTAGGGGTATGTGTTTGTGATACATTTTTAATTTTTTTTTAATTTTGAAAAATCCCGAATACAAAAAGTATGATAAACTGGGACAAGTAAATTGATTGCACCCTTCATATGGGGTAGCAAAATAATCGTTATAAAATCCTCTTTTTAAAAAGTCAAATGACCCGGCATCATTACATTTAAAAAAAGTGGGTATTTGATAAAATCTTCATTAACTAAGTTTAAAAATTAATAGTTCAAAAACCACTTAAATTTTTTTTCAAATTACAATTTTATTTAGGTATTTGAATTATTTAGAAATAGTTTTGGTACTTTTCACCGACTTCGAAAACCTTTTTTTTTTTTAAATAAAAACTAATATCTCAAAAATACTTCTTTTTTAAAAGTATTTTAAGCCATGAATAAAAATATGGGATGTTACATTTAAAAAAACAAAGTTCATGGTGTTTCCGTTGAAACCGGAAGTGATTTCGAAAATAAAAAATGCACATAAAATTTGTTTTTTTGAACCATAGAACATAGCCAAATTTCAAATTTTTCTATTCATAAATAAAAAAGTTATAGAGGTGACCCGGTTTTCATTTCCACCCGGTATACAGGGTGTCCAGAAATTAAGCGGCCAAACTTTAGGAGGCGATTCTAAAACTAATTTTAAGAAAAAAACTTACTACAAACATGTGTCCGATTTCGCTTCCCAAGAGAGCTACAGCCCTATAAAAATTGTGACTAAAACTAGGTTTTTTGTCATTTATTTGAAAACGGTTTGTAATAAAGATTTGAAATTTGGTGTGAAGACTAATACGTTTAAGATATAATTTCTCAATTTTTTTCAGATTTTTTGAAAGCTTTCAAAAAATTTCAAAAAATTTCAGAGCTTTCAAAAAATCTGAAAAAAATTGAGAAATTATATCTTAAACGTATTAGTCTTCACACCAAATTTCAAATCTTTATTACAAACCGTTTTCAAATAAATGACAAAAAACCTAGTTTTAGTCACAATTTTTATAGGGCTGTAGCTCTCTTAGGAAGCGAAATCGGACACATGTTTATAGGACGTTTTTTTCTTAGTTGTAGAATCGCCTCCTAAAGTTTGGCCGCTTAATTTCTGGACACCCTGTATTCACAACTTTCTAGTTTCCTGTAATTTTTAATTTTTAAGACTAATTTTCAAAATTTTAAATTTTTTAAAGTTTAAAATTAAAAACTTTTTTGGTATGACTTTATTTTTATGTTTTAATAAAAAAAAAACATTTTTCAAATTTTCGAAAAATTTTCAAAATGTTTTATAAAATTTTAAATAAAGTGTTTATGACTTGTTTATTCATTTAAAGTACTAACTGAAAGTCTTACTAACAATTTTGTAAATTTCATTTAATTTTGTTTAATATTTTGAAAATTAGTTTGATTTTAGCACTAATAAAATTCGAAATCCCAGATCCTATCAAAATTTTCCAGTGACGTATCAAATAAATTTGAAAAAGGAGACATCCTCACACTTTCCCACGCCACTGGAATATTAAATTAGAATAAAAATAATAACCAAAGATGGCTACCTATGAGAAATACTTACCCTAAAAATTTTAATAATTTTCATCCAGCCTATCCTGAGAAAATAAAAAAAATGTAAAAATTAAAAGAAAAAGCACTTTTAACACCCTGTATCTTGGTAATAGTTAATTTTTGTCTTATTTTTACTTACACAAAGTGGTAACCATTATTTTAGAAATATCCTGTATACAGGGTGTACCAATAAAAAAGTTACAGAATCGTTAAATGGACCATTTTTTGCAGTTTTTTGTGCTTATTCAGAAGTCATTGAAATATTCAAAAAGCCATTCCGAAAATAAACGCCAAAAAATCGAAAAATGCATTTTTTAAAAAGTCGATTATTTCGTCAATCAGAAAATTTACAAAAAAATATTTTTCAATAAAAATTTTGTGCTTTATTAACACGAACTTAAATATGATTTAAAAACAAATGACAAATCCGATTTTCAAGATATCTTTATTATTGTAAATGGACTCCATATTGAATTTTTGAACAAGCATATTTCCATTTTTTTTTCTGATTTCAATGATGTATATTGTTCATTTAGTTAGTTTGAAAGGTTGCCATTTGTATATGATTAATCAATCACTAAAAATTATTAATTCTAACTTGCTGTACATCTCTACAATAAACCTAAATAATAATCAAAAGTGACAGCTTGAATCGTCATTTGTTTAAATAAGAAGACCTGTCAAAAAGTCATGGATTACTTAATTGAATTCAAATAATGTCAAATATTTCATAGTCTGGTACTTCAAACACACATCATTGAAAGCAGAAAAGAAAATGCCATTTATTTGTTGAAAAATCCAATAAGCCTTTCCTCGACTTTTTAATTCAAGTTTTATTACAAAGATCAAACCTAACTGAACATTTATATTCAATCAGTTCTTTGATATCTTTTTCATCAAAGTTATTAATTTTAATTTCTCTGACGTCACAACTTCTTTTTTTACATTTGACTACGCTGCAGGTTGTCTATAGTATTGTTATTCTGTGGTTGATTTCATCGGCTCCAGTCGGCTCCGTCGATTTTATTAACGAAAGAAAAAAAAGTGATTTGTTCGAGCAAATTTTGATAAAAAGAACACACCCAATGAAGTCGGAAATAAGCTTCGGTGCCAATCGTGAGTGTTCGTAAAATAATACAACGTTGCCGGGCAAAATAGAAGTTGTGACGTCACGAATCCTTAAATTTAAAATAAAAAAAATATATTGATCCAATAAAAAAATAATTAACCGTTGTAGTTATTTCCTAAAGGGCTATTCGTGATGAAAAAAATATTAAAATCCGTATCACCTGGGAAAGGCCCATTTGGTGGCCATTTAAACTAAGAAATCAGCTATTGATATCTTTAAAACCGAGTTTACGAAAAAAATAACTTCAATCCAAAACATTTATTGTCTAGTTAATAAATAATAGAAATTTTCAAAAATTGCTTTTATTCGGTTTCTTTCGTTTACCTTCGGAATGGCTCAGAATTTTAGATTATTTTAGTAATAGCATCTAAATGAGTATAAAAAACCGCTAAACATTGTAAATTTAACAGAAGCTGTAACTTTATTGATAAGAATGCAATGCAACTCAAATTGAGTCACCCTGTATAAATAACGTCCTTTTTTAGTTTTGATTATTTGAGTAAATTTGGTGTTTAGTCATCATCACGATGGTGCTGGATCTGCGATGTTAAACTTAATTTCTCTATAAATTATTTGAATAATTTTGTAAATTATTGTAGCTAAGTTTTGTAAATACAATGAAAAAACTCGTAAAATATTTATTGTACTTCTAATTGTTAATATTAATGTAATAGTGAAGAATTCTTATGTTCTTAAAATATGTAATGTTATATGTTATTAAAAATATACTGATAAATTAAATCTTTTTATTATTTTGAATTTTAAATTCAAATTAAAAAAATAAGTTATTCGCAACCAAACATACAGCTCTGTAAATATAACATACTATAGTCTAGCGTGAAGCTAGCTACGAATCAAATACAGGGCGTTGCACAAATTAGATTTTATTACAATTAAAAACGACATAACGTTATTTAAGGAGTATTAGTTTTAATTTATTATGGGATTAAATATTTAAAGTTTTAATATTTATTTAAAAATTTGATCTTCAAATTTTATCATTCTATGATAAAACGTAAGGTTTGTTGACAAATGACAATGACATTTTCGCTCAATCAAAATTAATTAAATTTTTGTGCAAACTTCTCACATATGGTCACAATTAATAGATTAAAAAGGTTAAACCTAGAAACTACCCCAAATTTGAAATCTCTAGAATGGAAGACGACGAAGGTATAATTGTAAACTTGGGCGATTTTAATCAATCAAATGTAACTTGTCTTTAGGTTTAGCTTTAGGTCCGGGATTACCACTGGTACATCCTGTAGATACCGCCCGTCAGCTAGTCGGTGAGGAAAGTAGGGATTCACAACAGCGATATTGTTGGGTTTGCTTTGCCACGGATGAGGACGATGAGAATGCAGCTTGGGTGCAACCTTGTAACTGTCGAGGAACTACTAAATGGGTACATTATGATTAATCTTAACTCTCAATCAGGCGCACCTGACAGACACAGGTTTAACAACTAACTCTCAAAAAGTAATGGGTTGTTTAGTAATACGTAGGTAAAAGTATAATTCAAAAAGTTATCAAATTTACAAGAGATATTTGTTCCGACTTGTGCCTGTCAGACTGAGGGTTAAATATGGGGTTATAATAAACGTGGTTTCAGGTTCATCAAGCGTGTTTACAAAGGTGGGTTGATGAGAAACAAAAAGGTGGTAACATGGGGAAAGTTTCGTGCCCACAATGCCAAACAGAATACATTATCGTTTTTCCAAACATGGGTATTGTGGTTCTTTTATTAGACACAGTCGATAGTTTTATTTATAAAGGATGCCCATTCTTAGCCGCTGGTATAGTTGTTGGAGCCATTTATTGGTGTGCTGTGACTTACGGTAATTAAAGGTGATTGTAATTTATTAAATTTTATTATTAAACTTTTAGGTGCAATAACTGTGATGCAAGTAGTTGGTCAAAAGGAGGGATTAACAGTAATGGAACAGGCCGATCCATTGGTTTTACTCATCGGTCTTCCTGCTATTCCAATTGCATTAGTCGTCGGACGAATGGTTAAATGGGAAGACACTGTTTTACATTTTATTAGAAATTATTTATCGAAAATTCCTTTAATTAAACACATCTTGCCTTTTAGGTATGTTGTTTTAGCGTGCTTAATCACTATTGTATTTTTTACATTTTTAGAGTGGATATTGCACCTCATTTTACACGAAGCAATGAAGATGATATTCCGCCATTATCAGATCCCGTTTCCGCCACTCGGGTTTTATGTGGCGCTCTTTTAATGCCAACGATTTCAAATGTAATAGGGAAATTATTGTTCGACTCAGTTAAATCAAACTTTCACAAAACGGTTTTGGGGGGAATTACTTTTATTGTTATTAAAGGGGCGTTAAAAATTTATCACAAGCAGCAACAATACATTAGACAATGCCAGAGGAAAATATTAGATTATACCGAAGCAAATATTTCAGCATATTTACGCAGAAGGAATTAATTGTTAAGTGAGAGATTTAAATTTTGCGATTAACCTTTAGCTTAAAGCTTTTAAGCTATTAATAACTTTTATATTTATAATTATTAAAATTTTATTTCTATGTTTAGAGATTATTTTATTATACCTTCAAATATCCATCAACTTTTCAACACAAAATGAAAGTACATAAAATTGCCCACAAATTTTTCTATTTAGGTTTTTTTTCTCCGACGAAGCATTTGGATTCAAATGCTTCTAATAAAGGTATTTTTGATTTTGTGGAACTTCCGGTTATACCGGAAGTGGATGGCAACTTTCTTATTTTAAATGAAACACCCAGTATATTTTTGCATTTTCGTGTTCTCCATAAAAATACCAATAAATTGGCCTAGCATAGTGTGGTCTACGATTAATACTTTCGGAATTACACCCATTTGAAAATCGTATTTTTATGCAACTTCATTTACACCGGAAGTTGGACCCAACTTCGTTATTTTAAATGAATAACATAACCACCTTCCACGTCTTGACAGTAATAAAATCTCTTGGATAAAAATTTTGTTTAAATTTAATGTTATAAACTTAATTGCAAAAAAAATCATTTAAAATAAGGAAGTTGGAGCACTTGGTTCCAACTTCTGGTGTAAATGAAGTTGCATAAAAATGCGATTTTCAAATGGGCGTAATTCCGAAAGTATTAATCGTAGACCACACTATATGCTAGGTCAATTTAATGGTATTTTTATGGAGAACACGAAAATGCAAAAATGTACTAGGTGTTCCATTTAAAATAAGAAAGTTGCCATCCACGTCCGGTATAACCGGAAGTTACACAAAATCAAAAATACCTTTATTAGAAAGTTCGAAATTGGATTCCTCAGTAGACAAATTTTCAGAATCAAAAACATAACCATCCAAAAGTTAGTAGGGGGGATTTACTTTGTGTCCGCACTGTATAATAAATAATTTAAAAATTTGACATTTAATTAACACACAATACAATGTTAGTGTATATTGGGTTGCCTAAAATGCATCATAAGACTACTTTAATGACGATTGAAAAAAAGCTATTTTAGGGGTTTTTAGAGTTGAACCACGAAAAAAAATATTCTTATAAATTATCTTTTAATTACTTCAATTACATTTAATACTTTATCACAGTAATTACTTAAAGAATACAATTCATACATAATATCCAAAATTATTAATTTATATTTACGATCCAATGCAATAATGTTTTTAATAAAATTAAAGCACTCGCAATTTTCCAAATCATTCACATCATTAGTAATAACAAAATCAATTAAATCTATAACACAAAATTCGATTAAAAACTTGAATCTACCCAATAATTCTTTACACCTATCATTTTGTTCTAAAAACAATGCCTTTTCTAAGCAAAATTTTACGAATTTACTTTCGCATGATTTTAATTCCTGATAAGTTTCTAACTCACTCAAAATATTAGTAACAATAACATCTTTATGAATAGAATTTAAATTTAAAACGGAGTAACCCAATTTAATTTGTGACTCGCGTTTTTGCGAATTAAATCCTGCAGAATTATCACCATCACTAAAAAAAATTATTAATTGCATTAAAAAATAATTATTAATTAAAATCACCTTATCGTTTCTTCAATTCTAAATGTTTTAATAACTTGTGCATTTTTTGAATGATTTTCTAATTTTTTTGAAGCAATAAAATTAAACGAATCTTTAAAACTTCTTTTATTATAATCGTTGATTAAACCTAAAAATATACTTTAAAACAAATCTGGGATAAATATTATTTTACCTAAACGCAGTTGTTTGCTTTTATACTTCTCCAATCGTTTGCTAAAAAAATCGTTTAAATCTTGTATAAAACAATTTTTGGGCTCATCCAGGTGAAACGTTTCTAGATCATCTTTTAAATCACAATCATCTTGCTCACGTGATATTTCCAAACGCTCAAGGAATACTTCGAAGTTAGTTTCATCAACTTTTAAATGCCCATCGCAGCTTTTACAATAATTACATAAAAATTCCTAACGAAAATAATTATTTCAACTAATTTATTTTATTTAAGGCTTACAATATATTGGGAACGGTTGGTTAATTTTTCATTAGGTGATTTACATAAAAGTTCGGTTAAATTTTCACAAGCTTTACGAATGTAATTTTCATCCACTACACATTCTTCCTGGATTTCTAAACGTCTTGAGTGGCTACTTTTTAAACGATTTAACAAGTAAAATATTCTTTCATCACACATTACGGAATTTTTTAGGTATTCCAACAACCGTCCGACGGTCAAATAATTAAAATAATTTAACCGTCCGACGGATGCATAATTAAAATAATTCAACCGTCCGGCCTAATTATTTTTAGGTTTATCCAACCAAAGTATTATATTTATACAGTGCGGACATAAAGTAAATCCCCCCCCCCCCCCCCCCCCCCCAGCTAACTTTTGCACGGTTATGTTTTTGATTCTGAAAATTTGTCTACGGAGGACTCAAATCGCGAACTTTCTAACAAAGGTATTTTTGATTTTGTGGAACTTCCGGTTATACCGGAAGTGGATGGCAACTTTCTTATTTTAAATGGAACACCTAGAACATTTTTGCATTTTCGTGTTCTCCATAAAAATACCATTAAATTGACCTAGCATAGTGAGGTCTACGATTAATACTTTCGGAATTACGCCCATTCGAAAAATCGCATTTTTATGCAACTTTATTTACACCGGAAGTGGAAAATTAACGAACTTAAGGTTAAACATAATTTTGTTTAAATTTAATGTTATTAACTTAATTCCAAAAGAAAATCATTTAAAATAAAGAAGTTGGGGCAGTTGGCTCCAACTTCCGGTGTAAATGAAGTTGCATAAAAATGTGATTTTCAAATGGACGTAATTCCGAAAGTATTAATAGTAGAGCACACTACTCAATTTAATGGTATTTTTATGGAGAACGCGAAAATGCAAAAATATACTGGGTGTTCCATTTAAAATAAGAAAGTTGCCATCCACTTCCGGTATAATCGGAAGTTCCACAAAATCAAAAATACCTTTATTAGAAAGTTCGCAATTAAATACTTTAGTGGACAAATTTTAAGAATCGAAAACATAACCATTCAAAAGTTAGCAGGGGGGAGGGGGGGATTTTCTTTATGTCCACACAGTATATGTATATGATGAATAAAAATTCAAAATTCACATTTAAATGTTTAAATATATTAAATCAAAATAAAATACAGGAGTATAATTTTCTTTCAAAAAGTAGATTTGAACCTAAATAACGTTTACACATACATTATTAAAACCGATTTTTGTTAATACAGTCAAACTTCCCTAACTCAAATCTTCAAGGGACTATGAAAAAAGTTCAAGATATAGAAATTATTTCGCAAAATTAAAAACGAATATTTTTACAAATACATTACAAACAAAATTCGAGATATGGAAAAATTCGACTTATAGAAGTTCGAGTTATGGAAGTTCGACTGTATTTATATTAATTTAAATTATAAATTGTCTTTTTACTCAGTCTTCAATCGCTTTGTTGGTAAATCATTACTGTGTGAATTTGAATCCTCTGAAAATGTCATATGGGAGGAAAAATCTGTTGGTCCTTGTGAATCGCTTACAGTAGAAAAACCTACAATAAAATTTAAATAAGACATTTGTTTAATTATTATACAGGGTGTTCCGGAATAACTGTGACAATTTTTTAGGGGTGATAGAGGACGTGAAACTAAGCATTTTTGACTTAAAAAGTATTGCCCGGAAATGCTTTCTTAAAAAGTTATACCACTTCAAAAATTTAAAAAAAAAATTGTTTTTTGTAAATAAAATAAATATTACAGGAGATATTAATTACGACCAATAAAAGTTTAAAAAATATTTTCATGGGCGTTACATTTGGGGGGGTCATCAACTTTTTTTGATCATATCTATTGTTTCTTTACGTTTTTGGTAATTTTAAAAGTACTCAAATAATCCTTGATCAATTTTCTACAGAAAAGGTACTCTTAATTTATGTCGCTCCGATGCTTCATTTCGGAGTAAAAGTAGATTTTATAATTTTTAGCTAAAAATATGAATTTAAAAAACAACTTCAAAGTAGGCTAATTTACCTAAAATATCATGTACTAAATATTTTGGCTGCTCCATATGCAAGATGCATGCCTGGTAATTCCACAATTGAAAATCCATGCATTTTTAATATTGCAATAATACGACTAACTATCAAACACTAATTAGAAAATATTAAAGGCTGCTTAGAACTTAGAATTAACAAAATATTGTGGTAATTTACCTACTTTGATATTTGTATGTTTTCAGATAAATCACGAAAATTTCATTAAAAAGCCTAATTTTATGATGTTTTTTAATCTCTTGTAATATTTATTTTATTTACAAATAACTATTTTTTTTTTAATTTTTGAAGTGATATAATTTTTTAAGGAAGCATTTCCGGGCAATACTTTATAAGTCAAAAATGCTTAGTTTCACTTCTTCTATCACCCCTAAGAAATTGTCACAGTTATTCTAGAACACTCTGTATAACAATTATTTTAAATATGTCAGAATAAAGTAGTAAATTTCTCAAGAAAATAATAAAACAATTTTCTTACACGTATTTGAATCTTCAGCCATGCTAAAATTAGAGTTAGAAGATTCGGTTGGCGGTTTACGCATGTTTTCTTTGTTTGAATCGCGATGCTTCAGCTTTTTGGGTTCACTATTCGCTACTGGAACCCACTTAAAAATCTTCATTGTTGTATCACCGATAGTCACCCATTTTTTCTCCCTAAATTTTAAAATAGAAGAATATCAAGGTGGACATTCACTTGATTTCCAAAAAAAAATACTTACCAATGTCGGACTCTTTCTACTTGCTGCATTATTTTCTTAATATCATCTTTGGCACGACTCCTAGTTTCTGCACGTATGGACCTCGACATTTTAAAATCCAATTGCAACTTATCTCTTGTTAAATAGCTATTTAAAACTAATTCTTAGTGATTCTTAGCCGAAACTGTTGTTGACACAAAATTTATGGTTATGTTGACAACTCACAAATAAGAATCACAGAATGAACCACTATAGAACCGCAACATTGTTGTTCTATGGTTTTATGCACAAATGCTACTAGAGTTGCCTATATCCATTTTGCGCTTGATGAAGTTCTAGATGCTTTTTAACTCGTTTCTGTAAATTTTTGCAGGTTAGAAAAGCCAAAAGCAGTGTTTTGTTTTCGTGTAAAGCAGTTCAGCAGTGTTTACTTGTTTTAAATTAATCTAATAAAAGTAAAGTTTTATTAAATAATATGGTAAGATTAAGCATTTAATAATAAACTGTTGGATTAATATTTTTTTTTTGTATTTTAGGCTCGAAATGCAGAAAAAGCAATGTAAGTTCAATATAATTTTTATAAATCTCGTATTTGAAATACATTTTTGTCTAGGACTACTTTGGCTCGTTGGAGGGCAGCTCAGGTGGGTGAAGCGGAAAAACATAAGAAAAGAAGACCGTACCTGGCGTCAGAATGTAAAAGTTTGTACGCTTGCGAGAAATGGAGACTGCAGATTATAAGGGAAATAGCGAAAAAAGTAGCGCAAATTCAAAACGCTGGCTTAGGAGAATTTAGGATAAGAGATTTAAATGACGAAATAAACAAGTTATTGAGAGAAAAGCGACATTGGGAGTCGCAAATTAAGGAACTTGGAGGACCGGATTATCAGCGTGTAGGACCACGAATGTTGGATCATGAAGGAAAGGAAGTACCCGGGAATAGGGGTTACAAATACTTCGGTGCAGCTAAAGAATTACCAGGTAATTTATTACATAAGAAATTATTTACAATATTTCAGAAAGTAGTTGTTTTATTTACAAGCAATCGAGTTTCTCACAAATTAATCACCTACACGATTATAATAATACAACACATAAATAAAAAGACTTTACGACAATTTTTAAAAATCGAAAAATAAAAATATTTAAAAATCTTGATTACACTTTTGGAAGAATTTGAGATGAATAAAACGTAATTATTTATAGCTAACTAATATCACTGCGCATATCATTTTGTATTGAAAATTAGCGATTACTAAAATAAAGTTTGAAGCGCAATGCAGATTTAAATAAAAATAATTTTAGGGGTACGTGAACTGTTTGAGCAGGATCCACCACCTGTCCCGCGCAAGACAAGGGCTGAAATGATGAAAGATATTGATGCGGATTACTATGGATATATGGATGATGACGACGGAATAATTATACCGCTAGAAGTAGCTCCTGAAAAAAAAGGTAAATATAACGATTATTTTAATAAAATTAAACACATAAATATTGTAGCCATTCAAAAATCTTATGAGAGTCAAAAGAAACAAAAAGAAGCAGCAATCGCTTCGGGTGAAAGCCAGCATTTTGAAGAAGAAGAAGATATTTATGCAGTGATTGATGTAAGTGTAATAATTCATTTTAGGTGTTTTAATTAATTAATTAAATTACAGTCGGATGAAGAAGTTGATGAAAACCAGCAGAAATTTACATCGCATGTTCCTGTGCCCACACAACAAGAAGTGGAACAAGCGTTATTACGAAGGAGAAAACAAGAATTATTAGAAAAATATGGTGTAACTGAAAATAAATAAATACCTTGAGTTTATATAATATTTTCCATTTTTAATATTCCACGACAAATCAGCATGAATTCTATTACTGAATCGGCTAATTTTTTCTTGTTTACTTTTTCTCTTAATACGGTTTTAATAAACTGTTCTTTTTGGTGAACGGTAACTCTTGGTGATGGAAATCCATCTTGTTGCAACATGGTGTGAAGCCAACGTGCTAAATTATCACAATATTTCTTATTTAAAATTAATAATATATCACTTAAAACTTCAACTGAACTCCTTGGAGTATTTCCAGCTAAAAATAAACAATTAGTGTAAATCAAAACTAATATTCAAATTACCTAAACTATGTAGAATTCTCATGACTAGAGATTCGCCGTAGGTTTGTACAATCGATGCTTGTGAAGCCTCTCGGCTATTTGAAATAAAAGTAATCAAAAAGATCGAGCACATCTTAATCGTTTGACTTTCCGATAAACTCAAGCAAAGAATGGCTAGAAGAAATAAATTATATTAATATTAATAACTTATCAATAAACTAGAGTTATAATTTTCTAGGTGTACGGACGAGAAATCGGTCATTTTTTGCGCGTACCCAGAAGATGGTAGTTTTTTTGTCTAATTTTGAAAATTTAAGTTCTAAAAAATAATTTAAGCAGGGAACAAATTTTAAATTTATCGAAGTTCCCTACGACATTGAAAATAATTTCCGAATTCGGTCGTTTTTTCTTGATTTTTTCCGGTTTTAGAAGGCGTCAACTTTGAAAAGTCACAGCTCTATGGGGTTTTAAAGGGAAGCGACGAAATTTGGCCCCTTTTATTCTTACATCCTGAGGATAGACTATAACCATTTTTAAGCCTCCAGGCGCAACGGTGTGGTGTCGTGGCGCCGGCACGCGAAGTCTACAAATTTAGCGTTTTTTCGGACGGCAAAAGTGCTCCAAGTGTTTGGCTTCAATTAGACAATCGGCAGGTGGAACAAATCGCGGTTTTCTTGGTTCCTAATCAACATACAATGCTTTCCCTTGAAACGAGCGCTTTTTTTGTTACCACAAATTTTTCTGTACTTTTGCCGACCTCAAATTCGTGGTTTGAATTTTAAGCTTTTTCAACGCCGACTTTGAAGATTCGTAACTTTTGATAGGGACCAGATATAACAGTCAAATATTTTCTATTTTGCTTATTACATTAACACTTGCGAGTAAACAAAATCAAAAATTCTAAATTTTTACCCTAGACTTCAGAAAAAAATCGAACGTAAAATGTTAAAAACAAATCGCGCCAGATGCGGTCCGACTTTTGAACCACTGGAGCCCACAATTTTTAAAAAATTTCAAATTTTACTTCATTTCCCAGAAAAGGAATAATTTCTACAAGGAATAAGCTATTTTTTATTTACAAACTCGAAGGGGTTAGAAAGTTATGCGTAAATAAAGTCAAAACTTTAATTTTGGGGGTGAGCAATTCCTGTCGTGCCATTTTTTAACCGATTTTCAATTTTCAAAGCTTAATCAAATGCACTCTTTGAACAAAAACCGCCCACGCATAGGTTTTTTTTTTAATTTTGAAAAAAAACGAAAAATTTTTTTAAGTCACATTTTTTGATGCGTTTTTCTCTAATCAAACCTCAAATTATATTTCACCCTGCCTGAAAGATTTCAAGGTCTTTTTTACGATAATTAAAAGGATCTTTTTTCGATTTCGAGTTATGAAGGAAAATGTAGCTAAAATAAGCAAAATCTCCGTTTTGAACTAAAATTTTACTCTGAAATTTTTCAGTTTTCACAAAATAATTAATATCTTTGAAAGTTTTAAAACTGTGCGATTTTTTTCTAAAAAAACTAATGAACCAATTTTAACCAAATATTTTTTTAAATGCTCCTACTGTCATTGTTTATCTTTGCTAAAAATTTGAAATTGGTAACTTTTATAATTTTTAAGAAAAAAAATAAAAACCAATTCCCATGAAAAATTTCAAGCTGAAGCCCTACACAGCCAACAAAATTTTACACCCTAAAAATTCAAAACAATAGAACAAATAGGTAAATTTTAAAAAAGTTAATATATTACAACTTAAAATTGTAAATTTTAAAATGGTTAGTACTTGTAGAAACACTTACCACACTGAAATAAGGCGGCTAAATCGATCCCACTACCCACTAATAAACTAGGTATTTTTTTGTTAACTTGTGCTAGCATCGAAAAGAAAGCTTCAATCAAATCTGATTTATCTGCGAGTTGATTAGAAACGTTTAACTGCGAAATAAGTTCTAAATTTGAGTTAACTATTTCACGCAGCAAATTGTGAATTACAGTCGCATAACATTCTTCTTTACCAAACATAATCATTATCGTGTTGATGAGTGCTAAAATACTTGGCTGAGGGGTTTGGCGATGAACTTGGACTAATAACTCAATTACATCATTAATTAAAGGTCTACTATCATCCATTAATGTCGTTAACGCGTATTTTAAGAGACTGCAAAGAACCTAAAAATAAAGTAGTAACGGGTGTTGATTATTTTACGGACACTTACATCAATAACTTGAGTATTATTGTAGTATTTATTGGCAATTAACATGTATAGCGGTAAAGTATTTTGAACAACCAATAAAAGCGGTTGTTGTACATTGGTATTCGGAGGGACTTGCACATGAAGTGACCCAAAAAGAGCTGTTAACATTTTCATTCTTGTTATTAAACCAGTTGTAACGCTTGGATTCTAAAAAATAATTTAGAAAAATGATTTTTAGCTAAATTATTGCACTCACCATTTCTGAATTTAATAAATTTTGTATATCATCAAATGAAGGTGATAATATAACTTTTAAATACTCCATTGTGGTGTTAATACTTAAAATACTCAACACTTTTCCTACACTGTGCATTATTCGTAAACATTCTGCTAATTTTAAATTACCTTCATTAAGCACGGTCTGAAAAATAATAATATAGTGTTTTATAATTAAGAAAATAAATAATAATAACCTGACATGCTAATAAAATATGATTAGAATAGGGCATAAGGAATTTTTGGCAATTGTGAGTAAGATCCTTTAATGCCATCGTAGCACTAGGTGTAACTTTACTGTTGCCCAATCCTGCCACAACTAGAGGTATAACATTTTCGAGTAGTTCAGGATGTTCAGCCAACCACTCTGAATAAGCTCCTACGCAATCCAGCGAAGCCGATAAGACCTTATAATTTAAATTATTATAAGGAATGTCTTTCAATGTTAATATTAGTTTGGGTAAATAAAAATTTTCCAATTCTATACATTCGGCAACAGAACTGAATGCGTGTAAACAACATTCAATAAAGTTCCAATCTTTCGTTGATGCAGAACATTTTTGTAAAGCCATGTCTAATTGATTGGTAAGTATATCGAGCATTTCGATGTTAAGTATGCTGTAGCAGTACATGAAAGTATCAGCGATGTCTTGACGATAACAGCGAAACATTTCTTTATCATCAAGTGTCCAGGATGAGCTGCCTTCATCATTTTGTAGCATTGATTTACGTAACATAACACACACCAACTGTCTATAATAAGGTTTTACAATTAATAATAGCTCCGCACATTCTACTGTATCTAAAGAAAAAATATCATCCTAAAATAAACATTGTTATTACTTTAAAATCGCGCAAGTTATTTTACATACTTGTAATGTGTACCAAAAACTAAACGTTATAGTGCTGCTGGTTTCATCAACGGGATAACATCCAGGTAAATTAGTGCATTGAAGAATGCACGTAAATAATTCATTAGTAACTTTACAATCTTCAGCATTGCTACTTCGTAAATTTTGCAAAAATATTTTACAGTGATTATCCGCAATCGTCTCCAACAATAAATATATAGGAGTTATTATTTCCTACAACACAAAAAATTATTATAATATCAATTAATTACGAGGAATTACTTTATTTGGTTCAGCACTATTTATTTCGTTATCTAAAATTTTATTAAACTTCTCCAACATATTTGCTGTGTGCTTCATGATGTAGGTGCGATACTTATGTGTGTTTGGATGTTGCACAATCGCTGTTAAGGCTTCAATGTTAAATTCTATCAACTCCATTTCTTCTGAATTGAAACCATCAACGTCATTACGCCTCCTGCAATATAGGTAATTGATACATTTTTAAGTAACTTTTTACACAAAAGGATCTTGTGGCTATTATCTTTTTCATATTTTCTTTTTGTAAGTTAAACTCATTAACAATTCTATAACTCAAGTCGCTAAAAAAAAGGAAATAATTCTCAAAATCAACAATTTTTCTAGGTTTTCTTCAGAAAAAATAGAATCATAAATACGTGTACAAAATGTTGTGAGAATATTTATAATAATAGAAAAGTTATTAACAATTTTGTACAAGTTCTTAAAAAATTGAAAACCATTTATAAATTCGACGATTTTTCTAGGTTTTCATTTTAAATTTCCGTTCAAAATTATAACAATTATATATTGTAGTTAAATAAGCAAATGTATAAAATTTTGTAAAAACATTTATAAAAATAAATAAGTTATTAACAATTTTGTAGTTCAAGTTGCTAAAAAATATAAAACTGTTTATAAAGCCGATGGTTTTTCTAGGTTTTCGTTTGAATTTTCTATACAAAATTATGTGTTGTAGTATCTTAAGCAAATGTAGAAAATTTAGTAAAGCTAAGTATAAAAATAATTAAGTTATTAACAATTTTGTAGCTCAACTTGCTAAAAAATAGAAAAGTGATAATAAAATCAATGAATTTTGCAGGTTTTCATTTGAATTTTTCGTTCAGAATAAAACTATTGATAACCACAAGACCCTTTTGTGCACCAAAGAAAGGAAAATTTTAGAAAAAAAAAATATGACCAAAATCGCAAATATGAAGCGAATTCGAATCATCTTAATCGAATTGCTTACCAATAGACGAAACATATTAAATCAACCATAAGGTCAATAATATGAGAACACTCATCTATATTAACACCTCCCAATTCAATCCAGGCTGAAGCACAACGAGCAGAGTGAAGATAAGTGGTCAAGTTAGATATATCAAATCTACAAGTTTGAAAATTAATTTAAGAAGTTATGTTTTTAAACGAGCTTACCCAACGTTAGGTATAGGTAAAAAGCACATTTCAACGACTTTTAAAATATCCTTTGAAACTTCTTGAAGCACAGTTCGTACTCTGTTTCGTTGACTTAATGCCAAGACGGTACTTTGAAACTAAAAGACGTTTAAAATAATAGTATTTTTAGGAAATAATTTAAGCGACTCACCTCCTCTGGAATAACCGTTAATATTTCAAGTAAAATCCATACAACTCTTTCAGGTTCAACATTAGGAAGATATTGAGGTTGAAATCCTCTGACGAGTTCCTCAAAAGCTTTCGGCCAATGAATAGGTACCGTATGAATTATGTAAGCTGAAAGCTAAAACGGCATTCAATAAATATAAAGCGTTTTTAAAATGAAGTAATTACCGTAATACATAGACGATTTAAAACAATTTTAGGACCCATCGCAAATGCTACAATAGTATCCAGTATTTTCTTTTTTAATTCATCATATTGATTTTCCGGGACTTCATTCCAGAATTTAAGAATTTTCGTATGCAAAGTTGTTGCAGCAAAAAACTGTACTTCGGATGACTGAAAATCAAATGTTTTAACACCTTGAGTAAGTTTTCAATATAAATTACCCTGTGTGGTTCAAGTAATTCCCAAACGAAGCTCCATGCTTGGGGAGAATGTTGAGCCACCGTTAGCCATTTATGAGCATCGACTTGTTGACCAGCTTCAGAACGATAGAAAAGCCCAACCGCTTTCTCCAAATTCTCTGCAGTGTACTCCATTTTTATTTTTAATAAATTTAATTCCAGTATCTAAACAGCATTCTTCCAACCGGCACTTCTTTAGTAAACTTTGGAAAAAAATTTATAACCTATTTTCAAAAATTAGTGCTGCTTTCAAGTTACACGTTACTCGAAACTCCGGTTCTTTTCATGTTCTTTTTACCCGGGGATTTTAACGAACAACAAAATTTGACAGTTGTACCAAGAACAGTAAGTTTGGTTGCCTAAACTTATATTCATTACAATACGTAAATATGTATACAGGGTGTCTCACTTTTTTTCCAGCAAAAATGTTTTTTACATTTCCGATAAACTAATATTTTTTTTTCGACTCGTTAAGAAGTTACAGCAATTTTAAAATTTCAAAATATTAATGATTTTTTGTGAAACCCTGTATATTTTTTCATTCTTATCATCATGTTTTTATTTAAAAGATTTATGGTTTGGATTTTGTCTCTCCCAACTTGCCTTTTTGAACATTACTGGCTGTTTTTAAATTAAGTTCAAGTAACTCTTATGTTCATATTCCCCCAATTATTTTTCTTATTAAGTTTTATACCAGTTCTAAACTGTCTGGGATCCACTGACTGAGTATATATTTTCTGTTAATTGTCTTATAATTGTATATTTACTTTACTGATGTATTTTTGCATATAATAAATAAATTTAAAAAAAAATTAAGAGGAATCATTTAAAATTTTTGACACGAAAATTAACCATGAATTAACCTATCTGATTGGCTTACAGATAATGTAAAATCCAAATTTAAAAAATTGAAATAAAAGTTGTGTTTTTTTTACATTATTTTGTTCAGCTCAGCTCAGTTCAGTTCAATTTGATCACACGCTCTAAATGAGCAGAGTCAAGTAAAAAAAACAGCATAAAATTTCAATCGTTTGACAAATGACAGGACGAGTCATTTTAAGGTTATTGTTTATTATTTGTTTTCCCTAGTCCTTATTAAATTTCTCCACTTTTTGGAGCATGTAGTGAGTCAAACTAAAATTAAAGTTTACTTGAAAATGAATATTTTATTCTATTAATTATAAGAATATATACAATAAAATTCTGCCAAACTTTTTTCTTTTTCCTTGGTGTTGTATTCTCAAACGTCCAAGTATCCTTGTGTTTTTTTGAAATAGTCTCACTCTCATTAGGCTATGTATCTTCAACAATAACATCATTGTGTTCAACTGTAGGATATTGTTTTATGCAGTGATTTAACAACTGCATGTAAAATTTAGCATCTACAAAACCAGATTTGAAAACTTTGTTTAAAGTGCTTATATTTTTATTTTACCTGTTTCAGCTCCTTTTTCATCTTTTGCACTTACTCCGACATCATAAGATTTTTTAGTTTTAGGGTCAGTAATTTTAACTGTGTTGTAATTATTGGTGTTTCCATATAAATGTTCACACATTTTCAATAAAACTAATAACTAAACTTCCTATGAAAACACTACTTATTTTTAGAGGTTAGAAAATTCAAAACGACAGATAACAAATCGTAAACTGAGCAAATGATTGTAACTGAGCCCCCTTTACAGCAGGTGCAGTTAGGGGAAAGGGGGAAGCAATTGTTCAGCTCAGTTCGAATTGAGCGCGTAAAAAAAACAAGGTAAAATTAACTGAGCAACTGAGCAATCGATTTGCTCAGACTTGCTCTAGCAAAAGTGTGTAAAAAAACACAACTAAAATGAAATTTATACAGGGTGTTCCAATAAATCATTAATATTTTGAAATTTTAAAATTGCTGTAACTTCTTAAGGAGTCGAAAAAAAAATATTAGTTCATAGAAAATTTGTCTACCTAGGAATCTAATTGCGAACTTTCTAATAAAGGTATTTTTGATTTTGTGGAACTTCCGGTTATACCGGAAGTGGATGGCAACTTTCTTATTTTAAATGGAACACCCTGTATATTTTTACATTTTCGTGTTCTCCATAAAAATACCATTAAATTGACCTAGCATAGTGTGGTCTACGATTAATACTTTCGGAATTACGCCCATTTGAAAATCGCATTTTTATGCAACTTCATTAACACCGGAAGTTGGACCTAACTGCCCCAACTTCCTTATTTTAAAAGATTTTTTTGCAATTAAGTTAATAACATTAAATTTAAACAAAGTTATGTTTCACCGTAAGTTCGTTAATTTTCCAACTTCCGGTGTAAATGAAGTTGCATAAAAAATGCGATTTTTAAATGGGCGTAATTCCGAAATTATTAATCGTGGACCACACTATGCCAGGTCAATTTAATGGTATTTTTATGGTGAACACGAAAATGCAAAAATATACTGGGTGTTATATTTAAAATAAGAAAGTTGCCATCCACTTCCGGTATAACCGGAAGTTCCACAAAATCAAAAATACCTTTATTAGAAAGTTCGTAACTAGATTTCCTTGGCATCTTGTGTTTATTTACTAGTAGAAAATTGTATAATAACTATTACATAAGTTGTGATTAAATTAACAAAAGTAAATAACATGGAAAAGTCAATATTAAAAAAGCCAGCTGCTGTAAATTGTGGAATTCTTGCCGTAGCTTGATGTGCTAATATTAAAAGTTTCTCATTTACGAGTGTATTTTTTGAAAATTTATAAATTGCTTTATACGAAAGAGCAACGGTTTTCTTTCCTTCATTAATAACTTGACCACATTTAATAGCAACTACAACACCTTGTGCCTGAAATAATAGAATTAAACAAATACTTATAAAATGATATACTTACAATTATATAAAAATGCCATAAAAGCGATAATAAAATTTCATCCCATCCGTACTTGGTGAATAAATATGAATTAATAACTCCCAGTAATCGTACAAACATATGCACGAAAGTTAGTAAATTAAACCATCCAAACAAATCATTAATAGTCTCAGCAATATCCGATAAAAGATTGTGTAAATAAACAACTCTATCAACACCGTAGTTTACGTTAAATCCTTGAAAAAACTCAACGAATTCCACGCGTCTTATTAAATTATTTAAAACACGAAATCTCCGGTTAAGTCCTTTTAAAAGAAGGCATTGATATAACAATAAAATAAACATAAAGTAAAATTGAAAAATATCATTAATTTCATATGCAAATCCTGTTAAAGGATCACCAATTCTCAACGAGTAAATAATTTCATATAACGGTGTGAAAAACGAATATACATTAATGATTATAAAATGTATTTTTACTAAACGCTTCATATTTTTGATGTTTCTATTAAAATATTTCAATAATTTATCATCGAATTCATCAAATTTAACGTACAACACCTTAATCTTACTGTAACTGATTATATTCATATTAAAAATCATGTACGTGTTTGAAATGGTGATGATAATCGAGGGTAAGCAGTATAGAATAATATCTTCACTTTCTTCGGTGTAAATCGACTCGAATCTTCCAATCAAGCTAATAATTAAAACGAAAATAAAAATAACCACAGCGAATAGTAAATGCCATTGGTTTTTCTTAAACAACTTCGTTTTTAAATTGTAGCTTGGCATCAAACAAAAAACATTGCATATTTTCATTATAATTTGTAAATCTTGTGCTAAAGCATTCATTTTTACACTAACTCAAGTTTTAATATTTAATTTAATAAATTATATAGCAGCATTTGTAAACTTAAAAGGAAACACCCCAATAATTACTATATTTTACATAATTCTTATTTATTAAACATTTACAAAAGGTGATTTTAATAATAAATTACAAGGTAATATTAATAATACTGTCTTGACTTTTATCTTGACTGTTCATTATCGAAGAAAAAGCTTCTTCAACTTCTTGACTTCTATCTAAATCTTTTAAGGCGATGTTTTTATTTTTGCACCCGATATATGGACATTGTGCTTTTACATTCTGCCTGCTGTTAATATAAACTGTTATAGTCTCGTAATCATACATGTGTTTGCATTTAACATTACGACAAGGTACTTTAATAGGCATTTTAGTAATCGGATCCAAAATTGATTGTGTTGAGCCTGAACATAGCAACGACCTATCATTATCTAACGAACATTCACGCTCTATCAAGTTATATAAATTATGTTGTTCCACATCATTAACATCGGGCTCATTTTTGAAATAGTTTTCATACACCGATTTCATATCAACGTTATCTGCCTTTTTTGATTCAAAATGAGACCTCGTTTTATTCAGAGCTCTCATAGCTTTTTGGTATTCAAAATCCACTTCGCAAACTTCTTTCGTTACTTCTTTTAACGTATTAAAATGATCATCTGGAGTTTTAGAATATTGCTTAATTATACCTGCACAATCCATTATCATTGTTTTAAACTCTTGGAGAACTTGCTCATTACTTTTGTTAATTTGAGACATTTTAAATATATTTTTTACAAAATTCACAATTCTAACCTATTTTTTTTCAAATTGACACTTGACTTTTATTATGACCTCTAGCGGAATTTTTTCGAATTAACAATATTAATTGAAAAAGGCGGGAATTTTAAATTTTTTTATTAATTTCTTATATCATTTATTTTATAATTTTTTCAACAAATTTTGGGTAAAACAAATCAGTTATCATTGAATGAATCTGAACACATGATAAGTACTCATGTGGATAAACGAGTTTACAAAAATTAACAAAAATGTAAGGTTTATTATCTTCATCAATTGAAAAACTACCATATACTTGCAAATAAATATCATTCCAAACTGGTGCAATTGACTCATCGCTTAAGGGAAACTTTAATTCAATTTTCATTGTCATATCCTCGACATCATGAAGAAAGAATTCTTCAAAGTTTTTACAAAAGAAATACTTGCCTATTACGATAACATAAGGTATATTATACCTAAGTGAAGAATTGGTCGTTAAAATTATTAAAGGTTTAATTCGAGAAAATTTGTAAGATTTTGACTGGTATGTATTTCCATCATGAAGTTCTCGTATCTTATCATAATTATTATTGTATGACGATACTATTTTGAAAGCAGTATTTGTTACTAAAATGTTTTATTTTATTGTTAATAATTATAAAATATTTTTATTATTACCCTTAGGCATTTTTATTTTTCAAAAGTAAGATCTTTGTTCTGTGTTTTGAAAAACGAGTAATTTTTTAAAAATTTTAGGTTAAAGTTGACATTAAAATTGCGCTTGCGCACGCGCGCGGATTTTCCAAAAAAAAATTTGAAGCAACAAATTTTTATTTTTTATTTATTAAATTATTATAAAATCATACCTGTTTTTTTTTTAAATGTTCAATGCACATGAAACGCACCGTAATAATTAATCGAACATAATTCATTAGCTCCGAGCACTTACTATAAGCTCTTCTTTAATAATTCTATGTCTATGTGATTCTATGGTCTTTAACAACATAACCTCATAATAAAAGCACGTTTCGTCGTCGTATTTGAGCTACAAAAATCGAAAAATTATAAAAGATGGTAGCCAAACGCCAGAAAAAGGTAAAAATCGCTACTTTTTATTTAATGTATATATTTTACATCCATTTTTTTTGTAGTTTGAATCAGGTGAAGGTTCGCAGTATATGTCGAGAAATGCTGCTCTAAAAAAACTGCAACTGCCTTTGAAAACATTCCGTAAACTATGCATAATCAAAGGGATTTACCCAAGGGAGCCCAAGCACCGCAGACGTGCCCAAAAAGGAGCACCAGGTATCAAAACCCTTTACTTTAAAAAAGATATACAATTTTTATTACACGAACCAATAATATGGAAGCTTCGAGATTATAGTATTTTCCACAAGCGTATGGGTAGAGCTAGGGCAATTAAAGATTTTGAAATGATGAAACGTTACGTGGAAAAACACCCCACTATTAAACTCGATCATATTGTTAAAGAACGCTATCCGACTTTCATAGATGCGATACGAGATTTGGACGATTGTTTAACACTTTGTTTTTTGTTTGCAACGTTTCCTGCATTAAAGCACATACCTAGGGATCAAATGATGTTATGCCGTCGTTTAACTGTTGAGTTTTTACATGCAGTAATTGAAGCAAAGGCGTTGAGAAAGGTTTTTATCTCTATTAAAGGATATTATTACCAAGCAGAAATTAAAGGTGAAACGGTTACATGGATAATACCACATCATTTCTCATTTGAACCACAAGCTAAAGCCGAGGTTGATTTTAAAATCATGTCAACTTTTGTGGAATTTTATGTTATAATGTTGGGATTTGTAAATTTCCGTTTGTATAATTCGCTTAACATGTTTTATCCACCCACATTTTCTGCAAGTAGAAATCCGTCGGTTGAAGAGAAGACATTGGTGGATGAAGATGTTTATGTGGCTGAAAGGGTTTCTGCTTTAAACGTGAATTTATCGAAAACCTCTCATGAAGTTGAAGAAGAGGTGGATCTCGATGTTTTTGGAGGGGAAGATAATCCTGAAAAGATTGAGGAAGCACGTAAGGAAGCCGAGAGTTTAAAACGATTAAAAACACTTTTTAAAGGACTTAAATTTTTTTTGAATCGTGAAGTTCCACGAGAGCCGTTAGTTTTTGTTATTCGTTGTTTCGGAGGGGAAGTTTCATGGGATAAATTGAGTTTTGTAGGGAGTACTTTCGATGAGAGTGATGAAACGATTACGCATCAAATTGTTGATAGACCTAGCATGGAGAAGCAGTTTATTTCGAGGTATTATCTACAACCGCAATGGGTTTTCGATTGTGTAAATGCTAGACAATTGTTGCCTGTTAATAAATATTTTATGGGCGAAGTATTGCCGCCACATTTATCACCGTTTGTTGATAAGGATCGTGATCAAAGTTATATTCCACCTGAAGAAAAGGCGCTTTATGATCCAGAATTGTTGGAGAAAATGCATAAAGATGATGAGGAATTTGATGATAAAATTGCAGACGAAGATCAACAAGACGAAGAGGTTGAAGATGAAATGGAGGATGAAGAAGATCAACAATTATCTGATGTTGATTTGGATGAGGTAAGGTGTTTTTTTTTCAAACATCAATAAAATTTTTGATTAAAATTGTTTCTAGAGTAAACCAAAATTAGCTGTAACTCCAGGGCAGGTCTATAAAGAAGACCCAATTGAAAAAAAGAGAATTTCAAATCAAGAATATCGTTTAAAAGAAAAAATGATAAAAGGGAAACACCGTAATTTATACAAAAGCATGATGAAAGGTCGACAAGGCAGGCTTAAAGAGGCGTGGTTGTTGAATAAAAAAAGGCGAAACTTGGAAGAAAATGAAAAACAAGAAAAGAAGAAAAATAAAGCTGCTACAAGTTCAAGTAGCAATAGTGGCGCAACCGAAAGTGCAGTAAAAAAAAATGAAAGTTACATCAGGAGACAAAAAGATAAAGTAAAATTGCAACAAGGAAAATAAATTTCTGCTTTTAATAATTATACTTTAAAAAAATTATTAATAAATATTACAAATATTCACCTTTAAATTTTTAGACCTTTCCAAAACAATTTAAAGCAATAATTGGGAAATTTGAGCGAATTTAAAAATCCTGTACTCAAATTTGCCAACTATGGCTTTAATTGGGAAGAAAGCTAGATTAAAATTAAATAATTAATCCTCTTCACTATCATCATCGTCGAGTTCAGGCATGGGGAATCTCAATATTGCAGCAATACCAGTTAATTGATCTAATTCTAAAAATGTAGCGTTTCAACAGATTTTTCCTCTTGAAAATATTAAAATTTACTTACGTTCTCCTGATATATGCATGCTGGAAAATAGTTTAACATCCCCTCCAGACTCCCGGACGGAATCCACTATTTTAACGTATTCTTTTCTCAAATTAACATCCTTACATCTAAACAAACTATCGGAAATCAGCAACGTTTCAATTGCCTGGGAGTCATTAGCAGCTTCGATATGTTTTTTCCCATAAAAAGCTTTAGCCGGTTCACATTGCAATGTAGTGTAAAAAGATTCCATTGCTCGCACCTCGCCAGCCGCTTTAGTATCAGCAATTTTACTTACAACTGCAGGATCTTGAAGCACCTCTAAAATATCAACGTGTTTTACAAATAGTTAAATCAAAATACAAACAAACCTTGTAATGAATGTTTAAAACCAGACGATGAATGAACTAACATAAATTTTCCCTTATTTTCTAAAAGCACTTTATTATCTGTTTTAACAGCCATTTGAAACATGTATTCAAAAAATTGATCCCTTACGAAGCCTGGTGAAGCAATTAAAATGCACTTAACGATATCAAAATTAACATGTCGTAAAATCGCTTGCATTATCGTATCATAAAATTTAGCTAACCCCTACGAACATTAATAATTAAAACTACAAGTATAAATAAATAAACTAACGTACTTTCTCATGTTGAGTTACGAAACCTTTCCGCTTTCTTGGAATGGTAACATCGATTTTTGCCCTAATTAGTGTCATGCTAGAAGTAATTAAACACACGAACGCTAAACCTTCTTGCATTATAACCGCAGCAACATCAGCACTCTGGGTGGGATCACAAGCCATGTCAACACGCTCTAAAGAAATAGAATCCCACTCAACTTTACGCAGAGAAAATTTTCTATTCAACTCCAAATCTAACGTATGATAAGCACCCATTTTTACATAAGGATTTTCCTCGATATTCCTCCCTTTCAACCTCAACATGCAAGCTTGTGTGTCAAAATCAATATTTTCAACGGTTATAGTTAGAGTGGTTCGTACTCTACTCGATGAAGAAGACCCAGTGTTCGATTCTGTCTGTACTTTCCGTACAGTCGAAGCCCGCACTGAGTCTCCTTCGGAAATCAAGTTATAAGCATGCCACATATCTTCAGGCTCCTCAGGAATAAGCCCAACATCTCTAAAAATTGCCAATATTATTTCCTTATGGTTAATTCAACAATTAACACACATTAAACATAACCTTAATTATAATTTATAACCTACCCTTCACCTTCTCTATCCACATTTCTGTATACCAATTTCATTTTGATAGCTCTTTATTCATCTCTAGTAATTTATTTAACTGAATTTTTTGATTTGATAACATATTTTATGGTGACAAGACACAAGGTTTGTTTTTGGCAGTATGATTTAGTTCAGTTTTATGATAATAGATGTCGCATCTCACAGCTCAAAAGAGCTTTTACTAATAACTAATTTGCTTAATTAAATTGTTATTTAACTCTAAAGCTCTGGTAAATACAATTTCATTTTCTTTGATAAAATTTAATGTACATTTGGTTGCCTGCCAAATACAATTTTTTTTTAATTTAAATATATTTAGTTGCATAACAAATTACTTTCAAAAAATTAAATTATAATACAAAAAAGGATACATTAATATAGTATGATAAATTGGATTAAATTAAAACAAATTTAAAATTAATTTATATATGTCTATACAAATACAGTTCTATAGTCACGGCGGCCATCGCAAAAAAGGCGTGGCTTGTCAAATTATGTCAAGTTTGTTTTTGTTGTGATTAAATTTTTTCGAAATGTTGGATAAAATTGTGGTACTTAAAAAAAATGAAACCCAATTTATTATATTATGTTTAGGTTTTCATAAAAGTTTAGTTAATATTGTAAAAAAACATGAATCCGGTAGTGTAGTATTAATGGCCTCTAATTGGAATGATTTTGGTTAAAGGAACAGGTAAAATATAAATTTATATTAATTTAACGTAATCTTAATTAATTAACATTATATTAAAGTTGTTTTATTATCATAAAAAACATGAATCCGGTAGTGTAGTATTAATGGCCTCTAATTGGAATGATTTTGGTTAAAGGAACAGGTAAAATATAAATTTATATTAATTTAACGTAATCTTAATTAATTAACATTATATTAAAGTTGTTTTATTATCATAAAACAATTGGAATTGGTTATTTTATATTGGCAACCAACTATGCAGTTTAGTGGGTTGCCTACAGTAAAATTAAAAATCTGTATGAAAGTTTTTTTTATTTAAAATTTTAATTATCGCTATTATCTGAATCATTTTTTGCCCAACTAAAGTCATCACTGTAAAAAATTGTAATCGGTGGAATGTAAAATGTGGGTGATAAACCGACGGCTGCAAATTTATCTCGTTCATCAATAACTCCATTTTCCTCCAAGTTAAGATGGTCTTTCAAAACTTTATCAAAAAACCTGAAAAAAATAGTAAAAATCTTGTCATGAAATTTAATTTTATCGTACTTCCAAATGTAAATATTCGCATTTTTGTTGAATATAGAATAGCGTTCCTTGATTCTTAAAACGGTGTCTTCACTGCATACGTTTAAAGACAATTCGAGCCCGAACAATACATTTATAATGCGAATTGGGCGTACTCGTTTAGTCAATAAACCTACCATGTACCTTAAAATAACGATTTAAAGAAATTCTTCAATTTTTTTATTTTTACCTGGTATTTTTCCACCAAGGTGTGTGATTTAGGGGTTTCCAAGCTGTAGCCGGAACATTCACTTCAATGTCAGGGATAATTCCATGCGGTAAATAAGGTATTCTAGCTCCTGTCTTGGGGTGGATACAGTGTTTAAGATCACCATCACTATCGTCAAACCAATCGCTTATGTCTTTTCCAGCAAAAGCGAGAAGTGGTTTAATTACTTTATTATCTGCACCATACTCTAAATATTTTATTGTTAAAAAACTATGTTTTTGTATTTTTAAATTTGATTTGAAAGTATGATTACCATTTATTAGAGGAGTGACGTTCCAAACTTTTCCTAAAAATGAGACCCAACAGTCATGGGGCTTATTATGGATTACTACTTCGAAAGAAGCGTAGTAAATAGGTGGTTTCCCTGAATAATTTATTTGCTTACACATTTTTATAATTAAAAATCGTCATTAAAATGATTTTATTAAAATATCTGTCAAATTTGTCAATGTTTATTGTACAAAAAATATGCGTTGAATCACAATAAAATTGATTGATTCGTTATCATCGAGACCAAATCTAACGGATACAGCCAAAAAAAGTAATAGAACCAATAATTTTCGATTTTATCATTTTTCTAGCACAATAAAAATGGGTGTAATTTCTAAATTACTGGTCGTAGAGTAAAAATTTTTATTTTTTCGTAATCATTAGGTCAAAATCAATAAACGTAGGCTATTAGTTATATGAAATTCGAATTTTTTGGAAGAATATTATGGTTTTTTCAAATTTTCAAAATTTTACGATATTTCGAAACGCTGTATTATTTTAAAAAGTAGGCGTTGGATCGATAAAATAACTTAAATTGCTATTATCGAACCCAAATTTATCGAAAAAAGCTAAAAAATGACGACAAAAAATAAAGAATTGTTAATAATTGAAGCTTGAAGTGAAGTAGAGCAAAAGATTCAACATGTGTTTGTTGAAACTTGAAATATTAGTACGTTCATCGGCGTGGAAATATTTTAACGAATAAAATAATTGCCATAATAAAGATGATAATACGAGCCCTGAAGCGAAAAATTCAAGCAGCTGGAAGTACCTTATGAATTTACATTATATTTCCGGATTTACCCGGTGCATTATTGTTTGATCGCTGCGATGATAAAAAATGCAAGAAGCGGCTTAAATAATAAAAGGTGTCAAAATTTGACATTTCGCTAACATACATACAGGCTGCCATAAGAAAAAAATAAGTTTGGTTCATTTCCGGTCAATCCCTTGGCGAAAAAAAATATTCATTTGTTTTACTGCATTGTACTTAAAAAATTGTCTGTATTATGTCAAAAAAAATTTTTGGTACCACTGAAAATAACGAAATTATAGCCATATTTTGAAAATCGCATTTTCTTGTTTTTTCAAGAGCGTTGAAACGATGTGATATTAAAATTTTTTGTAAATGAATTATTAATATTCGAAAAAATCTCTACTAGTTTGTCAATTTAACCGACTTTCTATCTCCAATAATAACAAAGATACCCATACAGACCAACGTCAAATGGGACACCCTGTATATTTTTGAAAAGTGGGGGGGGAGGGATATTAAAGGTTGAAAATTTGTGCCATAAAAAAACAAAACTTCCATGAAAATATCATACATTGAATAATTTTTTTTTGTATTTTTATATTTTACCGTTATAAGTTGCCTTTTTACGTTCTGTATCTTTGAAAAGGCCGAAACAAAATAGGTCTGAAATGGCCGAAATAAAAAAAAGCCAAACGATAAAAGACCGATGTGGGAAAATAGTCGAAAGAAAAAAACAAATCATTCAAGAAATAGACGATTTTCTCAAGTTTTTCTTGGAATTTTCCGGCGAAAATTGTAACACTAATAAATAATAGTACCATACACGATTGTACAAGATTTTGTAAAAATGTTTATAAAAATAAAAAAGTTATTAAGTTTTTTCCAACTAAAGTCCAAAAAAAGGTTAATAAAATACAAAACAATTCAAGAAATCGACGATTTTCTCAAGTTTTTCTTGGAATTATCCGCCAAAAATTGTAACACTGATAAATGATAGTACCATACATGGTTGTACAAAAATTTGTAAACATTTTTACAAAAATAAAAAAGTTATTAAGTTTTTTCCAACTAAGTTCCCAAAAAAGGTGAATAAAATATACAAAATAATTCAAGAAATCGACGATTTTCTCAAGTTTTTCTTGGAATTTTCCGCCGAAAATTGTAAGACTGTTAAATGAAAGTATTATACACGATTGTACCAAAGTTTGTAAACATTTTTACAAAAATAAAAAAGGTATTAAATTTTTTCCAACTAAAGTCCCAAAAAAGGTGAATAAAATACAAAATAATTCAAGAAATTGACGATTTTCTCAAGTTTTTCTTGGAACTTTTCGGCGAAAATTGTAACACTGATAAATGATAGTACCATACACGGTTGTACAAAAATTTGTAAACATTTTTATAAAAATAAAAGAGTTATTAAGTTTTTTTCCAACTAAAGTCCCAAAAAAGATGTATAAAAAACAAAATAATTCAAGAAATCGACGATTTTCTCCAGTTTTTCTTGGGATTTTCCGCCTAAAATTGTAAGAGTATTAAATGAAAGTACTATACACGATTGTACCAAATGTTGTAAACATTTTTACAAAAATAAAAAAGATATTAAATTTTTTCCAATTAAAGTCCCAAAAAAGGTGAATAAAATACAAAATAATTCAAGAATCGACGATTTTCTCATTTTTTTTTGGAATTTTCCGCCGAAAATTGTAACACTGATAAAATGATAGTACCATACACGATTGTATAAAATTTTGTAAAAATGTTTATAAAAATAAAAAAGTTATTAAGTTTTTTCCAACTAAAGTCCCAAAAAAGGTGAATAAAATACAAAACAATTCAAGAATCGACGATTTTCTCAAGTTTTTCTTGGAATTTTTCGCCGAAAATTGTAACACTGATAAAATAATAGTACCATACACGATTGTACAAAATTTTGTAAAAATGTTTATGAAAATAAAAGAGTTATTAAGTTTTTTTCCAACTAAAGTCCCAAAAAAGATGTATAAAAAACAAAATAATTCAAGAAATCGACGATTTTCTCAAATTTTTCTTGAAATTTTCCGCCCAAAATTGTAACAGTGATAAATGATAGTACTATACAGGGTGGTGATTATTTTGATGCTCACCATTGGTATCTTTTAAAGTTAAGATTTTTATGGCTATTAAAAATCTGAAAGAAAATTTAAACACATTGCAAAATTATAGCCAAAAATCTAAAAAATGTGATTTTAGAAAATAATTTATATTTTCCAAACCATTACTGCTACATCAATGAAATTTGGTACTTTTAAATTGTTGACTATTCTGAGTTAAATGACGTAAAAAAAATTTTTTTGACCTCCTAGATTCGAAGCCGCGATATTCAACTTATTTATTTCTTATGGCCGCCAGGCCGCCATGTTGGATTTTTACATCATCAGATAATAAATAATAATACATTTTCAGATTGCTCGGCTTCGAATCTAGGAGGCCAAAAAATTATTTTTTGACGTCATTTAATTCAGAATAGTCAACAATTTAAAGGTACCAAATTTCATTGATGCAGCAGTAATGGTTTGGAAAATATAAATTATTTTCTAAAATCACATTCTTTAGATTTTTGGCCATAATTTTGCAATGAGTTTAAATATCTTAAATTTTCTTTCAGATTTTTAATGGCCCTAAAAATGCGCAACTTTTCTTTCATTTAACCGACCTCGTATCTCTTCCACTTTAAAAGATACCAATGGTGAGCATCGAAATAATCACCACCCTGTATACGATTGTATAAAATTTTGTAAAAATATTTATAAAAATAAAAAAATTATTAAGTTTTTTCCAACTAAAGTCCTAAAAAAAGATGAGTAAAATACAAAATAATTAAAAATCGACGACTTTCTCAAGTTTTTCTTGGAATTTTCTGCACAAAATTGTAACACTTATAAATGATAGTACCATACACGGTTGTAGAAAAATTTGTAAAAATGTTTATAAAAATTAAAATAGTTATTAAGTTTTTTCCAACTAAAGTCCCAAAAAGGTGAATAAAATACAAAATAATTCAAGAAATTCACGATTTTTTCAAGTTTTTCTTGGAATTTTCCAGGGAAAATTGTACCAGTGATAAATAATAGTGCCACACACCACTGTACAAAATTTTAGCAAAATATTTATAAAAATAAAAAAGCAATTAATTTTTTTTTCAAATAAAGCCCCAAAAAAGGTGACTAAAATACTAAATTGAGTTTTGTGATTCGCTTATTTTCTTTCGGCCTTTTGAATTCGTGCAATTTATTCTCTTCTCCAATTCGTCCATTTATCGCTCTTTGGTTCTTTTGTCAATGTATTTTTGTTTAAGATTTTGTCCCCAAAATTATAGTTTATTATTAAGGAGATTTTTGTTTGTTTTAAATTTCGACCGCTTGTTTCAAATTATTTCACAGATAATGTTTGTCCCGAATTCAATCAATTTGGAGGACCAATTTTACAAATTTGTTTAAGGGCTAAAAATTACTAGTTACGCCTCTGAAGAGAACTTTAATAATTGTATTTTGCAAATTGCTGGCGTTATAAGTTTTAAATTAAACATGTTGTTTCTTTGTAATGGTAGCGAGGAAAAAAGCAAGGGTCGTACATTCGATGGAATTAATTGGGGGCACTTCCGGTGGAATTCCTTAGCTACACGCCATGTTCACTTTCCTCGACGAAAGAGTTGAGAGACAAAATCCCGGGATTTTTTAACAATAACACGGGAAGTTCCTCATGTCACTAATTTCTCTTCTAACTCTCTTGATCAAAATAACAAATCTAAGCGGGAGAGATAAAATTCTAAAGAAGGGTTTAAAAATAATCCTCCAGAACGCATTGTACTTGTAGATCGTACACAATTTTTGGAGGAATTTTTGAAGTTAGTTTGACCTATTTCTTTAATTATAGAGTAATGAACTCTAGTTTTATGAACGAATTTTATGATTGTACTTTATAATTCTTCGTTGTGTAAAATGTTGTAAGCGTTGTAAAACAAGCGTTTTAGTATTAGTGTGATAAGAGTGCGTGTATATGGTGCGGGTATTGATGATAAGCCAAGAACAACGCGTAGGGCTGTAATTTTTATTTGTTCTGGAAGTCTGCAGTTTACACTTTGCAAGATAAGTGTGCACGTGTTAAAGTTTGAAAATAGAAACTATAGCAGCTGCGTTTCTGCAAAGCTCGTGTAGGTATTCACCCCCATGTTATGGACTGTTTATTAGAGATTTTTAGGGGGAGACATTATATAACAAGAAGTGTTAAAGTGATGGATAAGAATAGGGAAGTTACTTTATACTTTGATGTCAAGAGGTCAGTATTTACACGTGCTAAATTCGACCATGCTTATCAATAAGGGACCAATTTTTAGAAAAATTGAAAAATTGGCACATACGAGATAGTTGAATTATTCTGGAGTCATAATCCAATTTTGCTTGGTCCATATTTAAGTTTTGTACTAAAGCCAGAATGACCTACCTCCAGAGTTTTGCACGTGGATGGTTGAAATTTAGTAGGTGAAACAAATTTAACTCTTCGTCGAAACATTTTTTTATGCGCCCCCCCTGATAAAAGTTATTCAAATTTCAATATACAGGGTGACCCAGTCATTTGCCCACGGTCTATAGCTTCATTGCTATAAAACATATCGACTTACGGTTTTCACCAACATATAGATACATGCATGCCCCACAATTTAAAAATATTTTCGATATATACAGGGTGTCCCATCATGGCCTACTGAACCAAAGTTATATTTTTTTAAATGAAACACCCAGTATATTATGACGTTTTTGGATTCCTTAGCAAAAAATAATTATACTTTGTATAAACTTTTATGGCTCTATAATCACTCGTTTTGCTGATATTTGCCCATTAAGCCAAAAAAAGATCAATATTTGAAAAATCACTGCTGTAAAACAGATGAACATTTTGGCTTGAAATTTTGTCAAAAATTTTTCAACATCGTCTAGTCTACAACTATCATGTCAAATTTAAGTTTGTGATATTTTTTTTCAAGGTGCCTTATAAAACGCAAATTGAACAGTTACACGAAATTTTCAAATGGAACACCCTGTATATTTTAACGTCAGTCGATGGCATTTTTTACAAGTTTTTTATTGATATAATGTTTGTATGGTAGCTTATCAATGGTTTAGGAGATATTAATATCCAAAATGAGAAATAGTGAAAATAGACAAAATAGCACTCTTGGTGAATTTTTTTCAGGATTTTTTTTAATTTGCCTAAAACTTATTTGTGTCTTTCTCTATTTTGCTTTTTTAATAATGTTGTTATACTACAAAGCAGTTTTTGTTGCTTTACAACACAAATAAAATCGAAACTTGCAATTATCAATTTTGGTTTTCTAAATTTCAGTATGTTTTGAAAATTTAACAACTGATGTTACCAAGGAAACCCCTATTTTGTTGAATTTCGTTTTTACGCTCTCTTCTGATAACTAGAAGCGGATTTCTTTCAGCTTCACCATATTTGCCATTTTTTTCTTTAGAAGAGTTCACTATATCGGTTTAGTTATTGCCAAAAGTACAGAAAAAGGCGTTATAACAAAACTCAACAAAATAAGGGTTTCCTTTGTAACATCAGTTGCTAAATTTTCAAAGCATACTGAGACTTAGAAAACCAAAATTGATAATTGCAAATTTCGATTTTATTTTTGTTATAAAACAACAAAAACTAGTATTGAAATAAAACAACATTATAAAAAAAGCAAAATAGAGAAAGACAGAATTAAATAATAGGCAAATATAAAAAAAAATCCTCAATAAAATTCATCAAGAAAACTATTTTGTCTATTTTTCACTGTTTCTCAATTTGGATATTAATATCTCTTAAAACATTGATAAGCGACCATACAAACATTATATCAATAAAAAGCTTATAAAAAATGCCATCGATTGATGTTAAAATATACAGGGTGTTCCATTTGAAAATTTCGTTTAATTGTTCAATTTGCGTTTTATAAGGCACCCTGATAAAAAATATCACAAACTTAAATTTGACATGATAGTTGTAGACTAGACGATGTTGAAAAATTTTTGACAAAATTTCAAGCCAAAATGTTCATCTGTTTTAGAACAGCGATTTTTCAAAAATTGATCTTTTTTTGGCTTAAATGGCAAATATCACCAAAACGAGTGATGATAGACCCATAAAAGTTTATACAAAGTATAATTATTTTTTGATAAGAAATCCAAAAATGTCAAAATATACTGGGTGTTCCATTTAAAAAAATATAACTTTGGTTCAGTAGCCCATGATGGGATACCCTGTATACCGGGTGGAAATGAAACTAGGGCCACCCCTGGCATTTCTTTATTTATGAAAATAGAAAATTAGAATTTTAGTATCTTATATGATCTAAGAAAACAAATTTTATGGATCGAATAAATCTTTCATTTTACTTCCGGTTTATCAGGAAATGGCACCCACTTTCTTATTTTAAATGTAACCCCCTGATTTTTTCTACGTAAAATCAAACATTGATTAGTTTTAAGTATGTTTATGACAAAAAAAATTTTTTTTTCAAAACTTTAAGAAAAAATGTTGAATTTTTTTTTAGTAAAAAATTTGAGTAAAACCTACAAAAACTATTTTTAAATAATACAAATACGTAAAATAAATCGTAATTTATAAAATTTATTTCACCGTTGTTGAGATATTATTTTTTTTAATTTTCAAGAAGCGTTTTTTGGAAATATCTTTACTTTTTTAAATGGGATGATATAAGGGCCACCCCCTAATTAAATAGAGGGTTTTTTTCCGGTTACTGTGATTTCCCATATGTATGTTTAAAAATAATTTTTGTAGGTTTTACTCAAATTTTTTACCAAAAAAAAAATCAAATTTTTTTCTTAAAGTTTTGAAAAAAAATATTTTTTTGTCATAAACATACTTAAAATTAACCAATGTTTGATTTTACGTAGAAAAAATCAGGGGGTTATATTTAAAATAAGAAAGTGGATGCCATTTCCTGATAAACCGGAAGTAAAATTAAAAATTTATTCAATCCATAAGATTTGTTTTCTTAGATCATATAATATACTAAAATTTTAATTTTTTATTTCCATAAATAAAGAAATGTCAGGGATGGCCCTAGTTTCATTTCCACCCGGTATATCGAAAATATTTTTAAATTGTGGGGCATGCATGTATCTGTAATTTCATAAATTTAATGATTTTTGTGCGACACCCTGTATAAATTTCAGTTAATTTTATTTTTTTTTATTTAAATCAAGTATACTTTGGATTTTGTATATCTTTAAGCCAATAAGATGCTAAATTTTACCGAGGTAAATTTTACCTCGTCGTTCACTTATTTTTAATACAGCCAATATAATGTCCAAAAAAGTTAATTTGGCAAAGAGAAAATCCAAATAATAATTGATTTAAATAAAAAAAATATAATAAGAAAGTATATTATACAGAATGTTCCACAAAAATCATGAAAATTTATCAATTTTAAAATTGCTGTAACTTTTTAAGGAGTTGAAAAAACATAATAGTTCATAGGAAAATTTTTGTTCAGAATGACATTTACCATCTAAAAAAATTTTTTGCTGGAAAAAAAGTGAGACACCCTGTATATGTTGGCGAAAACCGCAAGTCGATATGTTTTATAGCAAAGAAGCTATAGACTGTGGGCATATGACTGGGTCACCCTGTATGTGTTAAGATTTATTTTGTATTTAATATTTTAAATAGTTACATTTATGTTATTGACAACTTACATCTCTTAAAGTCAAATGTTAGTTTGTAAAATCAAATAATTTTATTTTTTTTAAGATGACATATGTTATACCAAATTACTCAGAAAAAATACTAATTCCGAATATGTGTAAATCCAATTTGGCTGCCATAAGAAAAAATAAGTTTGGTTCATTTCCGGTCAATCCGTTAGGAAAAAAAATATTCATTTGTTTCACTGCAATGTACACAAAAAATTGTCTGTATTATGTCAAAAAACTTTTTTGGTACCACAGATAATAAAGAAGTTATAGCCATATTTTAAAAATCGCATCTTCTTGTTTTTTCAAGATAGCGTTGCAACGATGCGATATTCAAATTTTTTGTAAATGAATTATTAATATTCGAAAAAATCTCTACTGCTTTGTCCATTTAATGGATATTCTATCTCCAATAATAACAAAGATACCCATACAGTCTACCATCAAATGGGACACCCTGTATAGTTTCGTGACTCTTTCGAAAACCCTTTAAATCCGCTTAAATAGGAAAAAAAATCTTTTAAAAATCTGTAATTGTTCAAAATAAATGTGCCAAAAATGTAATATTTTTTAAACTTCGATAATGCCTTTTTGATTGACTATGATTTTTAAACAAATACATTAAGTTCTTTTATATTAACGACACGTAAATCTATGAATATTTAAGTGATACTTTAACATGTTTACGATAAATGACGCCAGGCAAGTGCCGTATTAATCCGTTTGATGCGGAAAAAAATTATTTGCTAAAAATATTTGTTTTTAAAAGTAATTTTTATTTAATTAATATGAATAATTTTTAAATTTTTAACTTAAAATTAAGCGAATGTGTTGCTGTTAAATTTTTTAACTTGGTAATTGTGGCCACGTGTGTTCTTAATCTTCAGCTGTTGCTCTTAAAATGTTAACAAAAAAATACTTCAGGTGCTTGGGGCTCAGCTGAGGTTAGAGAAAGGGTTTTTAGTTTTATACACTCTTGGTTTACCTGTTGTAATGAACCAGGTGAACTCTACACACAAATTCAATAAATTGTAAATCACGTTACGAAATACTTCAATTGCAGTTTTCTTCTTTTGATCATAAAGTTATGAAGAAAATAATAATGACGCGATTTTTCTTATTAATTATTAATGATATAAGAGGTTTAATTTTAGTTATTTCATCATTGGTTAAGGAGTTTAGGGCAGCTGCTTCAAAGTAAAACATGTGTTGTGGTAGTAGCAACTGCAGCACATTCCAAATAACCAGGTGGTGTATCTTCAGGACCCAAAAGAATTTTCTATTGTTTCATTTTTCTAACTGTTGAGTTTGATATGTTAAAAACCTTAATTGTGGTTTAAGATTAATGCATGGAGAACAAAACGTAATAAACGTATCAATTTAAAAAGCGTAGTGTAGGTGTTTTCTTGTTTCGCGTTTCCTTTAAACGCTCCAGTGATTCTTGAAGAGAACTCAAAAACAATGACGACACATTCCTTAAATTCCGTTCACACGAAAATCAACCCGAGGTATTTTAATCAAAATGTTTACAGTTTATAAAATTATTGTAATTAGCATCATTTTTTCTGAAATTAAATTCACGAATTTTGATTTTCAAAGGTAGTACAGTAAAGTTCCAAAAAATTTTTTTGGCTTAATACAGATAATTTTTTGTGTACAATGCAGTAAAACAAATGAATATTATTTTTCGCCAACGGATTGACCGGAAATGAACCAAACTTATTTTTTTCTTATGGCAACCATATTGGATTTACACATATTCGGAATTAGTGTATTTTTTTGAGTAATTTGATATATCATATGTAATATTTTAAGAAAAATAGAAATAATTTTATTTTACAAACCAAAAATGGCCTTGAATAGATGTAAACTGTCAATACATATGTGTTAAGATTTATTTTACATTTAATATTTTAAATACTTACATTTATGTTATTGACAATTTACATCTCTTAAAGTCCAATGTTAGTTTGTAAAATCAAATAATTTTATTTTTTTTTAAATATGACATATGGTATACCAAATTACTCAGAAAAAAATACTGATTCCGAATATGTGTAAATCCAATATGGCTTCCATAAGAAAAAAATAAGTTTGATTCATTTCCGGTCAATACGTTAGCGAAAAAAAATATTCATTTGTTTTACTGCATTGTATACAAAAAAATGTCTGTATTATGTCAAAAAACTTTTTTGGTACCACAGATAATAAAGAAGTTATAGCCATATTTTAAAAATCGCATTTTCTTGTTTTTTTTTTAAGATAGCGTTGGAACGATGCGATATTCAAATTTTTTGTAAATGAATTATTAATATTCAGAAAAATCTCTACTACTTTGTCCATTTAACCGACTTTCTATCTCCAACAATAACAAAGATACCCATACAGTCCAACGTCAAATGGGACACCCTGTATATAATGGGTGCTTGTCATTGTAAGATTTGATGAATTCGTTATTCGCTATTAAAAATTATTAAAGCCTGGGAAATCGGAAATGATAATTTCATATTCCTCTCGGGTAATGACATGTGTCTTAACTTGTTAACAAAACAAGCAGAGGCGTAGTCGTGAGGGGGGCGGGAAATGTAATCCAAATAGGAAAGACTCCTTAATAAGGAACTATGTACACTTGTGTTTATTTATGTAATAAGGAGTGCGGGTGGATGCACTTGTGGTGAAAAAATCGAACATAAAGTGCAAGCTCCACATACCACATACACGTACAACACGTTCCGGTCAATATATAAGCAAGAATTTCCGGCCAGGGCCGGATTTAAGAAGGGTGCGCCGTCATTCAAGACAACAACCTTTCGCAACCTCCAACTTCCTTTCATTGTCAACAAAAAATTATAATACTATCATATAAAATATTGCTTTTTTCGACCGATTAGATATACAGAGGGGTGCACAAAAAAACGGCCAACGATGTAGCTTCGTTATTTATTATCCGATTTTAATAAGTGATATGTCAAATTAAATGGTTTGAAGAATAATACTATCAAATAATAAAAGATAAATTTTATTTTTGAAAACATTCGAGAAGGAGGAGGCAACTTTTTTTTTTCAAATGGCAACATATTTTTTTCGATTAAGAAAAATCATTAACAAAAATAATCTAAACCAATTATACCAATAATTTTTTTTAAATTAATTTTTTTTTTAATTTTTTTATTATTAATTTTTTTAATTTAATTCAATTGTTTTTTTTTGTTTTTGAGTTTTGAGTTTTTTATTTTTTTAAATCTTATTTTTTACTTTATTATTAATAATTTTTAATTTATTCATATTTTTTTTTAATTTATTAATAATAAATTAAAAAACAAAATTTAAAAAAATAAAAAACTGAAAACCCTAAAACAAAAAAAAAACAATTGAATTAAATTAAAAAAATAATAATAATAATAATAAATAAAAAAAAAAAAATAAGAAAAAAAAATTTTTAAAAATTAATTTAAAAGAAATAATGGTATAATTGGTTTAGATTATTTTTGTTAATGATATTTTTCAATCGAAAAAAATATGTTGCCATTTGAAAAAAAAAAGTTGCCTCCTCCTCCTCCTCTGATGTTTTTAATAATAAAATTAATTTTTTTATTATCTGATAGTAGTATTCTTCAAACCATTTAATTTGACATATCACTTATTAAAATCGGATAAAAAATAACGAAGCTACATCGTTTTTTGTGCACCCCTCGGTATAAAATCCGAATATTCTGGAAAAGAATTATAATTTTTTAAAATTTTTACGGTATTTCAAAACGCTGTATTTTAAAAAGTACGGGTTGGATCGCGCTAATATTGCTTTATTCGTTATCAGGGAGACCAAAGTAACAGATAGCGTCAAAAAATAACGAAAAAAATTAAGCTTGGCGTTTGATGAACTTGTGGAAGACTCGGTATACACGATATTTCTTTATAATAGTAATTTAGTAGTTTGCATGTCTGGTTTCCCCCGAAAGCCCCAACCCAACTAAACATCCGGTCTCCGATAGTCGATTAATTCCGTCTTCCACCTGACGCTCACTTTGTACTTTATTCACCTGCTGCCCCCACGTACTCGCACTATTCTCTGGTGTCTTGCGTCTTGTGCAAGATCACACTCCGCGCAGTCTTTGATCTTAAGACTCTTCATCGTGACGATCACAGAAACGTTTCATAATCGCGAGTGATTGTTTTTGCTGAAACTATGCTGCGTTTTGAGCCTGATTTGAACACCTCTTTACCAAATGGATTAGTTTTCGATATCACCAGGTATAATATCATATTTTAAACACGCTGTATATAGGATGGTCACTCTTAAGGGGGGTCTTGTGAACCTAAAAATTTTCTTCTTAAATTATGCAAAACTCCCAAATTGCAATCGAAAAAGTTAAGCGATTACAAAAATATGGAAATTTCAGATTTTTCATGATATTTCAGGACAAGAGCAAGATATCTCGGATTTCTAAATAGCTTCTAAAGAAGTTTAAAAAGGGGCAACTTTTTTCTAATTTAACCAATTTTGTAACTCTTTAGGTTCACAAGATCCCAATGGTGTGCACCGTAAGAGTGACCACCCTGTATAAGATTTTTATAATTTATTCGCTAAATTTTGGGAAGCGTTGCAAAAATCTAGGAACAGACTGTATAATTTTTAATTACCTACTCTCTATACACATCTATTGAAATAATTAATGATAATAAAATAAAAATATATAATTTGCGACCCACCTGCAGGTATTTTGTAAAAAAACGTCATAAAACGCCTTAGAATTGCGAATTAACATTATGACATCGCGTTAATTGCAGATTGCAGGAAAGGAAAGTGTCTATAGATTATTAATCAAGGACGGTTCTTAGGAGGTAAAAGCTTTTATACATTTCTTCTTATAAGGATAAAACTCAACTAGAATGAGAATGAATTAATTAACGACCAATTTAATAACTAATTAAACAAATGATTTGAAAAATTTGTGTGTTCTTTTTACTTTACATGTAGTGCGCTCGTTTCAGAAGCAGGTACCGTATACAAACTGAAAGCGCCTGTGATCACAGAACTATAACGTGAAGATAGCCCATTACTATGACGTGAAGTTTGCAATCAATTTTTTTTTCTATATAATGTTGGTTTAAAAGGAAATTAATTAGATTTAAGTACGTAAACATGTCACGATAATTAAGAAAAATTTACATGCAATTATTGAGAGTACGATTAACTTAGTTAAATTGCACGAAAAAGTAATTATTTCCGTAATTCATTTTTCTACTTTTAATATCCATTAACTAATAAATAGCTTGTACACCACTGTGATTATTTTAATATCACTTAAACCCTAATAAATTATTCGTAACAAAAATTTTAGTTTCTTTTTTCATTAATACAGGGTGTTCGGTTAAATGGCCCTTGCTTTGTCATTTTTTTATACTTAATCAAATACTATACAGGGTGTCCCATTTGACGTTGGACTCTATGGGTATCTTTGTTATTATTGGAGATAGAAAGTCGGTTAAATGGACAAAGTAGTTTATTAATAATTCATTTACAAAAAATTTGAATATCGCATATTTCCAACGGTATCTTAAAAAAAAACAAGAAAATGCGATTTTTAAAATATGGCTATAACTTCTTTATTTTCTGTGGTACCAAAAAATTTTTTTGACATAATACAGACAATTTTTTGTGTACAATGCAGTAAAACAAATTAATATTTTTTTTCGCTAACGGATTGACCGGAAATGAACCAAACTTACTTTTTTCTTATGGCAGCCATATTGGATTTACACATATTCGGAATCAGTATTTTTTTCTGAATAATTTGGTATACCATATGTCATATTTCAAAAAAAATTAAATTATTTGATTTTACAGACTTTAAGAAATGTAAATTGTCAATAACATAAATGTAACTATTTAAAATATTAAATGTAAAATAAATCTTAACACATATGTATTGACAGTTTTCATCTATTCATGGCCATTTTTGGTTAATAAAATAAAATTATTTATATTTTTCTTAAAATATTACATATGATATATCAAATTACTCAGAAAAATACACTAATTCCAAATATGTGTAAATCCAATATGGCTGCCATAAGAAAAAAATAAGTTTGTTTCATTTCCGGTCAATCCGTTGGCGAAAAAAAATATTCATTTATTTTACTGCATTGTACACAAAAAATTGTCTGTATTATGTCAAAAAAGTTTTTTGGTACCACCGAAAATAACGAAGTTATAGCCATATTTTGGAAATCGCATTTTCTTGTTTTTTCAAGATGGCGTTGGAACGATGCGATATTCAAAGTTTTTGTATATGAATTATCAATATTCGAAAAAATCTCTACTACTTTGTCCATTTAACCGACTTTCTATCTCCAATAATAACAAAGATACCCATACAGTCCAACGTCAAATGGGACACACTGTATATTACGCGATTTTGCGCAAAAAACGTCCGATTTCGGGTTATGTTTAGGTGTTTGGAGGTCTTCACGTCAAATGGGACACCCTGTATATTTATATACTTAAAATAATAAAAAATTCCGAGTGATACCGAAGATAAACGGAATAAACCGAATACCACAATTTTTTAACAAGTCGATTATTTCTTTAACTAGAAAAGTTAGAAAAAAATGTTTTGGATAAAAGTTATTTCTTTCGTAAAGACGAATTAGAATATGTTTATTACAAACATATAACAAACTCGGTTTTCAAGACATCAATAGCAACTTTTTCTTATTTTAAATGGACGCCATATTGAATTTTTCAACAGGTAAATTACATTTTTTTTTCTGGTTACAACGACGTATCCATGTTTGAAGTAATATTTCAATTATTTGAATTAAATTAAGTAAGCTATCACTTTTTGACAGAACCTCTTTAAACAAATGACAATTCGAGCTGTCATTTTTGATTATTATCCAAAACATGTCATATTGTTCATTTAGTTAGTGGATACGTTGTCATTTGTAAATGATTAAACAATCACTAAAACTAATTAATTCTAACTTGATGTACAACAAACCGATATAATAATCTAAAGTGACAGCTTTGTTTAAAAAAAGACCTGTCGAAAAGTCATGGCTTACTTAATTTAATTCAAATTATGTTAAATATTTCCTAGTCTGTTACTTCAAACATGAATTGTAATACATTGTCGAAAGCAGAAAAAAATGCAATTTATTTGTGGAAAAATTCACTATGATACCCATTTAAAATAAGAAAGTTGCTATTGATATCTTGAAAACCGAGTTTGTTATATGTTTGTAAAAAACATATTTAGATTAGTCTTTATAAAACATATAACTTTTATCCGAAACATTTTTTTGTAACTTTTCTAGTTAATGAAATAATCGACTTTTTTAAAAATTGCATATTTCGGTTTTTTTCGTTTATCTCCGGTATGGCTCGGAATTTTTGATAATTTTAGATGGCATCTAAATGAGTATAAAAAACTGCAAAACGTTGCCCTTTTAACCGAATCTGTAACTTTATTAATAACAAAGATGCCCATGCAATGCAACTCAAATTGGGACACCCTGTATAATAAATAATTTTAAAATTTAACATTTAATTTACATACAACACACAATACAATGTTAGTGTATATTGGGTTGCATAAAATTCATTTCTATTCCGCACTTCTAATCCTTGACAATGCAAAGTATACCCGATTGTAACCGATTTACTTCGGAAATGCACGAATATGGCCCCAGAATCAAGGAACATAAAAATGACTTGTTAAAGCTTGTCAAGCATCACATAAGTCTGTACTTTATTGACGTTTGAAGACAAAAGATATTTGTTTATTTTGATATAATCTAAAGTAACAGCTTGAGTCGTCATTTGTTTTAACTAGACCTGTCAAAATGTTCAAATAATGTCAAATATTTCATAGTTTGTTACTTCAAACATAAATTGTAGTACATTGAAAGCAGAAAAAAAATGCAATTTATTAGTTGAAAAATCCAATATGGCGCCCATTAAAAATAAGAAAGTTGCTGTTGATATCTTGAAAACCGAGTTTGTGATACGTTTGTAAAAAACATATTTAAATTCGTCTTTACGAAATAAATAACTTTGATCCGAAACAATTTTTTCTAGAGTTAATAAAATAATCGATTTTTTCAAAAATTGAATTTTTTCGTTTATCTTCGGAATTGCTCGGAATTTTTGATTATAGGACACCCTGTATATTTCGTGCTTCTTTATTTTATTAAATGATAAAAGTAGCGAGACCTACTTATTAATTATGAAATTTCCCACTGTTTTATGTGTAATATGAAATAAACGCACAACTCACACCTGCGCATTTATTATCGTCGTTAAATCATTTTTTTAATATTCGTGTTTCATAACTTCACTTTTTGTTGTATTAAGCACATTTTAAAACTGAAGCTAACATGATAATTTAAAAAGTGATGCCAAGATGGTTCAAAAAATGAAGCCAACATCATAAAGTGAAGCTAACATGAATTACTATAATACAGAGTGATTCTTTTATTAAAATTATTCGAAGTAGAGTATTGTTTTTAATCATCAAGCGTGAATTCTTAAACTTTCAAAGCGTTAAGCGTGTAATTAAGTAATTAATTACAGTGTTTATAATTAAAAGCGATTAATTCTAGCGTTTTGTTTGTTTTTTTACAGTGAGGCGCTTTTTACTGGACCTGAGAGTAGTGTTTCCCTCGATTATGCTAAGGTAGGTGTGAATTTGGCTAAATTTTTGTTAAAAATTAAGTACAGTTAACTTATATAATTTAAGTGCTTGTGGTTGAAGCAATTCGGAGGAACAGATGTGCCTTTTCAACCCTGTGAATGGTGAGGACCATATGGTGTAGCCTCCATTATTTAATTTTCAACCCAAAATAATGTCTACTCTTACAAATTCACATCTGGTTCATGATCCATCCCATGTTTCGACTTTTGTTACGCTCATTATTTACTTAAATTGTACACTAAACGTTTTAAAATTGGGAATTTTGATTACGTGTAGATGGCGGTATTTTGACATAAAAGTAACAAAATGGAGGAAGGCGAGTAAACTACTACTAGCTTTAACAAATGACCATCAGAGGTCTCGTATCTAAGCAGGAAGTGTTAATTGATATTGTTTTTTGTTTGTATAAATTTTTGAGGGTTTAGTTTTAGTGACCGCAGGAATTAATTTTATTTGTTATGAAATGAAGTGATCGTATTGCATGACATTAAATTCAAACGACGCGAATGTAAATGAACTTAAGTTGGTCCCAGTGGTGCCACTGTAGCCTCAGGCTTAAGCTCAACTTGTTATTACTTATTACGTGAATGTAAATGTATGAATGTGAACTCGCCAGCCGGACACATCCGGTCACAACGCCGTCTAAGTCTAGAGTATATAAAATATTAAAAAAAAAAAACACTGTAATCATGTTTAATTCTTGATGCACTTCAAGATAATTAATCTTAAACTATTTTTCGAATTATTTTGTATTGGGATGAGGTTTTTATTTTGAAGCAGGAATTCTTTAGTGGCAGATGTGCACGCTTTAGGGCGGAAGGATGGGGCTCTTTGGTACCCCATGGTAAAAGGGATTTGATGAAGGGCTCGACCGCCCTTGTGCTAAATTAATGGGCACACACGTGTTTAACAAGAGACGCGTTCCGGAAACATGATACCAACACAAATATACGCCCGAAATTAGATATAGCAAAAATTTGATCCAAATTTTTAGTGAGTATTAGTATTCGTATAATCAAAGTTATTGTGATAAAAAACAATTAACACGTGCTCAAGTAGCGCACGTGTTACTTTTTGTTTCTTTCAATTCTTATAAACAATAGTCGCAGGTGGAAACAATCACCAATTATAAGCCCAAACTGGTATATCTAACAATACCTAGATTTTGTAGATACGTGAAAGCTGTGCTTAGTGTAAATGGCGCTCCCATCTTGCGCACCTCTTTCAACGACATTCGTTTGTTTTGTAACCTATAAATGTTTGCTTAGATTACCCACAACAGGTAGAGGTTGGGTAAGTGAGGTTGAGGTACTCGAAATAAAGAGAGAGTATCCTAAAGCCGCAACTAAGCGCGACCTTGCAATGTTGCGGATGATGACCTTTTGCGCATGCAAAATACCTAAGTCACTTTAAACTAATCATAATTTTTTTTGCTAAAATTTTGGCACAAATTCTGAGTTTTGAACAAAAATTATACAGGGTGTCTCACTTTTTTTTCCAGCAAAATTTTTTTAGATAGTAAATGTAATTCTGAACAAAAAATTTCCTATGAACTATTATGTTTTTTCGACTCCTTAAAAAGTTACAGCAATTTTAAAATTTCACAAATTTAATGATTTTTAAGGAACACCCTGTATAATATTTTTTCTTATTATATTTTTTTATTTAAATCAATTATTATTTGGATTTTTTCTTTGCCAAATTGGTTTTTTAACAAAATTAAAATTAAATGAGATTTATACAGGGTGTCCCACAAAAATCATTAAATTTTAAAATTGCTGTAACTTTTTAAGGAGTCGAAAAAACATAACAGTTCATGGGAAAATTTTTGTTCAGAATAACATTTACTATCTAAAAAAATTTTTGCTGGAAAAACAGTGAGACACCCTGTATATGATCTTACATTAAAGTTCGAGCAATTTCAAACTGTTAGTAGGATACTTTATAAATTCCATTTTATTATGATTTTTCTTATTTAAATTTAACAATTAAAATGCTCCTATTAGTTCAAAAAAAAGCATTGGGCATAGACAAAATCCAAAGTATAAAATTTATTTAAATTTAAAAAATATACAGGGTGATTCAGACCACTCATGCCACTCATTTATCTCGAGAACGCGTTATCGCACATTACTAAAATAAAAAACTTAAACACCAAAGTAAACCTAAAGAATCCATTGGTGAACTTATTTTTTTCCGGAACAACCCGGAACTATCCGGAACCGGAGGTAACTTTGATTATTTAAATGGCAACATAGGTCGAGTTTGGTATGGTTTGATAGGTCTTTCAAAAACAAATAACTTTTATTAAAATATTTTTTTAATATTTTCCATAGTTTAGAATTTATTCGAAAAACAAAAAAAAAATTTAAAAAAAGTAAATAAAAATTATTGCATGTTTTGAAGAGTTTTATAAATTTATAAAGTCTTTCTACAAATTCTAATGTCTTACCAACTTTAAATATCATACTTGTCCATATTTCAACAAAATTCTTCAAAATATGCAATAATTATTATTTACTTTTTTTTAACATTTTTTTTTGTTTTTCTAATAAATTCTAAAGAATGGAAAATATTAAAAAAATATTTTAATAAAAGTTGTTTTTTTTAAAAGACCTATCAAATCACTCAAACTCGACTTATGTTGCAATTTAAAAAATCAAAGTGATATCCGGTTCCGGATAGTTCCGGGTTGTTCCGGAAAAATATAATTTTGATAGGTCTTTTAAGAACAAACAACTTTTATAAAAATATTTTTTTAATATTTTCCATAGTTTAGAATTTATTCGAAAAACAAAAAAAAATTGTTAATAAAGGCAAATAAAAATTATTGGATATTTTGAAAATTTTTATAAATTTATAAACTCTTTCTACAAATTCTAATATTTTACCAACTTTAAATATCATACTTGTCCATAATTAAACAAAATTCTTCAAAATATGCAATAATTTTTATTTACTTTTTTTAACAATTTTTTTTGTTTATCGAATAAATTCTAAACTATGGAAAATATTAAAAAAATATTTTAATAAAAGTTATTGGTTTTTGAAAGATCTATCAAACCATACCAAACTCGACCTATGTTACCATTTAAAAAATCAAAGTTACCTCCGGTTCCGGATAGTTCCGGGTTGTTCCGGAAAAAAATAAGTTCACCAATGAATTCTTTAGGTTCACTTTGGTAATAAAATTTTTTATTTCGGCCATGTACGATAACGCGTTCTCGAGATAAATGGGTAGCACGGGTGGTCTGAATCACCCTGTATAGGGTATCCCATTTGACGTTGGACTCTATGGGTATTTTTATTATTATTAGAGATAGAAAGTCGGTTAAATGGACAAAGTTGTGCATTTTTGTATCTTCAATAATAATTCGTTGAAAAAACAGTTGAATTTTGCATCGTTTGGGCGCCATCTTGAAAAAACCAAAAAGTGGCATTTTCAAAATATTACTGTAACTTCTTTATTATAGGCCATACCAAAAAACTTTGTTAACAATATACAGGCAATTTTTTATCTAAAATTCAATAACCTAATCAGATTTTTTCTTAAGTTACTGGATTGCCAGGAAATAATCCAAACTTTGTTTTTACTTATGGCGGCCATATTGGAATTACACATATTTGGAATCAGTGTTTTTTTTTTTGAGAATTTTTATGTACCACATGTCACATTTAATAAATGTTTTACGGAAAATGGGACAATTAAAAAAAAACGTTACATCTGTAGTAAGTTTGGATACGTATATACAGGGTGTCCCATTTGACGTTAGACTGTATGCATATCTTTGTTATTATTGGAGATAGAAAGTCGGTTAAATGGACAAAGTAGTAGAGATTTTTTCGAATATTAATAATTTATTTACAAAAAATTTGAATATCGCATCATTCCAACGCTATCTTGAAAAAACAAAAAAATGCGATTTTCAAAATATGGCTATAACTTCGTTATTTTCGGTGGTACCAAAAAATTTTTTTGACATAATTCAGACAATGAATATTTTTTTTTCGCCAACGGATTGACCGGAAATGAACCAAACTTATTTTTTTCTTATGGCAGCCATATTGGATTTACACATATTCGGAATTAGTGTATTTTTCTGAGTAATTTGATATATCATATGTAATATTTTAAGAAAAATAGAAATAATTTTATTTTACTAACCAAAAATGGCCTTGAATAGATGTAAACTGTCAATACATATGTGTTAAGATTTATTTTACATTTAACATTTTAAATACTTACATTTATGTTATTGACAATTTACATCTCTTAAAGTCCAATGTTAGTTTGTAAAATCAAATAATTTTATTTTTTTTTTAAATATGACATATGGTATACCAAATTACTCAGAAAAAAATACTGATTCCGAATATGTATAAATCTGAAATCTGAAAAATCCTTTTCTGGAATAAATTAGACTGATAGTACGATTTTACCAGAATCTAGGTGTAAAACTTTAATTTAATAAATGAGTTTAAAGTTTTTTTTTTTGATTTTATTATTTAAATATTTCCAAATTTTAGATTTGAATTATTTTCTGGAAAACTAATAAAGTTATCAACACCAAAATTTTATTCCAGAAATATGTAGCACCCAGATGTATTTTAAAAAATATTTGGTGAAAATCGGTTGATTAGTTTTTTCATAATAAAATCTTAAAATATGGGTATAAATTTCAGTTCTTACCGTTTTATTTGTTTAAAAGAAGATAGAATATAAGAAATGCAAAACCACAAGATGGCGTTTTTTGTTGTTTAATACGATTCAAGCATTCTCCACCTTCAACTCGTTGCAACAGGTTCAGATCTGTTTCAGCAGGCTGCTGACCGACACAGTTCTACCTGTAATAGGTGAATCATAACGCTTCTAAAACGTATCTTTACAATTATTTAATTAAATTGGACGACTTTTATATCCTTTTCATGATTATCAATCCGATTTTTTGATTTATAAATCAATTTTTTGGTTACTCAAGTAAAAAATGCATAATAAAGACAACTGAAATAACTAAATTGATTTATTGGGCGCAATTATTGCGTGCAGTAAATACATACAAATAAAAGGTTGACTCATATTTCTGGAATTTCGTTATTAAAATTTAGTACTAGCAATAATTCGTGTAGTTTGTCGCTAAAATACTTTATTTATTTTGAAATAATTTGAAGAAGATATCAATCAGGTTTGTCTGGTGGCTTTGGGCCCATAATTTCAAGATGAGTCACTCATGGGGCTCTCAAGGCTCAAACACAAAGAAATCGAAACTTGGGTCTTTTTACCGCGGTTCTTTTTCATTATTTAGTTATTCACTACTTTATTCCTTATCATTATTACAACGCTTTCATATTCAAATTGATGGGACCAAACTTTCTTCAAATAAATTCCTTCTTATCTAAGTATCTGTATTTGTTTAGGTTTAAACTCGATTTTAAATGCATTATTGGGTTTTTCAGGAAGTTCCTAATTTACCAGTAACTAGTTTAGATTTAATCGAGTAACGAAGTTTTAAAAATGTACTCCAGGAATTGTGAGGTAAGTTTATAGAAGATTTTAACCGTTGCTAGTTAGTAAATGGCTACTTCCTAGTAAGCCTAGACGTCTCCAGCCTAGAATCTTCAGGAATTTCAATTTAATTAAAACTACTAAAACTAGGAATTTAAATGATTGGCGCCTTGACTAATTTTGTGCATAAAAATATTTTCAATGCAGTTATTTTCTGACGTTTCAATTTTGAGGTTATTTCAACAACATGCGTCAACAAAATTTAAGTTTACAAATATTTAAAGTGAACAAAAGCGTGCCACAAGATTTCCGTTGTAAATTCCTCAGCATAGGTCACAAATGATCACAAAAGCTTTAGTTGGGATGAAAGCTATATTTGTGCTGACCGCCTTTATTGTAGTTTTGCGTTAAGATGAGGGTAGAAAATACAAAATTACCAACAATGGAGCTTTAAATGTCCTTAAATCAGCTGTTGCTGCACATTTTTACCTCCTACAATTCAATTTAAAAATATAACACTTCCTTCAAAATATTACGGTATTTTTTTTGTATAATTCACTTCAGATGCTCGTAATAATAGAAATAATTGCTACTCTTTGTTTCATAATGAAAGAGGAAGGTTCAAGCAAGAAAATGTGGAATTATAATCAAAATTACTTAAAGAATTGACGAATTGGAGCGATGAAATTAATCCGGAAACATTTTTTTTTTCTTTATTACATAAAAAAATATAACGTATCCACTCTCACGCAACACTGTACTCACTTTAGTTACGCACTGATAGGGTGCAAACATTTTATTAATCATCATTTTGCAATTTACGTTAATAGTCTAAACAAATTGTGCTCAAAAATGCCAAAAATGTAAAAAAAACGTTTTCAAGATATTTTTTTAAGTGTTACCATCTTTCAATAAAGTTAAAATTCTTACACTTGTTAAAATAAACATTCCCCTCTATACTACAACTTGATTTTTTAAAATCGGACGAAAAAACAACATATTACGCGGTTTTGCGCAAAAAACGTCCGATTTTTTTTGTGCTTACGTTTTGGCGTCGTCAGGTCACGGGATTGCACCTATAGACTTAAAAATTGGTCAAGTCAATCCTTAGGATGCAAGAATATTATAGGCCAAATTTTATTCCTTCCTTTTGAAACCAGACGGAGCTGCGATTTTTCAAAGTTGACTCTACCGACGATCAGAAAAAAAAATAGCAAACAAAATCGAACGGCTTCAAGAATTCTTTTTGAAAATGTTACTGTGCTTCAAAAAATTTGCAATTCTTACACTTGTTAAAATAAGCATCTCTCTTTATATTACAACTTGGTTTTTAAATATGGGACGAAAAAAATAATATATTATTTATATATATTATATTGCGCAAAAAACGTCCGATTTCGGGGTTAAGTTTTTACGTTTGTTGAGTTCTTCACGGTGGCTTTCTTGTTCTTTTCTGCAGGGTCGTGATAAATATTTAGAATCATTCAAGTATCATTTCAAGTTTTAATCTTTTTAATTTCAGTAAATTACAGAAAAACCAGCTCGTTTTTTTGAGTTTACGTTTTGGCGTCGTGAGGTCACGGGATTGCACCTAGAGACTTAAAAATTGGTCAAGTCGATCCTAGGGATACAAGAATATTATAGGCTAATTTTTTTTCCTTTCTTTTGAAACCAGACGGAGCTGCGATTTTTCAAAGTTGACACTGCCGACGATCAGAAAAAAATAGCAAAAAAAAATCGAACGGCTTCAAGAATTTTTTTGAAAATGTTACTGTGCTTTAAAAAAGTTGCTATTCTTACACTTGTTAAAATAAACATCTCTCTTTATATTACAACTTGGTTTTTAAAAATCGGACGAAAAAACTACATATTACGCGGTTTTGCGCAAAAAACGTCAGATTTTTTTGTGTTTACGTTTTAGCCTCGTGAGGTCACTGGATTGCACCTAGAGACTTAAAAATTGGTCAAGTTAATCCTTGAGATGCAAGAATATTATAGGCCAAATTTTATTCCTTCCTTTTGAAACCAGACGGAGCTGCGATTTTTCAAAGTTGACTCTACCGACGATCAGAAAAAATAGCAAGAAAAATCGAACGACTTCAAGATTTTTTTTCAAAGTGTTACCGTACTTCAAAAAATTTAAAATTCTTATCCTTGTTAAAATAAACGTTCCTCTTTATATTACAACTTGTTTTTTAAAAATTCGGACGAAAAAAACAACATAATACGCGGTTTTGCGCAAAAAACGTCCTATTTCGGGGTTAAATTTTTACGTTTGTTAAGTTCTTCACTGTGGCTTTCTTGTTCTTTTCTGTTGGGTCGTAATAAATATTTGGAGTCATTCAAGTATCATTTTAAGTTTTAATCTTTTTAATTTCTTTAAATTACAACAAAACCATCTCGATTTTTTGAGTTTACGTTTTGGCGTCGTGACGTCACGGGATTGCACCTATAGACTTAAAAATTGGTCAAGTCAATCCTTAGGATGCAAGAATATTATAGGCCAAATTTTATTCCTTCCTTTTGAAACCAGACGGAGCTGCGATTTTTCAAAGTTGACGCTGCCGACGATCAGAAAAAAAAGCAAGAAAAATCGAACGACTTCAAGATTTTTTCAAAGTGTTACCGTACTTCAAAAAATTTAAAATTCTTATATTTGTTAAAATAAACATCCCCGTTTATATTACAACTTGGTTTTTAAAAATCGGACAAAAAAAGAACATATTACACATTACACTGTTTTGCGCAAAAAACGTCCGATTTCGGGGTTAAGTTTTTACATTTGTTGAGTTCTTCACGTTGGCTTTCTTGTTCTTTTCTGCAGGATCGTGATAAATATTTGGAGTCATCCAAGCATTATTTCGATTTTTAATCTTTTTAATTTCAGTAAATTACAGCAAAACCAGCTGGATTTTTTGAGTTTACGTTTTGGCGTCGTGAGATCACGGGATTGCACCTAGAGACTTAAAAATTGATCAAGTCAATCCTTGGGATGCAAGAATTCTATAGGCCAAATTTTATTCCTTCCTTTTGAAACCAGACGGAGTTGCGATTTTTCAAAGTTGATGCTACTGACGATCAGAAAAAAAAGCAGAAAAATCGGACGTATTCAAGAATTTTTTTGAAAGTGTTACTGCACTTCAAAAAATTTAAAATTCTTACACTTGTTAAAATAAACATCCTCCTTTATAATACAAGTTGGTTTTTAAAAATCGGACAAAAAAAAAACAACATATTACGCGGTTTTGCGCAAAAAACGTCCGATTTCGGGGTTAAGTTTTTACGTTTGTTGAGTTCTTCACGGTGGCTTTCTTGTTCTATTTTGTAGGGTCGTAATAAAAATTTGGAGTCATTCAAGTATCATTTCAAATTTTAATCTTTTTAATTTCAGTAAATTATAGAAAAACCAGCTCGATTTTTTGAGTTTACGTTTTGGCGTCGTGAGGTCACGGGATTGCACCTAAAGACTTAAAAATTGGTCAAGTCAATCCTTGGGATGCAAGAATATAATAGGCCAAATTTTATTCCTTCCTTTTGAAACCAGACGGAGCTGCGATTTTTCAAAGTTGATGCTACCGACGATTCGAAAAAAATAGCAAAAAAAATCGAACGGCTTCAAGATTTTTTTTGAAAATGTTACCGTGCTTCAAAAAATTTGCTATTCTTACACTTATTAAAATAAGCATCTCTCCTTATATTACAACTTGGTTTTTAAAAATCGGACGAAAAAAACAAAATATTTCGCGGTTTTGCGCAAAAATCGTTCGATTTTTACGTTTGTTGAGTTCTTCACGGTGGCTTTCTTGTTCTTTTCTGCAGGGTCGTGATAAATATTTATTAGAGTCATCCAAGTATCATTTCAAGTTTTAATATTTTTAATTTCAGTAAATTACAGAAATACCAGTTCGATTTTTTGAGTTTACGTTTTGGCGTCGTGACGTCACGGATTGCACCTAGAGACTTAAAAATTGGTCAAGTCAATCTTTAGGATGCAAGTATATTATACGCCAAATTTTATTCCTTCTTTTTAAAACCAGATGGAGTTGCGATTTTTTTAAATTGATCAGAAAATCAGCAAGAAAAATCGATCATTTTTTACATTTTTGTCAATGTTGCGTCACGAAATTTTGGGAGAAATCAAAACTACCCCACAATTTCCTAGTAAAAACATAATTTGACTGGACTATAAGAAGGGTGGTAGAGTTAATTTTAATTAAACTAAGCTAATTGGATGTATAAATAGGGGGAGCAACCCTTATACTAATTGTCAAAAATTATCGTGTGAACTAGTTACTTTTTCAGTACATAATTTCAATATTTGTAGTATTTAAATTTCATAGGAAACGATAAAGACGATGGATTGAGGCGATAAGCATTGGGGCCCAAAAAGACCCGAAGAAGGACCGGATGTGGGCATTTCAATCTTCATCTCTGATGTTCTTCATAATAACCACCATTTTATTAAATTACATGCTTTACACGCACATGTCTTCGTTTAAATTCTTGGGATTAACCAAAACCAAACCTTTTCTTCACACATTTCGTCTAAAAATCAAATACGAAAAAGTGAGAATAATTTCACTGTTTATTGTAGATGAAAGTGAAACGAAATTCGATGATGATAATTCGTGCGTTGCATGATAACATAACCATGACTTGTTCGATTTAAAAGAAAGCTATCATTTTCATGTCACTTTTTAATTTTTTCTTTCTAAACGTAATTTAATTATGTAAAATTTAGTTTCTCATGCTTGTATTGAATTTGAAAAATATTTGCAAAAATCAATTTGTGGGTGCGATACGCGTACTTCTTCATCCGGATTCTTGCTCTGGCGCGTTTCCAACGGTCATTTTCAAGTTTGAACAAGTTGTGTCGTGGCTGCAACGTTCTTGCCCCGGTTCAGAGAACAAGCAACAACAAACAACGAAACAACTACGAACAGCTGTTCTCGAAAGCCCAACGGTGGGGGCTGAGGACAAGAGAAGGCCGATTGAGAACGAAACGTCATTGAAACATCTCATTCGATTCAGTCGTTCGCGGATGTTCCTCCAGTACCTACGTTTGGAACACTAACAGTTCCTCAAGTATCAATAATTGGATTAAAATTTTTAAAAAGTGAAAAAAAAATGGTTCGAAGTTTGGCGCAGTGGACGAAAACTTTGAGTTTTCCGGCGAGGATTTCTCCTAATAAAAGTAGCAAGGAAAATATTATTGCGGATGTTAGCCCTGCAGTCACCCCTACACCCAGCAACAATTCTTTATCACCACCCTGTGTTAAGAATGAGATTAATTACATCATCAGTTCTGTACCCATAACGGAAGTTGCACAAGTAAGTCAATATTTTGATGCATAAGTGGTTCAAACTGCAGTTTAATCGTATCAATGGAAGGAAGTGAGTTCAATAGCTCACGATAAAACAATCATAATTTCTCTTTTTTTTTTCTTTAATATAAAAAGCTGTATTTATTTGTTTTAAAAATAACTCCAAGTACTTCCTAGGAATTCAAACACTTGTGAATTAACTGTAAATTGTGGTTACCACTTTCCATAAAATTGATTAAAATTCTTCAGTACTCTCTTATTTGTTCTACTCCACTATTTAAGAATTAAAAACAATATTAAAAATTTATTTTATTAAAAGACTTTTATACATGATTATTCTTTAACCCAGCTTTTTGGTAAGGCTAAAAGTGTTAAAGTTTTTATACTCATTACCATTCCTACGAGGACTCCAAAAACAGTAATTTGGTACAAGATTTTATCCCTGAGTCCTCCTTTTAGATATATCGGAACTCCATCTTCAACTTGAAATCTTTTCTGGTGTTGCTTGAGCTTTTTCAATCTTGGATCACCGATGTACTCTTCGTCACATTTATGAGCACCTCGTCTAAAATTACGACCTACAAATCTTCCTGAGAGCAAAGATCTTTTTAAAGAATTCATGTTGATCAAAAATTATGACGGTTTTGAATCAACGCCTTCTACGATTTTTGTTGTATTTAATTGTACTGAATTATACGCCATTTGTTGTAATATAAAGGGGCTGAAATTTTTAAACACCAAGTTGTAATATAAAGGGGGATGTTTATTTTAACAAATTAAAAAAATTAAATTATTTGAAGTACGGTAACACTTTAAAAAAAATTCTTGAAGTCGTTCGATTTTTCTTGCTTTTTTTTCTGATCGTCGGTAGCGTCAACTTTGAAAAATCGCAGCTCCGTCTGGTTTCAAAAGGAAGGAATAAAATTTGGTCTATAATATTCTTGCATCCCAAGGATTGACTTGACCAATTTTTAAGTCTATAGGTGCAATCCCGTGACATCACGACGCCAAAACGTAAACTCTAAAAAATCGAGCTGGTTTTGCTGTAATTTACTGAAATTAAAAAGATTAAAACTTGAAATGATACTTGAATGACTCTAAATATTTATCACTACCCTGCAGAAAAGAACAAGAAAGCCACCGTGAAGAACTCAAAAACCGTGATAACTTTTAACCCCGAAATCGGACGTTTTTTGCACAAAACAGCGTTATATGTTGTTTTTTTCGTCCGATTTTTAAAAACCAAGTTGTAATATAAAGGGGGATGTTTATTTTAACAAGTATAAGAATTTTAAATTTTTTGAAGTACGGTAACACTTTAAAAAAAAATTCTTGAAGTCGTTCGATTTTTCTTGCTTTTTTTTCTGATCGTCGGCAGCGTCAACTTTGAAAAATCTCATCTCCGTCTGGTTTCAAAAGGAAGGAATAAAATTTGGCCTATAATATTCTTGCATCCCAAGGATTGACTTGACCAATTTTTAAGTCTATAGGTGCAATCCCGTGACGTCACGACGCCAAAACGTAAACTCTAAAAAATCGAGCTGGTTTTGCTGTAATTTACTGAAATTAAAAAGATTGAAACTTGAAATGATACTTGAATGACTCTAAATATTTAAACGGCCCTGCAGAAAAGTATAAGAAAGCCACCATGAAGAACTCAAAAAACGTAAAAACTTAACCCTGAAATCGGACGTTTTTTGCGCAAAACCGCGTAATATGTTGTTTTTTTTCGTCCGATTTTTAAAAACCAAGTTATAATATAAAGGGGAATGTTTATTTTAACAAGTATAAGAATTTTAAATTTTTTGAAGTAGGGTAACACTGAAAAAAATTCTTGAAGTCTTTCGATTTTTCTTGCTTTTTTTTTCTGATCGTCGGTAGCGTCAACTTTGAAAAATCGCAACTCCGTCTGGTTTCAAAAGGAAGGAATAAAATTTGGCCTATAATATTCTTACATCCCAAGGATTGACTTGACCAATTTTTAAGTCTCTAGGTGCAATCCCGTGACGTCACGACGCCAAAACGTAAACTCAAAAAATCGAGCTGGTTTTTCTATAATTTGCTGAAATTAAAAATATTAAAACTTGAAATGATGCTTGAATGACTCTAAATATTTATCACGATCCTGCAGAAAAGAATAAGAAAATCACCGCGAAGAACTCAAAAACCGTGATAACTTTTAACCCCGAAATCGGATGTTTTTTGCGCAAAACCGCGTAATATGTTGTTTTTTTCGTCCGATTTTTAAAAAACAAGTTGTAATATAAAGCGGGATGTTTATTTTAACAAGTTAAAGAATTTTAAATTTTTTGAAGTACGGTAACACTTTGTAAAAAAATCTTGAAGTCGTTCGATTTTTCTTGCTTTTTTTTCTGATCGTTGGCAGCGTCAACTTTGAAAAATCGCAGCTCCGTCTGGTTTCAAAAGGAAGGAATAAAATTTGGCAAATAATATTCTTGCATCCCAAGGATTGACTTGACCAATTTTTAAGCCTCTAGGTGCAATCCTGTGACGTCACGACGCCAAAACGTAAACTCAAAAAATCGAGCTGGTTTTTCTGTAATTTGCTGAAATTAAAAATATTAAAACTTGAAATGGTACTTGAATGTCTCTAAATATTTATCACGACCCTGCAGAAAAGAACAAGAAAGCCACCGTAAAGAACTCAACAAACGTAAAAACTTAACCCCGAAATCAGACGTTTTTTGCGCAAAACCGCGTAATATGTTGTTTTTTTCGTCCGATTTTTAAAAAACAAGTTGTAATATAAAGCGGGATGTTTATTTTAACAAGTTAAAGAATTTTAGATTTTTTGAAGTACGGTAACACTTTGAAAAAAATTCTTGAAGTCGTTCGATTTTTCTTGCTTTTTTTTCTGATCGTCGGTAGCGTCAACTTTGAAAAATCGCAGCTCCATTTGGTTTCAAAAGGAAGGAATAAAATTTGGCCTATAATATTCTTGCATCCCAAGGATTGACTTGACCAATTTTTAAGTCTCTAGGTGCAATCCCGTGACCTCACGACGCCAAAACGTAAACACAAAAAAATCGGACGTTTTTTACGTAAAACCGCGTAATATGTTGTTTTTTTCGTCCGATTTTTAAAAACCAAGTTGTAATATGAAGAGGGATTTTTATTTTAACAAGTAAAAAAAATAATTTTTTTTAAGTACGGTAACATTTTGAAAAAAAAAATCTTGAAGTCGTTCGATTTTTCTTGCTTTTTTTTCTGATCGTCGGTACCGTCAACTTTGAAAAATCGCAGCTCCGTCTGGTTTCAAAAGGAAGGAATAAAATTTGGCCTATAATATTCTTGCATCACAAGGATTGACCTGACCAATTTTTAAGTCTTTAGGTGCAATCCTGTGACGTTACGATGCCAAAACGTAAACTCATAAAATCGGGCGCGTTTTTCTATAATTATTTAAATTCATGATGATCAAAAATTATGACAGTTTTCTACAAGTATTTAATTGTACGTCATTTGTGTTTGATGATATCACTTTTTGTGATTGTAATTTTCTCCCACGGTTTGTGGCATATTTTCCGCATTAGTCGCCAAGTCACCTCGTAGTTCCTCGTAATAAAATCGCTGCAAAAAAATGGAAAAGTGCATCATGTAATTTCACGCCAAGCATCACCATTGTGTTCAAATACAAAAGACTAAAATAATATCAAATAACTTGAAGAAGTTTCGCAATTCTCACAAATTACGCTCGTTTGATTTTTAATATTCAAGTAACATAAAAATTGTATAATTTATGCAGCCCACGTTATGATTTTTTTTTTCTTAATTTTCACCTGGAGGCCCTGGAGCGTGGAATTCTTTGTATACCTGGGAATTATGTTTAAAAAAGTAGCCAGCGTAGGAGGGCGTACTTATAAGGAATATTTTTTTAATCAAATATCTCCAGGTGAAATATTTTTTATAACCAATCAACTTAAATCACTATAAAAATGATGAATGTTAATAACCTTTTTTAATCAAATTAATTGCATAAGTAAATAAATTAAAATTAAAAGCGATTTATGGTGTTTGCAATAAAATTTCGCAAAATAATGAGGAATAAACACTAAATCCACTCGCCTCATCATTTTTTTTGCATGAATGTGGGACGATTCTGAATTGCTAATTTCACATCCGGAGCAAGCAAAGCGTTAACCAACTGTGCGATTTATAATTATTGTATATTATTGTTAAAAGGTCATTTTCCTGGAATCATTAGTATGTATACAAACGCAGGTATATCACTTGCTTAAATCGAAAATAGCTTAAGTAGGTTTAAGAACAGTTCTACCAACTGTAAATTTAAAGCAATTAAAATATAGCTTAATTGACATTTTCTAATTTCATTAAAACATTAAAGAAAAGTCGTTATTAATTGTTAATCTCACGCACAGTACGCTTGAATTAATTGTTCAATTACAGCCCTGATAATTTAATTAATTAAGGCCTAATGTAATGACTCAGAGATTAATTGATCAATTTCTAAACACACAATTGATTCAGTTTTAAACAAACTCTTGCAACACATAGTTCATCTCAAAATCCAATGGTAAATATCCTATTTTTTACACAAAATAGTTTCTAAAATATCTTGTTACTCCTGTGCATCAATAAAAGACATTTATAAGTACTCAACCTCTCATCAAAGGGCGTTTTTCCAGCAAATCTTTTGTTAAGCTTTTTTTGACAGCAATTCGTTTTCTTTACAAGCGTAGCCGCCTCTAATCCTTCCCCGCAGGGTGTGCAATTTTAAATTAAACAGCCGTTTGACAGCTTTGCACTTTATTTACGACCCTACAGAAAAAATGAGCAAGAAAACCAACGTGAAGACCTCCAAAAACCTAAACATAACCTGAAATCGAACGTTTTTTGCTCAAAACCGCGTAATATACAGGGTGCCCTATTTGATGAAAAAACAAGAAAATGCGATTTGTAAAATATGGCTATAACTTCTTTATTTTCGGTGGTACCAAAAAAGTTTTCTGACATAATACAGACATTTTTTTGTGTACAATGCAGTAAAACAAATGAATATTTTTTTTCACTAACGGATTGACCGGAAATGAACCAAACTTATTTTTTTCTTATGGCAGCCATATTGGATTTACACATATTCGGAATCAGTATTTTTTTCTGACTAATTTGGTATATCATATGTCATATTTAAAAAAAAATAAAATTATTAGATTTTACAAACTAACATTGGATGATGTAAATTGTCAATAACATAAATGTAACTATTTAAAATATTAAATGTAAAATAAATCTTAACACATATGTATTGACACTTTACATCTATTCAAGGCCATTTTTGGTTAGTAAAATAAAATTATTTCTATTTTTCTTAAAATATTACATATGATATATCAAATTACTCAGAAAAATACACTAATTCCGAATATGTGTAAATCCAATATGGCTGCCATAAGAAAAAAATAAGTTTGGTTCATTTCCGGTCAATCCGTTGGCGAAAAAAAATATTCATTTGTTTTACTGCATTGCACACAAAAAATTGTCTGTATTAAGCCAAAAAAAATTTTTGGTACCACCGAAAATAACGAAGTTATAGCCATATTTTAAAAATCGCATTTTCTTGTTTTTTCAAGATAGCGTTGGAATAATACGATATTCAAATTTTTTGTAAACGAATTATTAATATTCAAAAAAATCTCTACTACTTTGCTCATTTAACCGATTTTCTATCTCCAATAATAACAAAGATACCCATACAATCCAACGGCAAATGGGACACCCTGTATTGTTTTTTTCGTCCGATTTTAAAAAATCAAGTTGTAATATAAAGGTGGATGTTTGTTTTAACAATTGTAAGAATTTAAAATTTTTTGAAGCACGGTAACATTTTTAAAAAAATTCTTGAAATCGTTCGATTTTTTCTGCTTTTTTTTATTATCGTCAGCAGCGTCAACTTTAAAAAATCGCAGCTCCGTTTAGTTTTCAAAAGGACGAAATAAAATGTTGCCTCTTATATTCTTACATCACAAGGATTGACTTGACCAATTTTTAAGTCTTTAGGCGCAATCCCGTGACGTCACGATGCCAAAACGTAAACTCAAAAAATCGAGCGAGTTTTTCTGTAATTTACTGAAATTAAAAAGATTAAAACTTGAAATGATACTTGAATGACTCTAAATATTTATCACGGCCCTACAGGAAAGTATAAGAAAGCCACCATGAAGAACTCAAAAAACGTAAAAACTTAACCCCGAAATCGGACGTTTTTTGCGCAAAACGGCGTAATATGTTGTTTTTTTCGTCCGATTTTTAAAAACCAAGTTGTAATATAAAGGGGGATGTTTATTTTAACAAGTATAAGAATTTTAAATTTTTTGAAGTACGGTAACACTTTAAAAAAAAATTCTTGAAGTCGTTCGATTTTTCTTGCTTTTTTTTCTGATCGTCGGCAGCGTCAACTTTGAAAAATCTCATCTCCGTCTGGTTTCAAAAGGAAGGAATAAAATTTGGCCTATAATATTCTTGCATCCTAAGGATTGACTTGACCAATTTTTAAGTCTCTAGGTGCAATCCCGTGACCTCACGACGCCAAAACGTAAACTCAAAAAATCGAGCTGGTTTTTCTGTAATTTGCTGAAATTAAAAAGATTAAAACTTGAAATGATACTTGAATGACTCTAAATATTCTTGTTTATGAGTATAAAATCTGCAAATCAAAAAGTTGTTCTTGATAAACAAACTCGGAAAGCTTTCAAAACAACATCCAGCATCCTACATTCGGTTTTGTTAATGCAACAACTTAACCCAGATTTCAAACGCAACAATTCCGTTTATCGTGACACTTTTGATTTTTATATTTAAAATATTTTCTGTGTGAAAGCAACAACGAGCAACCCCTTATTCCGTTTGCGTGTAAATTTGGTAGCCTAATTAAATTTCCGCTTGGAAAATTTTATTGTTTCTACTTTTCCGTTATAAATTTAAATCAAGAAACTCTAATATGTCGTTATTTTAATTAAAGTAACTCGTGCGAATGTGTTTAATTGTTGCTTAACTATGTTTTCTTTTCAATGCAAATCTAATTCAATTGTTTCTTTGCTCTCTTTGCAGATTTATCCGGACCCGGAATCGGAGAAGGCAATTATGAGCTCAGTGGTGTACTGCATTCATCACAAGGAAGGTTGCAAGTGGTCTGACGAGCTACGAAAGCTTAAAGTAAGTAAATTATTAATTTTCAGTTACTTAAGTTTAGTAACCCTGTTGTTTGGGCTGCCTACTCTTTGGAACGTTAAAATCGAGCGTAAAAAATTACGGTACAATTACGTACACTAATTTGAAGTTTTTTTTGTTACAGGCCCATTTGAATACTTGCAAGCACGACGCTATACCGTGCACGAGCAAATGTGGGGCCCAAATTCCTCGAGTCCTCATGGAGGATCATCTTAAGTACACCTGCCCACAGAGAAAAGCCAGGTGCGAGTTTTGTAACAAAGATTTCACAGGACACACTTTGGAGGTAAGAATAAACATATTTCTTCCTACGGTTTTAAAAATCGGGTTGTATCGTAAAGCGGGGTACGAATTTTTTTTTTTTTTTTGGATTCTCCAAAATGCTCTATTTTTCTTGTTATTTTTTGAATTTTCGCCGAAGCGAACGAAATGTTGCTCCTTTTATTCTCATATCTCCAGGATTAACCTGACCAGTTTTTAAGTCTTCAGGCGCAACGGTGTAGCGTCACGGCGCGGGGCCGTGACGGTTACAATTTTAGCGTTTTTTGAAGCGACAAAAGTACAAAAACTGTACGACTTCTATATGATGATGAAGATGTTGAAAAAATCGCTTTTTTTAATATCTCAATTTTTTTCGAAAATTTAGGCGCCCTAAAACTTTTTCGTGCTTTTTCGACGCCAATTTTAAAAATTCGTAACTTTTGATGGAGGCCAATTATAACAGTCCAATATTTTTTATTTTGCTTATTACTGTAATAAATATATGGAAAAAAATCAACGCTTTTAAATTTTTACCGTGGGCTTTAGAAAAAAATCAAATGTAAATTGTTAAAAAAAGTCGGGCATGACGCGGCAAGTTGTTTGTACCAGTGGGGCCCACAGTTTACAAAAATAATAAAATTTTTCTACACTAGCTTATAAAAGAATAAATTCTACATCCGGTAGCGCGTACGAATTTTTTATTTTTTCAAAAATCTAAAGTAAAGTTTTTGATATTTTTAGAATCATATTGGAAGCTGTAGTTACGAACCAATGTATTGCGAAAATAAATGTGGATTGAAGGTGCAACGTAGGCACCTGGGGCAGCACAAAACTTCAGAATGTTCAAAACGGCTGCTTCCATGCAGATACTGCTCCAAGGAGTTCGTGGCAGACACGCTCACTTCACATCACGTCAAGTGTGGTCGTGTTCCAGTAGCATGTCCCAACCGTTGCGACGCCAACGTCCTTGCACGAGAAGACCTGGAGTCCCACCTCAAAGAAGAATGCAGCATCTCCGTCATGAACTGCAACTTCAAGGATGCCGGATGCAGATTTAAAGTAAATACTTCAAAATTTTAATGCGAGCAAAATTTAACTTTACAATTTGTTTAGGGTCCTCGTTATTCAATGGAAAAGCATTTGGAGGAAAATTGTCAGGAGCATCTCTCGATGATGTGCAATGTAGTGACTAAACAGCAACACCAAATAGTTTCACTAAAAAGTGCGTTATCACGGTTATCCCTAAACTACTCAGGGACTTTAATTTGGAAAATCAGCGATTTTTCAGCAAAATTAACTGAAGCAAAAAGCAAAGAAGGAATGGAATTAGTTTCACCACCTTTCTACACTAGTCAATACGGTTACAAATTACAAGTACGTTAATAATTTAAAATTCTAATCGTAATTTATTTATTTGCTACTTTTTAGGCTTCTTTATTTCCAAATGGTAATGGAGCGGGTGAAGACACGCATATTTCTGTTTACATAAAAATCCTTCCTGGTGAATATGATGCTTTATTACGTTGGCCTTTCGCTCATTCAGTTTCCTTCACGATTTTCGACCAATCCACGTGCCCGGAAAAGGCTTGCAACATCGTAGAAAGTTTCATTCCTGACCCAACTTGGAAAAACTTCCAGCGACCCAGCAAGGAACCCGATTCCCTCGGCTTTGGTTTTCCGCGATTCGTCTCGCACGAAATGCTCAAAAAACGACATTTTATGAAAGACGACACTCTATTCATACGAGTTAAAGTTGATCCCAGTAAAATTGTCGCTGTTTAACTAAAAAAATGTATAAAATAGTTTATTTGATCTCGATTGTACATAATTATTTATTTTTAAAGACTGTTTAAAGCTTGTAAATAATTGTACATAAAACGCTTTTTACGTACGTCATTATTGGTTAGGATGCTCAGGATGCGATGTAAAAATAGTACTTATTGTTTTGTTTTTTTTTTATTTTTTTTTATTTGTGATAAGCTGGAAAGAACCAAAGGTTTTGTTTCGTATCGCCTGTGTATATACAGTTATTCTTGAGTCGTTTACATTTCCTTGTACAATCATGTGTGCGGTCTACTAACACACGATTATACAATTTGAAATAATCTACTCCACTCAAGAATAAACTATTTAATCTTTTTTAATTTTAAAACTAAAACAGTCATTTAGAATTAAGTTTTGTGTAGTTTTTTTTTTACTGTTTGTAATACTAGTTTATTGAATATAAAAGAATATATTTACAATACAAACTTTTATACCAAAAAGCATTTTTTTTACCCCAAAAATTTCATTTTTCTTCTCACTGTAATTAAAAAACAGTGGTATAAATTATAGGCGCCATTTTAGGAAATTTTTTGATAAATAAAAAAATTAAATTAAAAAATATTATTTTAGTCGAATTTTATGACTCAAGTAAGGAATAATAATAAAATTTTTATTATAAATATTTTTACAAAATTTTGTCTACCGTGCAGACATAAAGTAAATCCCCCCCCCCCCCCTGCTAACTTTTGAACGGTTATGTTTTTGATTCTATTTTTTAAATGATTTTCTTTTGCAATTAAATTAATAACAATAAATTTAAACAAAATTATGTTTAACCTTAAGTTCGTTAATTTTCCACTTCCAGTGTAAATGAAGTTGCATAAAAATACGATTTTTCGAATGGACGTAATTCCGAAAGTATTAATCGTAGACCACACTATGTTATGTCAATTTATTGGAATTTTTTGGAGAACACGAAAATGCAAAAATATACTGGGTGTTCCATTTAAAATAGGAAAGTTGCCATCCACTTCCGGTATAACCGGAAGTTCCACAAAATCAAAAATACCTTTATTAGAAAGTTCGCAATTAGATACCTCAGTAAACAAATTTTCAGAATCAAAAGCATAACCGTTCAAAAGTTAGCAGGAGGGGATTTACTTTATGTCCGCACTGTATGTTTAATATACCATGATAAAATAATGGAGAATGTTTTACTGACAAATTTTAATGAAAACCTTGAAAAATTCGTGTTTTTTTAAAGAAAATCCATATTTTAGGTACGAATTTTATGATTTGACCTAGAAAATTGTTAATAACTTTTTTATGGTTTCTAATATACAGTGCGGACATAAAGTAAATCCCCCCCTGCTAACTTTTGAACGCTTATGTTTTTGATTCTGAAAATTCGTCTACGAAGGACTCAAATTGCGAACTTTCTATCAAAGGTATTTTTGATTTTGTGGAACTTCCGGTTATACCGGAAGTGGATGGCAACTTTCTTATTTTAAATAGAACACCCAGAATATTTTTGCATTTTCGTGTTCTCCATAAAAATACCATTAAATTGACATAACATAGTGTGGTCTACGATTAATACTTTCGGAATTACGTCCATTCGAAAAATCGAATTTTTATGCAACTTCATTTACACCGGAAGTGGAAAATTAACGAACTTAAGGTTAAACATAATTTTGTTTAAATTTATTGTTATTAATTTAATTGCAAAAGAAAATCATTTAAAATAAGGAAGTTGGGGCAGTTGGCTCCAACTTCCGGGGTAAATGAAGTTGCATAAAAATGTGATTTTCAAATGGGCGTATTTCCGAAAGTATTAATAGTAGAGCACACTACGCTAGGTCATTTTAATGGTATTTTTATGGAGAACACGAAAATGCAAAAATATACTGGGGGTTCCATTTAAAATAAGAAAGTTGCCACCCACTTCCGGTATAACCGGAAGTTCCACAAAATCAAAAATACCTTTATTAGAAAGTTCGCAATTAAATACTTTAGTGGACAAATTTTAAGAATCGAAAACATAACCGTTCAAAAGTTAGCAGGGGGGGGATTTTCTTTATGTCCGCACTGTATTTATAGAATTTTGAACATGAATTTATGATACTTCTATTTAATAATGGTTCAAATTTTTTTTTGGAAATTCCAATGGAAACTTGAGAAAATTCATGATTTTTTAAGTAATTTCGTATTTTTGGAATTCGAGTTACAAAATTGTCAATAACTTTTTTATTTTTATAAATATTTTTACATAATTTTGTATATTTATTCATGATATTTCAATTTATCAGTAGTAAAATTATTGTCAAAAGAATCCAACAGAAATCTGAAAAACCGTTGATTTATTTCTTATTTTTTAACAACTCGAGTTATAAAATTTGTGAATAACTTTTTTATTCTTGTCAATATTTATACCAAATTTTGCAAGTGTATTCATGATACTACTATTAAATAACCGTAAATTTTTTGTCGGAAAATTCCAATGGAAACATGGAAAAATTCATGATTCTCTAAATTATTTTAGTTTTGATACTCGAGTTATAAAATTGTTAATAACTTTTTTATTGTTATAAATATTTTTACAAAAATTTGTCTAATTGATTTAACATACTTAAGTAAAATAATGAAAAACTTTTTACTGGAAAATTCTAATAAAACCTGTGAAATTCGTGTTTTTTTCTGAAAAAAATCAATATTTTACGATTTAAGCTAGAAAATTGTTAATAACTTTTTTATTATTGCTAATATTTTCACAAAATTTTGTGCATGAATTCATGATGTCACTATTTAATAATGGTAAAATTTTTGTTGGAAATTTCCAATGGAAAGTTGAAAAATTGTGGATTTTCCTATTTTTTAGCAACTGGAATAACAAAATTGTTAATAACTTTTTTATTGTTGCACACATTTTTACAAAATTTGGTACGTGTATTCATGATACTACTACTTAATAATGGTAAAATTTTTATTGAAAAATTTCAATGGAAATATGAGAAAATTCATGATTATCCCCCTGGGTATCAAAAATTCAAATAAACAAACAGTATAAATATTTAAAATTTATTTACGACAAACTCTAACAGTCTTAAAATAAAATTAATAATAAAAATATTGTCATAATACGAAATAAAAACCTATTTTCTGTAATAAGTACTTCTCGATTAATTAATACAATTCTGGCGTGCTCATTAAAAAAATCGAGCGAAAAGGAGAAACTAAATCACAAATCTTAAGTACCGACCCGTACCTTCAACCCAAATAAAATTAATCACAAATTTAAATTGAAAAAATTGTAATCACAGTTTACACAAACAAAATAGGAAAGGAACGAACGCTCCTAATGCGATGAAAATGGGTAACATAGCTGAGGAATCGTCCATGATGTACGGATCATCCATTTTAGGGCCACTTGGTCGCCTGTTTTTAGGCACAAACTCCTCTTCTTTAACCCAATCGTTCAGCGGTTCAGGTTCTATAATTGGAGGTAGCTTCGACACATCCTCCAATTTACCTCGCATCACATACATGGCGTTAATTTTCGGATTATCTTTATAACCTTTTATAAACTCAACTCGAATTCGACCACCACGTATATCCGATTCTTCACCCAAATAAATTAATTTACCTAAAATAAAAATATTTATTAATTATAACTGGGGTATAATAAAATATACCTTTAGAAACACTAAACGGAATGTTTTCATCATGTGCAACGCCTCGCCCCACACGATCATAAATATCCAAATCAGACACGATGGTGTGATCTCCATTAAGCACCACGTCAAAAACTTTTTGATCAGGGGCGTTAAAATACACCTCACTAAATTTTAAAACTAATACGTAATCCCCATCCGAGTTAATCGGAATATCGTACCCAAAGGTATTTGTGTGATACCTTTCTGTTTGATACAATATGTTATCATTAGGCGGCACTCTTCCTATAACCAACCTCTTTCCGTAATCCGAAGATATTCCAATCCTCCCATGTAAAGGATCACGCTCGTAGTGTATCCCATCGGTGTCAGTATGAGCATCGCCTCCACAATTAACAGCGTATATTATATCACCCAAGCTGTTCACATAAGATATTAATGTATATAAAAGGATTAATAGTGTTGTTGCCCAAGTGTTTCTTGTTATCATGTTATTTTTAATAATTTGGGGATTAATAAAAAGTTATTGCTGCTTCTATAGATAAATTATCTAAACGTTTCTTTAAACCGGTAGTTTATTTATATAAAAATGCTGAGGTTATAACATTTTTTTATATTTATTTATGCACCACCGATGTGACGTGTTCGAATTCAAGAAAATCATTAGAAAAATTTTTATGGAGTGGTTGATACACGTCACATAAACCACAAAAATTATTATTGCGTGCTTATTGGGTTGTATAAATATTAAATAATATTTACGTAATATTTTATTAAAATAATAATTTTGTAATTACAATTTTATTTAATATTTTAAAATTAATTTTTAAATTTTGACGTTTGTCATGTTCGTTTATTCGCGGGGTTGCTCCAAACTGCACCAAGTGTATTAAACGAAAGCGACTATATTAATGTCCGCTTCCGGTTATAATTTTTGTGTAGTTGGTAACAGGTGATCGACGTTTCTTCCATCCTTACCTTCCGCTTCTTTTTATTAAACCCGTCGCCATTACAGCGGCGAGAACGTGTTGTGATTTTCGCGGCGTAAATTGTCGTTTCCGACAATCTAGGGAGTCTTCAACTCCCGAAAGTATTACCTTTCGCTTTTAAAACCTACTCTAATATAAATTACAAGTGAATTGAAGATCGAGGGCGAGTTTTCTTTATATTTTCGGGTTCATAAACATGGCTTTTTAAGATGACGCCGTTAGTAGTGTTCCACGTTGCTCCTCGCGGAGATTTAACTCTCTACAAGAACGCTAAGGTCCTCATTGAGGCTGGAAGATATGGAAAAGAAGAGTGCTCGTTCGGTTCTCAGCTCCACCAAGAGCCTAGGAACTGAGTTGAAAAAAAATCAAGGTAATTACGACGCCATAACATGTTTCGTAATTCAATATGGCGGATCCTTTATGATCTCAATTTTATTTCGTAACTCATTTGTTATTGCATTTATCACTTTTATTATTAGAAAATTATGGTTATTTTAATATTTTGTTACCAATAATTTAATAAGCAAATTATTTTTTTCTTTCCTACTATTTTTTTAATTTTATTATACAGGGTGTCCCATTTGACGTTGGACTGTATGGTTATCTTTGTTTTGTTATTGGAGATAGAAAGTCGGTTAGATGGACAAAGCAGTAGAAATTTTTTAGAATATTAATTCATTTACAAAAAATTTGAATATCTCATCGTTCCATCGCCATCTTGAAAAAACAAGACAATGCGATTTTTAAAATATGGCTATAACTTCTTTATTTTCTGTGGTACCAAAAAAGTTTCTGACATAATACAGACAATTTTTTGTGTACAATGCAGTAAAACAAATGAATATTTTTTTTTCGCTAACGGATTGACCGGAAATGAACCAAACTTATTTTTTTCTTATGGCAGCCATATTGGATTTACACATATTCGGAATCAGTATTTTTTTCTGAGTACTTTGGTATACCATATGTCATATTAAAAAAAAATAAAATTATTTGATTTTACAAACTAACATTGGACTTTGAGATATGTAAATTGTCAATAACATAAATGTAACTATTTAAAATATTAAATGTAAAATAAATCTTAACACATATGTATTGACAGTTTACATCTATTCAAGGCCATTTTTGGTTAGTAAAATAAAATTATTTCTATTTTTCTTAAAATATTACATATGATATATCAAATTACTCAGAAAAATACACTTATTCCGAATATGTGTAAATCCAATATGGCTGCCATAAGAAAAAAATAAGTTTGGTTCATTTCCGGTCAATCCGTTGGCGAAAAAAAATATTCATTTATTTTACTGCATTGTACACAAAAAATTGTCTCTATTAAGTCAAAATTTTTTTTGGTACCACCGAAAATAACGAAGTTATAGCCATATTTTGAAAATCGCATTTTCTTGTTTTTTCAAGATAGCGTTGGAACGATGCAATATTCAAATTTTTTTTAAATGAATTATTAATATTCGAAAAAATCTCTACTACTTTGTCCATTTAACCGACTTTCTTTTTCCAATAATAACAAAGATACCCATAGAGTCCAACATCAAATGGGACACCTGTATAGTTTCGTGACTCATTCAAAAACCCTTTAAATCCTCTTAAATAGGAAAAAAATCGTTTAAAAATCTGTAATTGTCCACCCTGTATATAAAAATATATTAAAGTATAGTTTAGAACTGGTATAAGGTATTATTATTATTTATTTAGATGCGGCTGTTGGTAAGCAATGGCCGAAGGGCAGCAGGCGAAGAGAACCATCTGGAGGGACGTTTGCTTCCAAACCAGAGGCTCTTCGTAAGCCAGCACCTCAACGTAACAAATCATTCGATAAGAGGCCTCGTAACAGGGGAATTTACAGCCCAAATCAAGGTCCTGGAAATGAGATCGCCAGGGTAGAAGATGCTGAAGAGCCTGAATTGGGATCAGTTTTTGTACAAGGAAGCAAGAAGCAAAGTCTTAATCATCTCCTGAATTTTCATTATGCTCCACGAGAAGCCCAGAATGGGAGGAGTAACAAATCCGTACAGCATAAATGGTTGACGACCAGCAAGCACAAGTATAACAAGGAGCATTTTATACAAGCAAAGTAAGATTTTGTTTACGTTTGTTTTGAGCACTTTTATAGAATGATGATAATTTGGAATGTTCTTGATTTTTTGTGAGAGAACATAATTTGATAGTAGGCCTGATCATTTGCTGTTTTCAAATGATTTATTAGTTTAAACGATGATTTCTAAAGTTATTTTTTTTTTTACTTCTAGCTGTCAGTTTATTGTTAATTCATTGGGGGATTATAGGCAATACATGAACAATCCAGACGCTCTTGTAGACTGGAGTCTTATTGAACAAGTGGTAAGTTTTAAAAATTAATATACATTTATCCAAGCCATTAAAACAAAGAATGTTCTTGCTCATCCGTACATTTTTTGTTCGGTGCTCTTGGGAGAGAAAAGAAATTTCTGGTTTGTTTTGTTTATTGGTTCATAATAATCAAATTAAGCAAACCTGTGAAATTTACATCTTTTTATGGCAGAATATAAAATATTTTTTACAAAAACGTTAATAATTTTTAAACTGTTAAAGATTTTACAAAAATTATTTTTGCACCTTAAACTACAATTTAATAGGTAACTAATATAAATTTTTGGATTCAACTATATAGTGACGTGCTGCATCATTTTTTGTGTTGTGTAGCATAAAATTCAATTAAAAATACAAATATTTTTACAAAAACATTAATAACTTTTAAACGATTAAAGCTAAATTAACTAAAATGATATTTTGCAAATTTTTGGATTCGTCCAATGTTGTGCTGCATAATTTTTTGTGACGTGAACGTTGAATATTATAAAATAAGCTGTTTTACTTGTAGTTTTAATGTGCGTTGTTTTTTTAGAATGTGCAAGTGCATGAGCTTCCAATGTGTCCAATATGTTTATATCCACCGGTAGCAGCTAAAATGACACGATGTGGGCATATTTATTGTTGGTCTTGCATGTTACATTATCTAGCATTATCAGAGAAGTCCTGGAGCAAGTGCCCTATATGCTACGAATCAATACACAAGCAAGATTTAAAAAGGTAATAATTATTAATGGTATTTTTAGTAATTATGCACTGATATAACCGAAATGTAACTTTTTAATAGTTACCTTTCTTGTCTTCTGTGCTAAACTAAAAGGGGGGTTAATTACCTTTGTGATATCGTTATTGCAAGGACAGTCACCTCACCAACAATTCATTACATTATTTTTATTGCTCCATTTCTTCAATTTTTGTAATTTTTAATAAATTTATTAAATTATTTTAGTGTCGTGCCAATTCCACATAAATCGTTCAACACGAATGAAACAATAACGTTCAAATTAATGAAGCGAGCTAAGGGATCACTAATAGCTTACCCATTTGATGAAAACATCCGTGAAGATAAACTTTTTGAAATGTCCGATCCTGAATCAACTAATATTTATTGCAAGCTGCTGCTTGCTAATAAAAGTAATATCCTGCAAATTGTAAATCGGGAGAGGCTCGAGCTCGGGGAACAATTGTGCCAGGAGGAAAATGTTGAAGAAAATTGTTTCGTGGAACAAGCTATAATTTTATTAAGCGAGCGAGAACAAATAATTAATTCCAATGAATTTAAAGAAGTAAAAGCTTCGAATGGGAAGAAGAGATTGAGTAGTGTCTGTAGTTGTGAGGACGAGAAGAATCTTGATGATGTTGAAGAAGGTTTTGATGAGGCTTGTGCTTTAACTACTCAAAATAATAAATACCATTATTTTTATCAAGGTAATTTTTTTGTTTGAAATTATTTCGCACAAGTCGCAAGAATTTCTATATAAAATTTTATTGATTTCGTGCTAGAATAAATAATAAGTCCATTACATTGACGTATTATTAAAATTACGTTAGATGTAAGTTTGCTTATTGACAGTTTGAAAATTTTTTAATTGAATTGGCTAATTTTGTTGTCATGTATTAAAATTTCTAAACTTTTGTAGCCTCTGATGGTCAACACATTTATTTGCACGCAATAAATGCTCGAATGTTGGAGCATACTTATGGTTCATTGGAGTTTTCACCAAAAACGCTAACAGGGCGTATTGTAGAAAAAGAAGGTGGCTCCATGACTGAAGATTTAAGAAAACGGTTGCGATATTTACAACATTTACCAGTAACCTGTCAATTTGAAGTTGCTGAAATTCATTTACATCCACCAATTATATCAAAAGAAACTTTCGATTACTTCGTAGGTGAGTTAATAGTTTAATTTTTTAACTTATTATCTTTTCCAATGAAATGCCTCTTCGAAAATGTATGAAAGAATTTTTGAAGTCACTAGTTGGATATAATATTATTTTACATTTTGCTCATTTAAACCATTTAATGGTTTTTAATCAAGCATTTTTGTAAAATTACAGTTGTTAAAAAAATACGTAAAATATTTTTTTTTGCATAAATTTAATTTTTAGATCAGTTAGATATAAGAAAAAGAAAACGGCAGAGGAGAGCTAGAGATGAAAAGAGGCGAGAAAAACGTATAACTGAACAAGAAAATTTACAAATGGGACGATTTCCCACAGCAAATTTACAATTAGAATCGCATCAACAATTTCCTGAATTTGGTTCTGAAACTACAAGAGATCGAGGTATTTCCGAGTCAACTTCCAGAAGTTCATCACCCACTTCTTTAAATTCAGAGAATGTTTTGAGCGAAAGTCCAACTGTATCTTTTGCCAAGGTAAGAATTTAATAATTGATTTTTCAAATAAATGCACTGATTTAACCGAAATGTAACACTATTAATTGTTACTTTTCTTGTTCTCAGTGCAATATTAAATGGAGGGTTAATTACCTTTGTAATACAATTGTTGCAAGGACAGTCACCCTACCAACATCCAAACATTTTAATAATTTTAATTTTGTTAGTTAACTTAATTTTTTTATCTAGATGTTGTCTACGATAAAGGAGCCGAAAATGAGAGTTTGGCCAAGTTTATCAACTCCTCCAAGAAAATTAATAAATGTTACTGGTTCTAAACTAACTCCTCCAGTAGTCGTTAAGAAGCAAAATGATAGCGAGCCTGAATGCGAAGATTATGTACCTGTACCGGTTTACAATAGCAGCTTTAGTGATGCTATTTCGTTGACATATGAAGAAGCTGCTAAAACTCATTCCGGTGATCCAAACAGTAAGTAAATTATTATATATTTATTTAAAATCCAAAGTGTTGAGTACACATTAACGTTATTTCAAGTTTCTGTGAAATTTTATCTTTGGAAAAGCAATTTTTTGTGTAACTTACCTGTTCTTAATTAATATTAAGAATAAGTTTACACTAAAATACATTCATTTTATTTATCTTTAATATTTATTTTTGAATTCACTAATATATTTTTAGATGACGTTAATAAAAGTGGGAAGAAGAAAAAGAAGCAGAAACAAAAACTATTATTTGCAACATCCATGGCTTATTCTGGTAACTAGCAGGATTAATTATTAATCCAATAGTAGCATACATTAATTTATTTAAACTGAAAATAGAAAACTTGTTGTAATTTTTATTTTAATTTGTTATTGACTTATAAAATTATTTTTAACATTTATGTATTATTACCGCACTCAAGTACCAAAACCATTTATTTTGTAATTGTTATATCGTTAGACAAATAAAAGGAATTTTAACGCTTATTCTAGCACTTTTTTAACTTCTTGTCCTGATCCTTCTTGAATAATCGCTTAAAAAATTACGAAATTAATAACATTTATTTACTTGATAAACTACAATTCAATAGGTAGCTAAAGTACATTTTGCAAATTTTTGGAATCTACCAGTGGCATGCTACATAATTTTTTGTGTTACGTAGCATAAAATTGAATTAAAAACTACAAATATTTTTACAAAAACTTTAATAACTTTTTAATAGGTAAAGATTTTACAAACATTATTTTTGCACCGTAAACTACAATTCAATAGGTAACTAATTTTGAAATTTTTGAAATCAACTACATTTATGTATTATTACTAAAGTACCAACACCATTTTTATTTTGTAATTTTTGTTAAACAAATAAAAGGAATGTCAACGCTTATTCGAGCACTTTTTTAAAATACCTTTTCGCTTCTTGCCCTGATCCTTCATGAATAATCGTCTAAAAAAATAAAAAAAATAAGGTGTTATTTAAATTTAGTATTTTACCATAATTAGATGAGTATCGCTTATTTCGTAAATCGTTTTACTTTTATTACTTCCATCTTCAGCAACTGATATTGTTATCAATTTTTCATCTTCCAAAGTTGTTACACACTAAAATAAAACCGTACAATCATAACATAATAAAAATTATACGATTATACCTTTAAAGTTGCCTTGGGCATTACTTCCTCGTATTCCAAACCCAATTTAAAGGTTTTTGTAGAAGTTCTTACTAACGATTTTGTTGATATAGTCCATTCGTCATCGCTTTTTGAGATTTCTAACTCCGGATTTGATCGTGTTATCATGAGCCTTATCATGTATGGAACACCTATATTATTAAAATATTAAAACGCTAATAATTTTTAAGATTTTTTTAAAATTACCAACTGCTTTAAAATATCCATCGAGATTCTCACTTCTTTCATGTTGATATTTTCCAATTAAATCCATTCTACAAAATTCTATGTTAACATCACGATCATAAGGATTAAAATTAGGGAACATAAAAATAAATAGATTGCAATTTCTTGTTATTTATTTATTAAATACTAAAATTATACAAATTATACTAAAGTATTGTACAACCAGGATCATATAAAGGTTGAATCTCGCCTTTTAATTCTTTATTCTTAAGATCCAGGTATGAATTTTCGTACTCCTTCTGTAAATATTCAGGTAGCGGTTTATTCCAATCGTCTGGAGGTTCTGATCGTTTTTCCCAAATGTTATTTTTGTAATGTGCACCAAGCCTTTCCTTTCGTCTATTCTTTTCGCTCTCGATTAGCTCTTTCTTAAAAAAAACCAACTAATGTAACTTTCGATGAAACTACTTTAATTACGTCTAACATACCACTGCTTTTAAATCTTTATATTTTTCCCATTTATATGAGTTATCCGCATCACGCTTCCATTGGGTACAATCTTTAGTTTTACCGAACACATAATATTGATGAAATCTAGCAGCAAACGAACGGCAGTCCTTGTATTCGTCTTCATAAACTTCAGTGGGTCTAATCTACGGTGCAATTGTTATAAAAAAAATTTGAACGAAAATTTAATTATTACCATCCATATATCTTCAACTTCTTCATTAATTTCTTTATTCTCCTGCTCCTGCGACATGATTAATGCACTTTTTGATAAATTCAAATAAATTTAAAATTTTGAGGTTAGTTACCTAATCATAAGTTATGCAACTTCTTTCACGTCTTGCGTGTAAAAACGTTTGCCATATAAAAATTTTATGTTTATTATATTTTATAATAAACAATAATAGTTATTGATGATGTGGATTCTTAATTATTTTAATTACTCAATTAAAAAAATCATTTTAATTTTTAATCCTTTTTTATTATAAATTTTAGGTTGGTAGTAATCCGTCGTTAATTTCATTGGTGTTTCTGTTAAATAAGCTTGCGTAGCTGAGTTCGGTTCAGTGAGTCACTGTAGTTTGGATGAAATGCAATCCTCGTGATGAATGATTAATTCTAAACTTAAATCCCGCGTAACGTAACGCACATAATTACTAATAACTAACACATAATTAACGAATAGTACAAAAATCTAAAGTCACAGTATACCACCGAGGCAATAGGTCAAACAACGATTAGTGTGTAAAACTAGGTGTTCCGAACTAAAAACAGTGATAAATTAATTTTCCGGGCTTAAATAATATAATCATGGATAACAAAGACGATTACTTAACAGAGTATCGTAAATTTTTCGAACATTTCGCAGAGACTGTTAACCCCAAAGAACAACTACCTGTTAAATTGGGAAGTTACAAGTTTATTAATTTGGAAGTTGTGGGTGGAATCATTGATTGGACTACGCAATATCTCACAGAAAAGTAAGATTACAATATTTACTCACCTTTATTAAATGTTGTAAACAAGTGATACGTTGCTGTCACTTATGTTCGATTATCTCAACTCTGTTTACTTCCGTAACGCGAAACGTCCCTTTGTTTTTATTGCGTAATTGTTTTGTTTTTAATTTTTGTGTAAATAAACGAGTTTTTAATCACGAGATTATTATAAAATTATCTTGTTTTTGTACAAAAGGGACAATTTAACGCTAAAAATAAGTATAATATTAATTTTTTATTAACAAATAATTTTATTGTAAAAAATTATAATTACAGTTAACTAATTTATCAACTTATTTTTGATTGACATCAAATTTGTGAAAACCCGTTTTTTATTTAATAAATAAATGTTTTGATATTATATTTATGCAAATTTGTGCATTCTTAGTTTTTTTGATAATAAATAATTTTATTGTAAGAAATTTAAATTACAGTTAACTAATTTATCGACATATTTTTTATTGACGTGAAGTTCGTGCGTAAGCTCTTCATATTTTTTTATTTACTTTTAATTAAATTAAACCATAAACGGAAATATTTTTTCTTTTATCATAAAAACAGCTCAATTTACGCTAAGTTACTCATGAAACAAGCTTGAAATCCTTTTATCGCCCACGGTTGAAGTGAAAGCGTTAAAGAATAAAAGATGGAATATCTTGTGTGTTTGCTGATAAAAATAGCATGAAGTCATCATTTTCCGGAACTAAATAGTGCTTTATTTTTATAAATTTACACTTTCTAACTTTGCGTTTTTCCTGAATCATCTTTTTGGTAATTTTAAGTTATGTGAACTTAGCACGCAAGAAAGCAAAACTAATTAAACACTTCACGCTGGTTTATTTTGATATTTATTATTGTTTACCTGTATTAAAACACACGAGTAATAAGAAAATTCGGTGGATTATTGAAATTTTTTTCAACTTATTTTAACAACCTTTAGGTAGATGGCGCAATTTTGACAGAATCATTTTTTTTAAATAAAATATTGATAAAAGCCATTTATTTAATGATTTTTGCTCACAAAACTAATAAAACAAGTAATATACGATATTATTTTCCTTCTGTTTTAATTCTGTTAATTCACTTGGTTATTTTTAAAGTAAAAACACCTGCAAGAGATGATTTAATAACTTATAATTAATTCCTAACCGTTAGCAATAAAGTTCTTCGAAGTTTCGCGCACGTAGGTCGCTACGAATTAGTAATTAGCTTCCTTAATTAACAATTAAAGTATTCATTGAACAGAACAGCTAAGCAGTTAAGTACCTACGCACACTAACCGCCTAATTAACGCTCATTTTGTTATATTAAATTACCGTTGTTTGCAAACAATTTCTAAACTAACATAATTCAATCTTCAAAAACGAAAGCTTCTCTTTTTGTAGGTAGGCATCCAAATATTCACCAATTTTAAGCGACGACTATCAGAACGTCGAATTAAGAACAAAATTCATCTAGTTTTTATTCTTTTATTTACTTTTGCTTATATTTTAATTTTTTTAATAAAAATTTTCCGTATGTTCTTCAAAAAAACTGTTTCAAAATATTTTCCTTATAATCGAACTGAACGGTTCCGAGTAGTAGATTACATAAACGAAAGCACCTATTTTTAGTGGATAGGCAACCAAATGTTCATAAAATTTTAAGCGATTAATTAAATTAATCCTCGAAAGATAATCAGGTAATTGTTAATTATGATTTAATTTTTACTGAGTTTAATGATTAAATTGTAAATAATTATTAAAACGTAATTTATTCCGAAACGTCGCCATTACACCTGCGCGCGCACATTTGTGTTTTGTTAGCTCATTCCGTGAAAACCGACTGTCACCAAACTTGTTTATTGGAATAAAAAAGAAGCAGTATTTATACGAAGAAAATCAAGCCCATTAGTAATTTTTCAGTAATACAGGTATCACCCAACGTTTACATTACCCACCTGCAGTTCTTTACCCCTAAAATCATCCTAACCTCAAGAACATAATCTCAAGTTCAAGGTGTGTAGCTGAACGTAAAAATTCCGACCGAAAATGAGTGAATTACATTGGGTGCCTCAAGAAGAGATTCTAAATAACGTCCTGGATGTCTTGCAAGACTCGTTTATTCCCGATAATAATGTGCAACAAGAAGTGCAAGCAAAATTGCGGCTACTGCAAGGTAACAGCGAGTTATTAAACTACTTTCTACTAATCTTCGAAGATCATCAAAGATACGATCCTCAAACTCGCGCCCTATCAGGGTTAATCATTAAAAATAACCTCATGGTAATGTTTGATAATTTACCGGTGCAAATGTTGCAAGTATTTAAAATGAAATGCTTGAAATTACTGACGGATTCGAACATGGATGTGCGATCAAGCTGTTCCGCTTTGATTACTCTAATTGCGCTTAGGGGAGGAATTGAAAATTGGCCCGAGCTGTTTCCTGTTTTATTGAATCACTTGGAGAGTAGCAAGGAAATTTGTGAAAGCACTATTAAAACCCTTATTAGTATTTGCGAGGATTATCTTTCACAGCGTTATTCGATTTCAACGAATATCGAAGATTCGATTAAAAAACTCCTGGTGAAATTTCTTGAATTAACGGCTAGTGATAACAAGGTGATTCGACAACATAGTTTTTCGATTTTAAACGATGCCTTGCAGAAATTTTATGGGTCGATTAAAGATGATTTTGATTCAAATTTGTATTTGCAGCGGCTGATTAGCGCCGCTAATGATCCTAATGAGCAGATTATTTTATTGGTGTGTCATGGATTTGTTATTTATATTAATAATAAGGATGAGAATATTCTGCCATTGATGAATGATGTTATTGTTTATTTAATTGCGAAGACGAGGGATGTTAATCCAGATATTGCACTGCAAGCGTGCGAGTTTTGGTTGTCCATTTCTAAAATACCTACGTGTAAGGAGATTATCAGGGAGCATATGATGAATGTAGTACCAATTCTTTTGGAGAACATGAAGTAATAATTTATTTAAAGCGATACTCTGCAAATTCGAACGCTTGATATTTGCAGTTTTGGTTATAATTCTTTTTTCAGTGGAGCTTTTTAAAAATCTCTTTTTTTGGTATGCAGAAGAGTAGCGATTTCTTTGTTTTTTGTTTATGTAAGTCAAACCAAATAGTTGTACAGCAGGAGTGAATTGGAGATTCTTTACAAAAAACGTTTGCTTAGCACCGTTTTGAAAAATTCTAGAAAACTAATTGAAATAATTTTTTTTTCCAATGTTAGGAATAAGTTAAGGTATAAACGAATAGTTTGGTTTTTTGTTGTAGGTATATTTTTAAACTTTTTACAGCTCTCCAAAAATTAAGTAAAGCGGCCAATATAAAAACAGTTCTGGAAATTAAAAAAAAACAATTTTGTTTTGAAATATATTTTTGAAATTTTATTTTTGATTTTTTTTTTGAATACTCAAAAAGTTACATTAAAAGTAAAAAATATTATTACTTGTAGTAAAATGTAAAAACAAGTACAAAAAATAAAAAGAAAAAAAATTTAAATTTAAATTAAAACAACTTATTTGTATTATGGACTCAAATTATTCTTGAAAAAAAAATTTTTTACTAATTTTTGTAATTAACCGTTTTACTGCTACCATATGAGCATTTGGTTTGACTAACAAAAACAAAAAATGAAGAAATTGGTAGACTCTTCTACATACCAAAAAAAGAAATTTTAAAAAAGCTCCACTGAAAAAAGTTATGACCAAAATTGCAAATATCAAGCACTCAAATTAGCTGACTATCCTCTTAATTTAAGATTTATTTATTAATCGTTGAATTTTTAGATATTCCGAATATGAGTTAAATGTTTTGAAAGGAAGTTTGGAAGCAGATAGCAACGTTCAGGATAAACTCGAGGATATAAAACCAGGAGGTCGGGCTATGGATGAAGACGATGAAGAGTGTGAAACTGGTTGGACGTTAAGAAAATGTAGCGCTGCTTCTTTAGACTCGTTAGCAGTACAATTTCAAGATGAATTCATCCCAATGGGTTTACCTTTAATCCTTGAGAAACTTAAATCTGAAGATTTGCTTGTGAAGGAATCAGCAATACTTGCGATTGGAGCAATTGCGGAAGGTTGCTACCAGGGATTACATAAAATAATCCCGAATTTAATGAGTACTTTTATTTCATGCATGGATAGCCCTCATTCGTTGATACGATCGATTACCTGCTGGGCAATTAGTCGTTATGTTAGATTTATTATTTATGAAGGCGCTGATTTATTTTTCTCCCCTGTTTTAACATGTTTACTCCGGCATTGTTTGGATGAAAATAAACGCGTGCAACGTGCCGCTATTTCTTCATTCTGCTTCTTCCAGGAAGACGCTAAGATTAAACTATTACCGCATTTAAAGTTAATCGTTGAAGTTTTCATGCAGGGATTTATGATTTATAAGCAGCGCTCAATGAATTTACTGTACGATGCAATCGGGGTGCTTGCACAAGCAATTGGGGTTGAATTTAAAACGGTTTTAAACATATTAATGCCTCCCTTATTAAACAAATTTCAATCAATTGATGATTATAATAACGCTGAGGAATTTTTGGCGATTTGCGAGTGTTTAGTCTCAATTATATCGGCTGTAGAAGTTGATTTTGATCCGTACACTTCAATTGTGTTTTATAAATGCGTTTCGGTTATATCCGATAATATTCAAGCAGCTAATGAGTACGATGACGAGGAGTTGGATAAAGATTTAATATCCGGGGCATTGGATTTAATTGGTACACTAGCAAACCGTTTAAAAGAATATTTCGTTAATTTCCTTGCGAATAGCACATTAATGGATCAATTATTTTATTTAATTCAAGACGAATGTATTCAAGTAAGACAACCGGCTTTAGCTTTATTGGGTGAAATTATACGGCTATGTTATCCATTAATCAGTCAACAAATCCCTATTTATATTCCCATGATAATTGAAAACTTAGATAAGCGATTTACAATCGTTTGTAATAACGCCGCGTGGGTTATTGGTAAATTATGCATTGCGATGGAGGATAAAATCACTCCATACGCACCACAAATAATAGAACACTTAATCGAAATCCTTGCAACAACGGATGGTATGCAAACTATGTATAAAACCGTCGCGATTTCTTTATGCACTTTAGGTCTTGTATGTCCCACTGAAGTAGCACCATGTTTAAAAAATTCAGTCCGTAACATTTGCTCGACCATTCGAAATGTCGCTGACTGCGAAGAAAAAGAATACGCCTTCCGTGGTCTCTGTGAACTAGCCACTCACAACCCTGAAGCTTTCGGTAATGAATTTATCTTCTTTTGTGATGCAGTCGCTTCATGGAATACTGTTAGTTTCGATTTAAAAGACAAAATTCGTGGCATTATTTTCGCTTTCCAACGCCATGCCGGGGAAGAAATTTGGACTAAAGTTTACGGAAACTTTCCTGATATACTTAAAACTCGAATGAGCTTGCTCTATGATGTTTGATGTGCAACACGTTGATAGGGTGATTTTTTCAATCAATTTAACCGCGATTTAAGGGGTTTCTCATACGCGAATAATCATATCTCGCTAAAATAATCTTCGCGAGGGTGGGTCGAGATTTCATTTTAGAAATGCCTTAAAGGGGTCAATAAAAAGATTACAAACACAACAGAATTTTAATTCTTAACTTTATTTTTTAACTGTGATAATCTTTATTTTGATAATTATGTTTTTATATTATTAAGTTTTAAACTTCATGTTGTGGTTGAAATTTTTTAATTTAATGAATAATGCGATTAAAAGTTGTTTTTTTTCCCGCGAGGGTGGGTTGCGTTTATCAAGGTTTAATAATTTTCATAATGCATGCAAATAAATATCCTAAAATCTAAGTAAGTGCATGACTTTCGTAACTGTATTATTGCTTACTGTTATCGTATTGTGTTTTACAATTCGTTTTATTTCACACTTAAATATTTATTCTTAAGTGTTTATTTTTATAATGCCATCTAATCTAGGTATTGTGAAAAGTGTAATTAATAAAATTTTGTTAAATATTCGTATTTTTACAGCTGAACTATTAGGAAATGTGTTTTAGTAAATTAGACCAATTGTAATTTTATTATTACTTTTGTAACAAATAAAATTTTTGTTTTTAATTATTTTGTTATTTAATTAACCTAATTTTTTAAATAAAACCACTTCAATATCAAATCAAAAACAAATGAAATTCTAATTTTTTAATTGAAAGAATACAGGAATAGATTGAGATGCGGAAGATTTTTTGTTCGTCAGAGGTAGTGTGGAGGTGAAATAACGCCGATTCGAACACAAATTTAATAAACTTTATTAAACAAAAGCCAACGTTTCGACGAAAATTATCGTCTTCTTCAGGGCTAGTTTTTTTCTTTTTAATTAACTGAAAAAACTAGCCCTGAAGAAGACGATAATTTTCGTCTAAACGTTGGCTTTTGTTTATTAAATTTATATTATAGCAATAAAGTAGAATTAATAATGTATAGTTTACATATAAAATATAAGCAAGTTTATCGCGTCTTCGCTTTTATTTTTGGAAAAATAAAAGTTGAGTTTGAAAATGCAAATGTCAATTTTTTCTGTAAGTATTCTTCTTTACCGGCATTAAAGATGGCACCCAAATTACAAACTTTGAATTATTTTGTTTATTCTTTATTCCAGAAAATGTCCGAAAAGCTTAATAGCGCCTTTAATCAAAATCGTCATAGAAGAAGTGAGGAAGGCTTGCAAAAAACATCCATTGGTGTGTGGTTTCAATCCTGCAGATGATGGTGAGTTTTTATTAATTAGCTTTTATACAGTGCGGACATAAAGTAAATCCCCCCTGCTAACTTTTGACCGGTTTTTTTTTTGGTCTGAAAATTTGTCTACGAAGGAATCCAATTTCAAACTTTCTACTAAAGGTATTTTTGAATTTGTGGAACTTCCGGTTATACCGGAAGTGGATGGCAACTTTCTTATTTTAAATGGAACACTCAGTATATTTTTGCATTTTCGTGTTCTCCATAAAAATACCATTAAGTTGACCTAACATAGTGTGGTGTACGATTAATACTTTCGAAATTACGCCTACTTTAAAATCGCATTTTTTATGCAACTTCGTTTACACCGGAAGTTGGAAAATTATCGAACTGACAGTTAAACATAATTTTGTTTAAATTTAATGTTATTAACTTAATTGTAAAAAAAATCATTTCAAATAAGGAAGTTGGGGCAGTTGGCTCCAACTTCCGGTGTAAATGAAGTTGCATAAAAATGTGATTTTCAAATGGGCGTAATTCCGAAAGTATTAATAATAGTAGAGAACACTACGCTAGGTCAATTTAATGGTATTTTTATGGAGAACACGAAAATGCAAAAATATACTGGGTGTTCCATTTAAAATAAGAAAGTTGCCACCCACTTCCGGTATAACCGGAAGTTCCACAAAATCAAAAATACCTTTATTAGAAAGTTCGCAATTAAATACTTTAGTGGACAAATTTTTAGAATCGAAAACATAACCGTTCAAAAGTTAGCAGGGGGGGGGGGCGGGGGATTTTCTTTATGTCCGCACTGTATGTAGTAAAAATTTGAAAATAAGTAAAATTAGAGTTTAAATTTTTTTATACTTAAGTAGTTTGATTTATGAATTAATTTTTTAGCTTATGAACCATTAAAATTGATGCAATCGGTAATAACAATGACGAATGATATTTGCCTAAGATACTTGGATAATAGTATGTTGTGTTCGTTACCTCCTCCTGGTCCTCCTTACAATTTGGTTACAACGCATGCGATTAGAAATTCCCGAAGGCGCATGGAAGATCGTCATGTAGTCATACACGATCTAAACGCAATTTTTAACGATCAGGTAATTAATATATTACAAAAAACGTAATAAACATAAATTATTTTAGGAAGCTACTCCGTCCAGTTACTATGCAGTATTCGATGGCCATGCTGGTCATGATGCTGCAGCTTATAGTGCCGCACATTTGCACCAATTCCTGGCCGAAAGCAAGCACTTTGCTTCAAATCCGGAACAAGCCTTAAAAGATGCCTTTTGTAAAACAGACGCATTATTCCTAGAGAAATGTAAAGTTGAGGTAACTAATTATTTTAATGAAAACAGCGTTTTTTAACTTATTTTTTTGTTCAGAATTTTAGCAGTGGTACTACTGCTGTTTGCGCTTTACATCGTCCAAAAGAAAAATCTTTATACGTAGCATGGGTTGGTGATTCGCAAGCTGTGATAGCGAATCAGGGAAAATATTTTCAATGTGTTGATCCTCATCGACCTTCTAGAGAGGTAATTATATTAGCAAATAATTTATTAGTGTTTATAATTTAATTTTTTAGGATGAAAGAATACGAATTGAGAAAGAAGGAGGGGTGGTTATGTTTTGGGGTTCATGGAGAGTGAGTGGACAGCTTGCAGTTTCAAGAGCAATAGGTACGTGTTTTTATTTACACCTAATTAGTTTTCTTTATCTAATTTTTATGTATTTAAGCATGTTTGGTTGTCTAATGTGATGTAGGCAACCAAACATGCGGTAATCAGAGTTGCGCCACCTCTACTATATGATTGTAATATTAGTTCTTGCGGTAATTCATAAATGACACTACAAATGTTTTAAATAAAATATTTAAAAATAATAATTTTAAAATTTAATAAATTATTATAATAAAACTAGTAGCGCCATCTATGAGTTGCCACAAGAACTAATGCTACAATCATATAGTAGAGGTTACACTGTGTCATGTTTGGTTGCCTACATCACATTTGTTATTACAAAAATTTCTGCGGTTTTTTTTTTAATAAATATGATGATAATTTATTAATGTTGATTCTAGGGGATGCAGATTATAAACCTTATGTAACGGCAGAACCTGATATCCAGGAAATCGTTTTGAATGGTACTGAAGATTTTCTGGTTCTTGCTTGTGATGGATTGTGGGATTTCGTTAAGGATTTTGATGCAGTACAAATGGTTTATCAGATGATCTACCAGAATTCAGGTTAGTTGTAGTTTAGGATATAAAAATTATTTTTATCTAAAATTTATTTAATGAGTTGTAATTACGTTTTGATATTTCTGAAAGCTTAAAGTAATTAAGTTGTTAAATTGAATTCCCACGCCGCGCCGCTTTAATTTTCTAATAAGCAAGTTTAGTTGAAAAAATAAACAATAATTGTTTCAATTTGAACAAGAACAGGATAGTGGTAGTGGGAAGTGAACGGTGGACGTCGGCGATTGTGTGTGGCTTGCAATTAAAAAATCTAGCGTTAATTGCATGCAAATTGGCTTTATATTACAACCAACCACACTTTACAGTTTCATTAAAACCTTATAACAAATTGCCAGCTGCAACCATGTTGCTTTAATTAGAAACAAATTGATAGAACAAGAAAATTATTAATTTATTAGCACAAAAAGCTACAATTAACTTGTTTAAGAGAAAAAATAATTGTTTCAATTAAATTTGTGTATTTTATGGGGATTAAATTCTGAACACTGTGAACTTTTGTATTTTTATCCTGAAATTGGACGTTTTTTGCGAGGAGTTATCAAATGGATGGTTTTTTTCGGATGATTTTAAAAATTGCATGGCAATGGCAGATATAGATTCTAAGTGGGGTACGAATTTAACTTTTTTTGGAGTTGGGAAACACTCTGAAAAAAAATCTCGATTTTTCTTGCTTTTTTTTTCGGGTTTTCGACGGCGTCAACTTTGAAAACTCGCAGCTTTGTGGGGTTTCAAAGGGAATTGACGAAATTTGGTCACTTTTATTCTCATATCTCGAGGATTAACCTGGCGTGTTTTTAAGAGTTTAGGCGCAACGGTGAGGCGTCACGGCGCTGAGACGTGAAGGATAAAATTTTTGCGTTTTTTCGAGCGATAAAAGTAGCAAAACTGTATGGCTTATATATGAAGATGGAGATGTTGAAAAAAATCGGGTATTGTGTTTAAACAGGTGTTTTTGTATGTTTCAATTTTTTTTATACTTTTGGCGATCGTACTTTTTCGACGCCGATTTTAAACACTTCTAACTTTTGAAGGAGGCCAAATATAACAGCCAAATATTTTTTATTTTTCTTATTACCTTAATAAATACAAGGAAAAAATCAACGCTTTTAAATTTTTACCGTGGATGACTTAAGAAAAAAATCAAACGTAAATTGTTCAAAAAATCGGGCATGACGTGGTCAGTTGTTTGTACCAGTGGGGCCCACAGTTTACAAAAATGATTAAATTTTTCTACACTATCTTATAAAAGAATAATTTCTACATCCGGTAGCGCGTAGGGATTTTTTATTTTCGAAGGGGCTCGAAAGTTATGTCCAAATAAAGTCGATATTTTGAATTTACGGGTGGTCAGGCTATTTCTTAACCGATTTTCAATTTTATTCCCATGAAAAATTTCAAGCTTTAACCTTAAAATTATTTTAAAATTTGAAACGGGGTTACTAGTGGATTAACTAAAAGCAACCCTTGTTTAGGTGTGGCTACTTAGTGGGCACGCACCTTTTGGCCTACATTACACAACGCGTTTCTTTAATTTTTTTAATTACCTATGGGTATATTCATTGCAACCGCATTACACACAAAAGTAAAAATTTACGACCACTTACTACAGGTTTTAACGATTTGTGGTTTGAAATAAGGAATCGAATATTATTTGTAGGCCAGTCAAATTAGCATTCTACTTGGAAAAAATTGGAGGAAAGCTGGAAATCGTTTTAATCACTTTATTTTTCATAAAAAAAGAACATATTGAGTTTGCCCCAATTTTCGTGCAATGTAGAAAAAAACAAGAAATTTTCGGTCATTTTGCAGTTTTTTCAAAATACAGCCAAAATTATGCGTCTGTAGGAAAATACTATTCTTTGCAATTTTAAATAGCGTTAAATTCTGCGTCGGTTGAGTAGGTACCCAATTTTTAAATTTAAGCGTCAAGATGTTGGAGAAAAGTAGAGTCAAAAATTGCCCTCTTAGGGAAACCAAAATATACCGATATTTAGCATCGGATAACTTTCAAATGAATGTAACAACATAAAAATGGCTATAATATAAGTTTAATAGCGTTAAATTCTGCATCGATTGAGTACCTTACTTTTAAATTTAAACCTCAAGATATTGGAGAAAACTAGAGTAAAAAATTGTCTATGTAAATTTTTTATTCTGTATACAGGGTGTCCCATTTGACGTTGCTTTTTAAAATTGCAAATGCCAAACGTATAATTTTGGGCGTATTTAAAAAAAAAACTGCAAAATTACCGAAAATTTCTTGGTTTTTTCTACACATAGAGAATTACACGAAAAGTGGGGTAAACTCCATTTTTATGAAAATAAAAGTGATTAAAATGATATCCAGATTTCCTCTAATTTTTTCGAAGTAGATCATGTTTTTGAGCTTATTTGACTGGCCATTGGCGTAAGTGACGTCACATTTAGTAATTACTGTTTGAAATGTGGTTTTATCTTAAATGAAATTTTCAGTTTTATTATCAAATCCAATTAAATTGAGAGCTTTTAGAGGTTCTGTTGCACTGTGTCTTGTTGGATTTTTATTATCTTGTAAACACATTAAAGCCATAAAATGGAAATTGCAATAAAATAAATTTTAATCGATAAGATATTGTCCCCTAGCACGCGAGTGAGCCACCCCAAGTTCACCACCCCCAGCTCCCAACAGTACTCGTATATCCATCTTAATTTCCCTCTATGGCTTGTGGCAATAAATAAATTCTCGGCCCCTTTTCTGCTGTCTTTAATAGCTTTACATCATCATTCCGATCAAAATTACCACGGTAAACGTCGCTTATGAATATGAATCAAAAACATGGCCTTTAATTTTACATTCTTTACATTTTGCCACAATACAGGGTGTCCCAAAAAGAAGTGATCATAAGAAAATAGACAAAAAAATTCAATAGTCATGATTGGAACATCCCAGTTTTTAGTTTATAGGATAGAAAAGAATTGGTTGGATATTTATAAAAATGTTGAGTAAAAGACTCAATTATCCCTATTTTGTTTGGTTTAGTAACTGACCCTGTCTAGAGGCGCAAAGACGATGCAATCCAACCCTCATATATTCTCTTTAGGGTGCATACGTAAAGTGACTTTTATTGATTTTTCTGTGCCCACAATTCTCTATTTACACCAAGCACACATTCATATTTCCCTCTGCGACGTGGATCTGGGAGTTTTCTCATGAATTTCCCAAAAAAACCGTACTTTAAGAACCAAAAAGAAAATCTTAAATATAAGACTTGCTGTAATCGAAATGAAAAATAATGTATTCTGGTCGCGTGGAAATTCGACAATCACATTCCCTGGAGGATTTCAGGGGTTCCCGGTTTGCTAATCAAAATAATGGGGTGATAGTGCTTTTATTATACTCCACTTTTCAACTCTAGCATTGTTATGTACGATTGCGTGAAATTATTTACTAAAATGTTGATTAGTTTATAAATTAAGTAGGTTTCCTCAAGTTACAAGTATTATGTGAATACTCTTTGAGTTGTTGCATAAGTTCTCTTCCAGACTGTATACTCGTATTTTTAAGTATCGTCCTCGAATATTTTGATATGTATAAAATAATGTTGGTAGATTAATATACCTATAATGCATTTGCGTAGGATTGAAATTATAGGTTTTTATTGATGTAAGGTGTACATACATGGCGTTTGTTCAAATCGGAACCGTGGCGAAAGGCGAACAACAAAAAATTGTTGATAAATTAATTATGCTTCAGTTTCTATATTCTTTTGTGTGTACTCAGTGGGCACTTTCTAGCTTCAATTATTAACTATTGGGCGATTATAATGATTGTAATTGAGTAATGTGCGGCTTGTTTGATCGGTGGAAGGTGGAAGACGAGCGGCCAACTCGATTGATCTGAAGAACCTGGGGCAGCCCGGCCGTGACGAGCCCCGGCCGCCGCACAATCAGCGCAAAAGTCTGTTGAACTATATTCAGAGCACATACTTGTTATAATTGCACAATAGAAAACTTTACCACTCACTATTTTCATTCACTAATACTGTCTTAAGGTGCGTACTCACCTAGCTATCCGCTTGCTGAGTACTGAATATGTACCCTGATCAATTCTAAAACAACCTGGATTTTTATCTAGAAAAATTATCGTAATCAAACTTAAAATCTTAATGAATATATTGAAGATGGATATGAAAAAGTTTTGATTACTGTAGAATTTATTGATCCCTCACTAATCCAGTAGTCCAGTCAAATTAGAATTTTACCTTACAAGTAGTATTTTTTTTTTTTTTTATCTTGTATACATAGGTAGGAAGTGTTCGAGAAAAAAATGTAAACTCTGAAGCCCTCGGCATAACTTTTGGCAACCCGAAAACAGCGGTTTTTTGCACTATTTTCAGTTTATTCTAAATATCTCCAAAACGAGTGGTTTTAGTGGAAAATTTTTAGATACAAAACATGTAGAGTATTAAATTTCCTACAACTTTTGTATTTAAAATTTTTTTCTACGACCAATAGGTAGCGCCCTACAGCCTCTCAAAGATGGACCATTTTTTCGAAAATGGTTGAAAATCTTAAAATTTTGCTATAGGTACTTCAAGTTCAAGTTGACAGAAAACTTGGCGAAATTCCTTCCTCATACCTTTCAGGAAGGTGTTGTTCTGGCATGCCTGTACTATGTCAGGTCTATTGAAGTTTTGAGCAACCTGTAACACTGCAGCACGATCTTCATATATTATCTCAATTCTCTCCCACATCAAAGAAGCTAACACTGAATGCATCAACAAATGAAATGTACAATATTTTCAGTATAGATCGTGGATAACCATTACTTCAAACCTGAGCCTGCCATGATGGTTCTTATGGCATCCATGAAGGACATGGGTACATGAAACCCCATAAGCCTTACTATCATATTCTTCAGTTCAGTGTGGCTGCCTGCAACAATTTCTCTTGTTTTAAAATATAGGGGCTGATCAAAGGTGAGGATACACGTTTTTTGGCCAAGTTCAGTGCATTTCTTTGAAGCCATTAACAGTGATGTGTATATTGTTTCGGCCTGAGTTGGTGGGTTGTTTATAAATGGGAGTGTTGTAATTTTAGAACGGTCGTATTCTTTTTTTGCAAGTAACTTGCTCTATAAATCCATTCCAACCAGCAACTCTTGAATCCACTTGCAGTACAGCCAAACTATGTCTGATCAACGGTACTATTTCATTAGAAATAGGATTGAGCTTCTGTAAATCTTCAATTTGGACATTTTGCAATCCTCCAGTAGTGCTTGTTAAGGTCTGCAGCTCAATGTGACTTGGTTTTCTTACAGGATTTCCAATTGATATCATTGGCAGACGCTGCAAAGTCTCCTCATGAACTATTGCATTGTGAGGAATCACACACATAATTCTACCCATTGCATGGAACGTTCCAGATCTAAGTGTCATTACGTTATGGTCGGCATTGTCGAATATATATTGAATAAATGCTTCTTCTGCAATTTTTTGTTTAGGAGGTTGAAGGACTGCAAAGGTTTCAAAGCGGCAAGCTTCACTCTACGAGGAACAGAAACCTGAAAACAGGTGAATTTGAAAAATTTTGACGGCAAGAAATGAAGATCACAAGCTCACTGAGGATAGCTTGGTTGAAACAGGTGATTTTAAGATTTTGAACCATTTTCTAAAAAATAGTCCATCTTTGAGAGGCTGTAGCGCGCTTCCTATTTGTCGTAGAAAAAAACTTTAAAAATAAAACTTCTAGTAAATTTAATGCTCTACATGTTTTGTATCTAAAGGTTTTTCACTAAAACCACTCGTTTTGGAGATATTTAGAAAAAACTGAAAATAGTGCCAAAAAACCGCGGTTTTCGGGCTGCCAAAAGTTATGCCGAAGGGTTCAGAGTTTACATTTTGTTTCTCGAACATTTCCTACCTATACCGGGTGGAAATGAAATTAGGGCCACCCCTGGCATTTCTTTATTTATGAAAATAAAAAATTAGAATTTTAGTATCTTATATGATCTAAGAAAACAAATTTTATGGATCGAATAAATCTTTCATTTTACTTCTGGTTTATCACGTAATGGCACCCACTTTCTTATTTTAAATGTAACCCCAGATTTTTTCTACGTAAAATCAAACATTGGTTAGTTTTAAGTATGTTTATGACAAAAAATTATTTTTTTTCAAAACTTTAAGAAAAAATGTTGAATTTTTTTGGTAAAAAATTTGAGTAAAACCTACAAAAACTATTTTTAAATAATACAAATACGTAAAATAAATTGTAATTTATAAAATTTATTTCAGCGTTCTTGAGATATTATTTTTTTTAATTTTCAAGAAGCGTTTTTTGGAAATATCTTTACTTTTTTAAATGGGATGATATAAGAGTCACCCCCTAATTAAATAGAGGGTTTTTTTCCGGTTACTGTAATATCCCATATGTATGTTTAAAAATAGTTTTTGTAGGTTTTACTCAAATTATTTACCAAAAAAAATTCAAATTTTTTTCTTAAAGTTTTGAAAAAAAATATTTTTTTGTCATAAACATACTTAAAATTAACCAATGTTTGATTTTACGTAGAAAAAATCAGGGGGTTATATTTAAAATAAGAAAGTGGATGCCATTTCCTGATAAACCGGAAGTAAAATTAAAAATTTATTCGATCCATAAGATTTGTTTTCTTAGATCATATAATATACTAAAATTTTAATTTTTTATTTCCATAAATAAAGAAATGCCAGGGGTGGCCCTAGTTTCATTTCCACCTGGTATATACAAGATAAAAAAATTAAAAAAAAACTACTGGAGTTTTTGTAAGGTAAGCCGTTGTTTTCGGATAATTTGACTGGAGTATCTGTATGTACAATGGAGAAGAATTCATAAGAGCACTAAACAAATTGCAGTTCCAGTTATCCAAAATCTGCCACATAAAGCAACCTTAATCTTTCAAGGTGACAACTATAGCAAGATGCTGCTTGGACGGTTTCATTCAGACCATTAAAATGAGCCAAACCAAGCTCCTGAATCCTTGCAACTGTAAAATAGGTTGTAACAAGGCATGTACCTTTGCCAAAAAGCAGACCTTAACTATTCATCAACCTGTAAAAACCTACGAAAAAACGATCCTCGAACAAACTGACAACGAATTGATGAGTAGTCAAAAGCTGGTTTTTGCGTTTTGCTAGAATGTTGGAAAAATCCTTCATTTTCAAAAAGCTATAAGTAATAGGTGTAGAAAAATAACTTAAATTTGTAAATAATTTTATTCTCTTTAAAAGTGTTGCGAATGTTGAGAACGCTAGGATTGCACATTTGGGAACTATAACGAAAAAACTTTAAAAAGTCCAAAAATTTCGTGGATTTTTGGCACCAGAAAGATTAACCTCGAAATATTTTCTTGGGAAGCTATAAATTCCTCTTATTGGCTTCGCCATAAATAGTTTAGAAACATAAAATCTTTTAACAGGATTATTGCATCTATTATTATCTTCTGTTTAGACTAAATCAGCTTATGATTCTGTTAGTCGTCTTATGGGCAGATTCTGGTCAGAATTAAAGGCCTTTAATTTAAAACAAATAATGTATCCATGGAAATTGTCCATTACAACCCATATAACAAATTTAAATTTAAAGGCCTTTAAACTTAAATGATTTGACCAGAATCTGGGTATTAAGCTCTGTTACTGAAATTATAAAATTTGACTTTAATCTTATTAAGATCATTCGCTTACTTTTAGAAAACATGTTTTTTGTGGAATTATTGAGGAAAAAACAGGTGGGGAAAACAAAAACTGGGGTTCCTCAGGGTAGTGTTCTAACTCGTTTACTTTTTAATATCCATACCAATGATCAACCAATTACGATCAAAACAAAACGTATAATAATCAACGAATTGAGATAATACTCCAACATATTTGGAAGTTATTTTGGATAGAACAATATCTTTTAACAAGGACCTAAAGCCAACTAGACACAATCTACTTGAAAAATTTGTTTGTTCTAAATAAGATGCTTTGCTCGTTATACCTTAGGAACTACTGGATTATCTTTATGTATTTTAGCAGCAGAATATGTCGCTCCAGTTTGGAAAATATCTTGTCATAGTCCGGTCAAAATAGACATTTCAGTTTGCAATAATTCGCATAGAGCTGAAAATTGGTACAGACCTTGAGAATATCATTACAACTAATAGTAGTTCCCACCAATCCTACATCTGCAAAAAAAAAATATTCAAAGTCAAAGGTAAAAAAAATGTTTACTTTAAATTTTCCGGTGAACGGTAAGTTTTATCACAAAAATAGATCAGATAAAAGTTGTAGATCGTGAAATTATCTACAAAAATGGTTCTTATAATGCGATTGTGTTGACTAACAGAAGCAGATGTTGGAGGAAGACAAGATAATTCCACTCTTTTATTGCTTCATGTATTTTTTTACAAAACTTAAATATCTATATTTGCTTAAACTATCAATTTTTTTGGATCTATTGTAGACACTTGTATCGAGTATACTATCAAGTTAAGGAAATCAACTGGACCCAGAAGACTGGAGTTGGAAATTGGTAGATAATACTTTGAAGCCAATTCAAACTTTACTCCCACCTGCTTATTCTTAACACCATCTTTTGTAATTGCCAAAAGACTTGTAATGCAAAATGTAGCTGCAAAAAAGTCGGATTATTTTGTTCATCACAATGTACTAATTGCTAAGGCCAATGTTGAATCAACTTCAACAGATGATGATATAAATGAGGAGACGTGTGCGGAAATGTGTGCATAATATGTACAATACGATTTCTTCAACTTTTAGAATCGCGATATCTCTGAAATGGCGATTCTTAGAAAAAAAATTATAGGAATCATTTTTATAAATAATTTTATGATCTACAATTTTTGTCTCATCTATTTTTATGATAAAACTTACCGTTTACCAGAAAAATTGAAAGAAAACATTTTTTGGCCTTTGACCATGAATTTTTTGCAGATGTGGGATCGGTGGGGATTTTTAGAGTTTTATTTGTTATAATATATTTTTCGTCTATTTTGACCGGACTATGATATCATTAGATACTGTTTCACATCAAAATTGTAGAATAAATGAATAAATACTGGATGTTTAGACCAACATTAACTATTCATATTCTTAGCTCGTCCTAACTCAATGGTAAAAATTTAATCAAATAAAAACTCGTACAAGTTTATCTACTGTTCGATATCTTCAGGGCTCTAAAACTATAAAAAGAATACAGTTGTAAGAACAATCATTACATCAGTTGGTCGTTGCAAGTATACTATGAAACATCGAGGCTTCTATTTCTTGTTCATGCGGTGAAGAAATGCAAAATATGGATCATCTTTTAATTAACACACAAATTTAAACTATTGTGCCAAGTTTTGGTCTTTTTGTTTCTTTTTGTACACGAATGTATAAAATGTTGAGCTTTCCTTTATTTCAGTTTGGCCCTTGTTGAATCTACTTCGATAGTGTGTATTGGGCACCCCAATTTCTTTTATAAAGGGGAAAATGTAACCCCAACATAAATTCGACAGTTGCATGTCCTAATAAAATTATTGGTTTTACAACAAATTCCAAGCACGCTTCATTCTGAGGCATTAATCACCCAAAAAAAATCTATAGACGTATCAGGTAAAATATTTTTTGGAATAATCTAAAGTTACTATTTTCTAATTAAAATGGTTAAATTTGCAAAATGTAGATGAGGTTTCGCGATGGTTATTGAAGAGAGTACATTAACCAGCTGACGCAATTCGCACATTAATCTTCAAAAATTGTTTGACCTTGCATAAATTAATTAATATTAATTAACTCATCTTTCAACAATTAACAGTAAATATATTTTTATTTCATTTTTATTTAAAAAATCATCCAGGGTCTTATTAAGTAAATTTAAGGGGCAACCAAGAAAACTTTTCCACTAAATTTCATGTCATTCTTGTAGTAATCCTTTGACAAGAGTATTACACACTTTTCCGAATAAAGTTTTTCCACCTCTTCCTAAACGAGTCTAGGGATAAGACCCTTTTTGGTAAGTTACCTCTTCCTCAAGCTTATATTTCCGTGGTTTGGTGTCTGGGTTCTGGGTTTCTCCCTTCTCCTCTTCCTCTTCCAGTTCTTCTTGATCGTTCACTCATATCGTGCGCTTTCAACGTTCAACACGCAACCAAGCTCGAATTTTATTTCGTTCGTTTTATTACTTTCAGTGCGGAATACGAAATTAAATACACGAGTGAACCGTACAGTGATTTTTATTTAACTCAATTCCTAAGATAATTCAGGATTTTCAATAATAAACCTGTGGAACATTGTCGTTTTTTAATATTTGGTAAGTTTTTAGGTACAATTTTATAAAATAATTTTTTTAATTTAAATTGAGCTTCTTAACATCTTGAATATATAAATTATATAAAATAGGTCCTGAGTATTGAACCTTGGGGTACACCTATTTTTCTTTTTTTGAAGCTTTTAAAATTTTCAAGAAGAACATAATAACTTGTCAAAAGTTCAACCCATTTAAAAGTTTCTGAGTACACCACTGTCGGAATAAATCCATAAAAAAAAATTCGAAACAGTCTTATTTATCAGTTTTCGTAAACATATAAAAAATAAAATAGTTTTCAAATATGTTCATTAAGAAATAAAAAAGTTGCAGCTTCTTTTGTGTTAAAAAAAAATAATTCGAACAATCACAGTTTTTATTTTTTTAATTAACATTGGAATTTTCCGACAAAAATTTTACCATTATTAAGTAGTAGTATCATGAATACATGTACAAAATTTTGTAAAAATAACTGCAACAATAAAAAAGTTATTAACAATTTTGTAACTTAAGTTCCAAAAATATTAATGACTGAAATACGAAATAATTTATAAAATCATGAATTTTCCCGTGTTTCCATAGGAATTTCTCAACAAAAATTTTACCATTATTAAGTAGTAGTATCATGAATACATGTACAAAATTTTGTAAAAATAACTGCAACAATAAAAAAGTTATTAACAATTTTGTAACTTAAGTTCCAAAAATATTAATGACTGAAATACGAAATAATTTATAAAATCATGAATTTTCCCGTGTTTCCATAGGAATTTCTCAACAAAAATTTTACCATTATTAAGTAGTAGTATCATGAATACAAGTACAAAATTTTATAAAAATATTTGCAACAATAAAAAAGTTATTAACAATTTTGTAACTCAAGTTCCAAAAATATTAATGACTCAATTACGAAATAATTTATAAAATCATGAATTTTCCTGTGTTTCCATAGGAATTTCCCGACAAAAATGTTATCATTATTAAGTAGTAATAACATGAATACATGTACAAAATTTTGTAAAAGTATTTGCAACAATAAAAAAGTTATTAACAATTGTGTTATTTCAGTCGCTAAAAAATTAGAAGCAACTCATCACAAAATCCACAATTTTTCAAGTTTCCGTTGGAATTTTTTTAACAAAAATTTTACTAATGATAAATTAGTGTATCATAAACAAATGTACTACATTTTGTTTAAATATTAATAAATATAAAAAAGGTATTAACAATTTTATAACTCAAAACTTTAAAAATAGTGACAAAAAAACGAAATTACTTATGAAATCATCGTTTTTCTCAAGTTTCTAATGGAATTTTCCAAAACAAATTTAACCAATATTAAATGTTAGTATAATAAATTTATGTGTAAAATTTTGTAAAAATATTAAAAATAATTAAAAAGTTATTAACAATAACTAGCTCAAATCATAAAACTCGTAATAGTCTTCAAAAAAGACACAGAATTTTCCAAGGTTTTTCCATTAAAATTTTACATTATTTTATTATGGTATACCGAGTGGAAATGAAACTAGGGCCACCCCTGGCATTTCTTTATTTATGGAAATAAAAAATTAAAATTTTAGTATATTATATGATCTAAGAAAATAAATCTTATGGATCGAATAAATTTTTAATTTTACTTCCGGTTTATCAGGAAATGGCATCCACTTTCTTATTTTAAATATAACCCCCTGGTTTTTTCTACGTAAAATCAAACATTGGTTAATTTTAAGTATGTTTATGACAAAAAAATATTTTTTTTCAAAACTTTAAGAAAAAAATTTGATTTTTTTTTTGGTAAAAAAATTGAATAAAACCTACAAAAACTATTTTTAAACATACATATGGGATATCACAGTAACCGGAAAAAAACCCTCTATTTAATTAGGGGGTGGCCCTTATATCGTCCCATTTAAAAAAGTAAAGATATTTCCAAAAAACGCTTCTTGAAAATTAAAAAAAATAATATCTCAAGAACGGTGAAATAAATTTTATAAATTACAATTTATTTTACGTATTTGTATTATTTAAAAATAGTTTTTGTAGGTTTTACTCAAATTTTTTACCAAAAAAAAATTCAACATTTTTTCTTAAAGTTTTGAAAAAAAAATTTTTTTGTCATAAACATACTTAAAACTAACCAATGTTTGATTTTACGTAGAAAAAATCAGGAGGTTACATTTAAAATAAGAAAGTGGGTGCCATTTCCTGATAAACCGGAAGTAAAATGAAAGATTTATTCGATCCATAAAATTTGTTTTCTTAGATCATATAAGATACTAAAATTCTAATATTTTATTTTTATAAATAAAGAAATGCCAGGGGTGGCCCTAGTTTCATTTCCACCCGGTATTTGACATACTACAGGGTGTCCCATTTGACGTTGGACTGTATGGGACATTTTTTCGAATATTTATAAATCTTGAAAAACAAGAAAATGTGATTTTCAAAATATGGTTATAACTTCGTTAGTTTTGGTGGTACCAAAAATTTTTTTTGACATAATACAGACAATTTTTTGTGTACAATGCAGTAAAACAAATGAATATTTTTTTTCGCCATCGGATTTACCGGAAATGAACCAAACTTATTTTTTTCTTATGGCAGCCATATTGAATTTACACATATTCGGAATTAGTGTATTTTTCTGAGTAATTTGACATTTCATATGTAATATTTTAAGAAAAATAGAAATAATTTTATTTTACTAATCAAAAATGGCCTTGAATAGATGTAAACTGTCAATACATATGTGTTAAGATTTATTTTACATTTAATATTTTAAATAGTTACATTTATGTTATTGACAATTTACATCTCTTAAAGTCCAATGTTAGTTTGTAAAATCAAATAATTTTATTTTTTTTTAAATATGACATATGGTATACCAAATTACTCAGAAAAAAATACTGATTCCGAATATGAGTAAATTCAATATGGCTGCCATAAGAAAAAAATAAGTTTGGTTCATTTCCGGTCAATCCGTTAGCGAAAAAAATATTCATTTGTTTTACTGCATTGTACACAAAAAATTGTCTGTATTATGTCAAAAAACTTTTTTGGTACCACCAAAAATAACGAAGTTATAACCATATTTTGAAAACCGCATTTTCTTGTTTTTTCAAGATAGCGTTGGAACGATGCGATATTCAATTTTTTTGTAAATGAATTATTAATATTCGAAAAAATCTCTGCTACTTTGTCCATTTAACCGACTTTCTATCTCCAATAATAACAAAGATATCCATACAGTCCAACGTTAAATGGGACACCCTGTATAGACAAAATTTGATTAATATATTAAATAAAGTTTTAAATAAAAAAATATCCAAAAAATAATATACCGTTAAAGCACCTATAATTTAAGTTATATTTTTTATATTTTCAACATTTTCATATTTTTTTTTCATATTTTCAAAATATTTTCATATTCCATCATCTTCTTTAATTTTCATCAAAAATGCTTGCAAATCGCCATATCTTATCACTTTTTAAAATTGTGGTGGAAAATGGAAAACCACTTGCGTATCCAAGGAGGGGGTTTGGGTATACGTGCACCCCCCCCCCCTCTGGCAAATAATTGAATAAAAAAAAATTCACTAAAATGAATGAATTTTTTATGTTGTTTTGTATTTAAATGGAAGTAGAAATAAATTTTTATTTGTTAAAAGTGCACCCCTCTTAAAAAAAATTGTGAGTACGCCACTGGTTAGAAGAACGTGTATTTAATAATTTTTGAGCAAAATGAATGAATATTTTAATTAAATTTGTGTGCAAAGATTAATGTTAATGAAAATGTCATCATCATCTTATCATTTATTTGCTGATAAGCACGCGGCGTTTTTATTAGGCGTGTGTGTATACACCCTGGGAGTTTAATCACGCCCTGGCAACCCTTATGATGTATGTAATATGCTGGGGTGGGTACGTGCACGTGCCATCATGAGAGCACATAATGCAAACGAGAAAATCGCCAAAGGAAACAATTATTACAGCTGGTAAATAAATACAATAATACTCTAAAGTGTTGTTATCTAAACCCTTGTTTTACGCTTAGAAATTCCTAAAACAAAGCAACCACGCTCATTAAATTGGAGTTGGTGCAAATATTCTGATCCAGACCGTATATTGGAAATACAAAAAAATAAATAGTTTAACAAATGATTATTTGCTGAAGTAGCGATTAAAATAAAAAATGCAAGAAAATAATTTAAAAAGGCCTTGGAGCGTTTTATGATCTGTAAAGGGCACGCTTGGATAACTCCTGAGCCCGTTACTGTACGTATTAAAGAGAAGCATCATCTCAACTTATAATTATAACTCATGACTAAAAATAATGATATAAATAATTTTAGTGAAAATATTTATTTAATGTTAATTGAGTTTTGTTGAAAGGTTAAGGGTTTTAAAGCTAGTTTTGGGCTTTATTTAAGTCAGGCCCGGCTTGCGTGTGATTGATGAAACGCAGGCGTTTCCATGAGCTCAATCAGGACGGAAACTTCCATTCAACTGAATTCCTTAATTAAAAACAAATTTGTTCCCCGTATTTACCTATAGAAATTTCAACTTTCTTAAAAACATCAACGAAGAAAAAATAAAGAATATTTGCGATTAAACCCATTTTCGTGCAATAATAAATCGTCTTGATGCGCTTTTTAAGTGCTGAGAAGTGACGTGGGTGTTTATAATTTCAATTTACAGCTCTCGTACATCGTGGTTTCATTAAAATAAATCTCTTGAGCATTTAAAACTCGCCGTTTATTACATTCTTCGCTAAATTTCAAAAAAAACTTCACACGTGTGCGTGGAATTTCAAGGAATCCCGTAAATCTTGCTGCACCACGGCCGTGGGTGCCACTCTTAACTTTAAACTCAACTTTTTTATTTACGATCGGCTCAATTCGATGATAATTTTGAGATGGTTAATTGCATTTGCGCGGGCGACTATGAAATTACCACGATGATTCATTCTACTTTCTTATCTTCCATCGTAATTATAGTTAGGTGGGTTAAAACATTCGATGCCAATGGTGGTTGAATGGATCAAGTAGAGGATATCATTTTAATTTTATATTCCTCGTAAAACATAGTCTTTTTTATGGTAATTGGCGGTGTTATAGGACGAATTTAAGTGATAATAAAAGTTTTACGGCGAATTATGGAAATGATTTTAACTTATTATGCTTGTTAAACCATTCAATTGATAATAAATGCTACTAATTTAATTTTATTACTTCTGGGACGCCCTGTATTTTATTTGTGTTCAACGCACTTGTTCTTGTGGTTGTTTAGATAATGAAGATGGTTTACGTGGTTTAAGGGCCAATAGTATGGTATAGTAAAATTAGCACAAAAACAGCTTCAATAAGGAATTAGGATCTTTATTTTGGCAAAACTTCCGAATTCCTTCGAAAATAAAAAAATTGTTTATAAAATAGTGCAGAAAAATTTAATAGTACCTACAGTAAAATTAGGTTTCAATAAGGAAAAAATTGCGGAGTTAATGAAAATCGGCTTATTTGTAGCTTAATGTACATTTAGGATCTAAAGAGTCCCGAGTTGTGGGGTACCTGCTTCTGGAGTTATGGGGATGAAAATGGTTTTTTCCAAATATCTCGGTTTCTATCAATCCTACGATAAAATTATTTATTATCAATCTTATAGAGCATAAAATTTCCTACAACTTTTGTTCGAAACTTTTTTTTGTAGGGTAAACTTATTTTTAGTTAAAGTAGCGCGAATGTCCCATACATAGAGATTTTGCTTAATTTTGCTACATTTGCAATCATAACACAATAACAAAAAGAGATAGCGAAGTGATTCGTTTTTTGTCGTAAAGCGGACCTTGAAAGCTTTCAGAAAAGGTGTATTACATGAAGGTGAAATAGAATTTGAGTGAATGATTAGACCAAAAAGCTTCAAAAATTGCGATTTTTTTTAAATGGGACATTAAAAAAATTATTTTTTCATTATTTTTTCGAAATTAAAAAAACCCTATGCGTGGTCGGTTTTGATTCTAAAAGTAGATTCAGCAGAGTTTTTAAAAATTTAAATCCGTTAAGAATTGGCCGAACGGGAGCCGTCCACCCTTAAATTCAAAAATTCTGCTTTATTTTTCCAACCCCTTCGAGTATAAAAACAAAAAATAGCCTATTAGCTGTAAAAGTTATTCTTTTTAAGGCAAATGAAGTAAAATTTGAAATTTTTTAAAAATTGTGGGCGCCAGTGGTACAACTGTTCGATCGCGTTTGTGCGATTTTTTTAACATTTTACGTTCGATTTTTTTCTGAAGCAAAGGGAGAAAATTTAGAGGTGTCGATTTTTTTGATTATACATATTAATGTAATAAGCAAAATAAAAAATATCGCACCATAATATCCAACCCCTATCAAAAGTTACGAATTTTTAAAGTCCGCGTCGAAAAAGCAAAAAAAAACGAAATGCAAATTTAAAGGCCTCAATTCAATATAAAAAATGAAGATATCAAAAAAGGGGCTCAGATGGCCATAATAACGGTTATCTACTTTTTAAATCAACAACCTGCTATTTTTTTGCACCTGCTGATCCTCAAATATAAGGGGTATATAAGTTTGAGCACTTTTGCCGCACGAAAAAACGCTAAATTTGTACACTTCGCGTCTCTGCGCCGGGGCGCCACACGGTTACGCCTGGAAACTTAAAAATGGTTACCGTCTATTCCCAGGATGTGAAAATAAAAGAAGCCAAATTTCGTCGCTTTCCTTTAAGAACCGGACTTGGCTACGATTTTTTAAAGTTGACGCCGGCGAAAACCGTAAAAAAAGTAAGAAAAATCGGACTTTGGAAATTTTTTTCAGAGTGTTAGAGTGCTTTGAAAAATTTGAAATTTGAACCTCGCTTAGAATCCACATCCCTCTTCATAATGTAACCGGAATTTTTAAAATCTGACGAAAAAAGCTACCCTTTTCGTGGCTCCGCGCAGAAAATACAAATTAATTAATAGATAGGTCCAGACGGGTCACCGTCTTCAAAATCGGGTCCTCCATAATATATTAAAATTTGATGCCATTCGGGGTGAATTTCAGACACCGAGGGGATGAATTCGATTTTTCGTTCGGGGCGGAATAACTTTTTTCGGGGTCGTCCGATCAAAAAGGGACTTTTAAACTTTTTTCTTAAAATTTTCTCCTCTGTACACATACAAAATTTCAACTTTCTACGAAAAAAATACCTTCCCCGTTTCGAAACACAATTTTCTTTCATCTGTAATATGTACAGGACATTCGCGCTACTTTAACTAAAAATAAGTTCACCCTACAAAAAAAAGTTTCGAACAAAAGTTGTAGGAAATTTTATGCTCTATAAGATTGATAATAAATAATTTTATCGTAGGATTGATAGAAACCGAGATATTTGGAAAAAACCATTTTCCACCCGCACAACTCCAGAAGCAGGTACTCCACAACTCTGGAATCTTTAGATACTAAATGTACATGATTTAAGCTAAACACTACAATAAGCGTGTCAAAATACAAGTAATTTTTGATAGATTTTTGTGAAGAAATTAAACACATTATTCGAACAGTTTTTTTGAGTTCTAATTTCGCTTATTTTGTACGTGTTTAAGTTGTGAGTGATCCAATTTAGGGTCTTAATTGAGCAGTCATTGTAATTTTGGCACCCTATAAATCAGTGATAACGACGGGGAGTGATATGCATTCGTAGGAGACAGAAGGTCGTCGTGACTGAGTTATTTGGGGGTGGTGGTAAAGGGGTTGCAATCCCGGACCCAATATCTACAAAATCCAAGCTATAGCCGCAGGAAAACTAGGAAAAATCACTTCAACAAATCGTAATGGATTCGTGAGACAACTTCGTTATCCAGGAACTTACAAATCACGGCCAGTAGCCACTCGTTATTTCATAAAAGTTTACAGGTTTTATTTCCATATTTTCAAGTAGACTTGTATTCAATTTTTAGTTGAAGAGTTTTTGTACCGCTCGATACTAACAAATCACAGTTACTTGACTTTTATTATAATTATACGATAGTATTTTTGTCCATCAGTTAAAACTATAGAATAATGCAAATAAGTCGCATTCTCAGGTGTCTGAGTGTCAGCCCGTATTTAAAAAAGTCAAAACGGTGATGCGTGAGTCATTGCTTTCGCGATATTAATCACCATTTTTTATCGTCACTGCTAAATTAATTTGCAAGTGCAGCACGCGATCTCAGTCACGTCGCGCCTTTCGGAATGACATATTTCATCATTCCTACCCTGGCGTGCAACAACCACAAATCGTCTTAAAATAGATCAAGACGAGCGTAGGCGAAAATTAAGTTCACAGACACCACTCACTAATGATATAGCAAAATATTGAGATTACTCATTCAAAATTTCATGTTTTGAATTATACCATTTTGAAAGAAAGGGGGTGTTAAGTATGTTGTTAAAGGGATTATAAATAGGGTTGTCTTATTGTTTACATTTGAAAGACGTGCGAATTTGATAGGTGGCACTGATGGGTCTTCCTGCTAGCAGCTATCAGCCATCATCATTCGATACCCAGGAAGGACATTTTTCGCACACTTCAATTGCTGCAGGATGTGAAATGGTCGATGCGTCATCCTAACGCAAAAAAAAACATATGGCGCTCGCAGTTCAAAAAAAAAATAAACAAGTGAGACGAGTCCTGACTCCTGACCTGTCCTCCCACGACAACATTGTTCAAACTTGTTATTACTTTGTTACTAGTTCGTACTTCATTTGCAATCCAATTATTAATCATCCTTCGCAGGTAATAACTTATGGATGTCATTTTTTTTTTAAATATTTTACAATACTGTTATCACATAAATATGAAATTTTGGGCGTGGTCGCATTGTTGTTATATCATTTAAAGTCACTGATAAAATATTGACAACATTTATCATTTTACTTATCGTAAACTTCAATGGAATACAGTGGCGTAGCCAGGAATTTCGATTAGCAGAGTACAGATTTAGAGGTAAGGGGGTAGCGTGCCCCCTTTGAAGAACAACATTTTTTTAGATTGAAAATTTATAACAATAATTTTTTTTAAATACCAACATTTTTCAAAATTATTAGTGTTAAAACTAACAACATTTTGATTAAATCATTTTTTTATACAGAGCGGACATAAAGTAAATACCCCCCCCCCCCCCTTCCAACTTTTGAACGGTTATGTTTTTGATTCTGAAAATTTGTCTACTAAGGAATCTAATTTCGAACTTTCTAATAAAGGTATTTTTGATTTTGTGGAACTTCCGGTTATACCGGAAGTGGATGGCAACTTTCTTATTTTAAATGGAACACCCAGTATATTTTTGCATTTTCGTGTTCTCCATAAAAATTCCATTCCATTAAATTGAACTAGCGTAGTGTGCTCTACTATTATTACTTTCGGAATTACGCCCATTTGAAAATCGCATTTTTATGCAACTTCATTTACACCGGAAGTGGAAAATTAACGAACTTAAGGTTAAACATAATTTTGTTTAAATTTAATGTTATTAACTTAATTGCAAAACAAAATCATTTAAAATAAGGAAGTTGGGGCAGTTGGCTCCGACTTCCGGTGTAAATGAAGTTGCATAAAAATGTGATTTTCAAATGGGCGTAATTCCGAAAGTATTAACAGTAGAGCACACTACGATAGGTCAATTTAATGGTATTTTTATGGAGAACACGAAAATGCAAAAATATACTGGGTGTTCCATTTAAAATAGGAAAGTTTCCATCCATTTCCGGTATAACCGGAAGTTCCACAAAATCAAAAATACCTTTATTAGAAAGTTCGCAATTAAATACTTTAGTGGACTAATTTTAAGAATCGAAAACATAACCGTTCAAAAGTTAAGAGGGGGGGGGGGGATTTTCTTTATGTCCGCACTGTATGAAATTGACATTTTTTTGTTCTAAAAATCAAAATTTTGTTATAACTTTTTTAATTATTTTCGGATTTTAATGATTCTTTTTTCATTAGACACGAGTTTACTTTGTATTAACAAGGATTAGAAAGGCAGAGTAGAAATGCATTTTATGCAACTAATATTGAATTGTGTATTGTATCTAAATTAAATGTCAAATTTTAAAACTATTTATTATACAGGGTGTTTCTAAAATGGTGGTCACGGCTTCGTTTACTTATACTAGAAATAAAAATAAGACAAAAAGTCCATATAAACATTTGTCCAAAACTCAACTGTTACCGATATACAGGGCGTTGAAATTTTTTTTTAATTTTACTTTCTATTTATTTTCTCGGAATCAGCCGAATGAAAATTTGGCCATTATTTTTGTGTTAATTTAACAATCCAGTGGCGTAGAAACGGGTCAAGGTTCCCCTTTTTTAAATTTTTTTGGACGTCAATGCAAAATTTTACGATTTTGTTTGAATTTTTAAAATCTTCATTTAATTTACCATAAAAAAGTACACCTGTTAAATTTTGATAGGATTAGTGGTATTTCTGAAATTTCCAATTTTATAGTCCAGTAAACTTGCTAAAATCAAACAAATTTTTAAAATTTTTAACAAATTTAATTTAAACAAACAAAATTTAAATTCATAACTCTTAGTTGGTATTTTATATAAATGAACAAGCCAGAAACACTATTTTAAATTTTATAAAAAATTAATAAGGGGGGCATTTTGAGCATTTTTCTAAAATTTAAAATTGGGTATTTCTGACATGTTTTTTTATTTCAAATACCAACAAAATATCATACTAAGATTTTTAAATTTTGATATTCCTTATCCTTATTTGAAGTTAAATTGTTTCAAATTTTGAAAATTAGTTTGATGTTAACAAAAGTACTGTATTATAAAACACAAGATTACTGAAATACCTCTAATCCTATCAAAATTTAATAAGTGTACTTTTTTGTGATAAATTGAATGAAGATTTTAAAAATTTAAATAAAACTTTAAAAATTTGCAGTGGCGTACCAAATAAATTTAAAAAAGGGGGCACCTTCACCCGTTTCTACGCCACTGGATTTTTAAATTAAGACAAAAATAATAGCCAAAAGTGGCTAGGTGTGAGAAGTACTCACCCCTAAAATTTTATTAATTTTCATTTAGCTGATCCAGAGAAAATAAATAAAAAGTCAAAGAAAAAGAAATTTCAACACCCTGTATCTCGGTAACAGTTGAGTTTTGGACAAATGTTTATATGGACTTTTTGACATATTTTTACTTGTTGTATAAGCACACGAAGCCGTGACCACTATTTTAGAAACAGCGTGTATTACTATTTTAAAAATTTCAACATTTGACGAAAAAATAGCAGTTTTATTCGGAGTAAAAGAACTTTTTGTGGCTCGCCACAAAAAGTACTTCTTTCAATCCTAATAAAACAATATACTATTATTATCCCGTGGTGTAAATATAAAAAAATAAAATTTTATCTTTTAGTGTAATTTTTAGATTTTTCAAATTTTGCAGGTTCTTAGAAAATTGGCAATAAAATCAAAATTATTGAAACCACACACGAGTTTAATAAGTCACTGTAAAGATAATACCCCGGATAATACTTATTGGTTTTTTATACACTTTTTAAAGTTAAAAATTGGTTAAGAAATGATGGAATTATAACGCTTTTTAGAAAAAAAATTATGTAAAATTATCAATTTTTAGGTTACCTTGCGATTTTGGGGCTAAAAATGGACTAAAATTACAAAACCTGCAAGTATGATTTAAATTACAGTACAAACTTTAATTTGAGTAATTTTTGCATTTTTATTACAGTGCATTTCGATTTTACACCATTTTTTTATAATAAAATTGGTGATTTCATCTTGCATACCTTTTTTGTTTATCAACCGATTTTGATTATTCTTATTTTATTTTGTGTTTAAAGTCACATGTGATAAATTAAAAAAAAAATAATTTTCAATTTGTTTATAGTAATTTCGTTTTTTTTTTTGTAATTTTTAGATTTTATAGCTTTTAAAAAAAGCCGATAATAACGAAAAAATTAAAACTCAAACAAATTTACTTTTCGATTCTAAAAGCAATCTTTCCATGATTTCAATGTGTTTTTAAAATAAAAACTTGTTTAGAAAATGGCGGAATTATTAATATTTATCGAGAAATTCATTATTTTTAAACCAAATCATAGTTTAAACCCAATATAACCCAAAAATATTTTACAAAAGCGATTTTAATTATAGTTCGACCTTCAATTTAAGTAATTTTTATTTTTTTAAATTAGGTATATTATGATTTTAAACCACTTTTTTTGACAAATTCTTGTTAACTCTTTTTTATCAACCTAATTTAATAATTCTTGTTTAATTTTGTGCATAAAATTAATTTTTTTATGTGTTAAGCGAGGTGTTAAGTTAAAAAAATTTTTGGTTGTAACTTTTATTTTTGTACATAATTTTAAAATTAGTCTGAAACAAATCCATTAAAAAGTCAATAAATGTGGGTTTTTAATGTACGTTTCAAATCAAAAATTAGTTAAAAAAATGGCGACGTTAGTAACGTTTTTTGAAAAATTTTTAATTAAAATGATTAAGGCGATAGTCAACAAATTTGATCGCTTGATTCTCTTGATATTTGCGATTTTGGTCATAACTTTTTTTCCAGTGGAGTTTTTTTAAAATTTCTTTTTTTGGTATAAAGAAGAGTCTTCTGGCTACCAATTTCTTTCATCATACGGCACCAATAAAACAGGGTCTTTACAAAAAATGTTCGCTTAGCTGCGTTTTGAAACATTCTAAAAAACTAATTGAAATAATATTTTTTTTCCAACGTTAGAAATAAGTTAAGATATAAACGAAGACTTTGATGTTACGTTTTTTTGTTTTAAATATATTTTTAAACTATTTACAGCATCCCAAAAATTAAGTAAAATTTTAAGAAATTTTTGGGATGCTGTAAAAAATTTAAAAAAATATTTAAAACAAAAAACGCAACATCAAAGTCTTCGTTTATATCTTAACTTATTTCTAGCATTGGAAAAAAAATATTATTTCAATTAGTTTTTTAGAATGTTTCAAAGAGCCGCTAAGCGTACATTTTTTGTAAAGAGCACATTTTACTGCTGCCGTATGATTATTTGGTTTGACTTACCAAAACAAAAAAAGAAAAAATTGGTTGCCACAAGATTCTTCTGTGTACCAAAAAAAGAAATTTTAAAAAAGCTTTAATGGAAAAAAATATGACCAAAACCACAAATATCAAGCGAATTTCAAAATCAAGGGCTCAAATTTGCCGACTATCCTCTTAAGAATTTTGGTTAGCAGAGTAGTGACTGTAAAGTGAAGATTTTTTTTGAGATTCAAAATAATACATAATATTGAATATACGTGGTGAATGTTCCACTTTCTAGCAACTTTTTAATAAATGTCATTCTGAACTAAAAATTTCCAATGAACTAATATGTTTTAGATTTTTTGAAATTTAAATCAATTTAATACTTTCAAATAAATAAAATAAATTCAAGGATAACACAAATATTTGGACTGCTTCAATAAAATAGAAAAACTTGTGATGTATTTTCTTTAAGTCCAACTTTATTATTTATACTTTTTGTATAAATTAAATTAAACTATCGATTTCGGGATAATTATATCCCATCTTCAGGTATTTAAAGAATCTTTATTGTCAAGATAATAGTCACTATTTATTGTCAAGATAATAGTGACTATTATCTTGACAATACAGATTCTTTAAATACCTGAAGATGGGATATAATAGTCACTATTATCTTGACAATAAAGATTCTTTAAATACCTGAAGATGGGATATAATTATTCCGAAATCGATAGTTTTTAATTTACTTTATACAAAAAGTATAAATAATAAAGTTGGATAAAGAAAATACATCACAAGTTTTTCTATTTTATTAATACTTTCATCGAGACTTTCATTTTGTTTATGCCCAATTGCGTTTATTGAACTAATAGGGGCATTTTTAATTACTATAATTAATGAATCTGATGGGCTGACGTTAAAGAAAGAATCCAAACCATATTTGCTTTAAGTAAAAAAAACTCATAATAAAATTTATAGAGGGTGTTCTACTAACTAGTTAAAATTGCCACCCGGTACCAAAAAAAAGGAAGAACTGGATTTGGTCGTCAGGAGGTGAAAATCGCCCTTTATGTAATAGTGTGTACTAGTCTTTTGCTTTATTAAACACATTTCAAATTTTTCTTAAAATAATTGTTGAGCCATAAATTCTTTAAAATCTCGCTTGTTGTCATAATTTATTTCTTCAACCAATTACTTGTTGAATCAATAAAGTAATTTTTAAGTCTTTAGTTTTGCTGTTACAAACTTCACTTCATATTTTGCAGGAAATTATTATTGAATTAATCTGCCAAAGTTTAATTGGATTTTGTATTTATGTGTTTGAGGCTTTAACTAAAATTACATAAAATCGAGCTGCATTCACATCTTAATTAATTAATTTTCGATTAGCAAGTAAAATATTTATTCTGGTATTTTATTATTAAATTGGTTTGTGTTAATGAAAATTACCGTAGTTTTAGTTTTGGTTTTATTGTTGCATTATGCGGATAGCGGTGCTTTTAATAAGAATAAATGCAAACATTACATTTAGAAATTAATGCACCTGGTTAATGAGCTTGGGTTCTTTATCACCTTTTAATTTCAGATTCCACGTCTGCAATTACCTCCATTAATAATTGTGCCTCTAAAAATTCGCCATGTTTTTACAATGTATTTAATTTATTCATTAGTGATGATTGAGAAAACGATGGGTTAAAGGTTAGGGTGGTCTTAAGTCCTAAATTTCTCCATGAATATTTCATGTGCTTAGCATCAGTAAGCAGTAACGCCTGGATAACGAGGGCGTGTCAAATTATTATGTCAATTAAAGTAGGATAATTAAACCATTTCGGCACCATTTGCATTTTCCATGCCCAAATTACCTTAACGACTCTAATTTTATAATTGTTCCTATTGTTTATTTATACTTATTTGATTTGAGTGGTCACTTGATTATTTTTAAAAGGAGTGGTTTTAATTCTAAAAGATCTAAAATGTAAATAAAGTAAGAAAACCAGCGGCAGATGCTTGGTGTCTGGTTTAATACCGGAAGTGTCGTTACTGTCCATTGCCAAAATGCGCTACTAAAGCCAAGGTTTCGAGTAACGACTTTATTCTTATGAAATCGTCGTTTAAATCGTTCATTGAACTCATTTTTTGCGTTGTATTTGTATGCAATACACTCGTTTTAAGTGTCAGATGGCGCTGATTATTCGCAACTCTAGCGCCATCTACACAAAATCTTATTCAACAAGACTTCCGTTAGCAAACGCAAAGGAATGAGGAATGAATTTAATGAATTTAACACTAGTGCATGCACTCATGACGTGATTTACACGGTAATTGAGATGGGAATTAAAAAAATTAGAAATGAACAGACAACTATTTGCTCTATTAATTTATTAATTAATTAACGAACTGATATTTTTTGGTGGTTAGTTTATTAACTAAAATTACCTAAAATATCTCACACACACAATAATATTATAAAATGAATAATTAACATTTTAATTAACATTTTATAAATAAAGCTGAATAACTGTAATGATGGAAAGCGTATTAACGTTCTTTTAGTTCTTTGTTAGTACTGAGTGTTTTATGATCCCAAATAAGAGTTTATTACCATGAACTACATTTCCTTTCAAAAATTTTATCTTCCACTTTAAGAGGATACTCGGTGAAAAGAATTGAAAAAATGGTGATTTTTCAAACCATTTGGTGAGATTACTAATCGAGCAAAATGAAAAATTTTAATTGCATTAGAAAGAACGTTTATTGTGTTAGTACGATAGAAGACGCTTTTTTCTATTTTTTTACTCAAAATTGTGCTAAAAAGGTCTAAAAATTTTTTGCACATTTCATGATTTTTTTTTACAATTTTGAGTAAAAAAATAGAAAAAAGCATCTTCTATCGTACTAATACAATAAACGTTTTTTCTAATGCAATTAAAATTTTTCATTTTGCTCTATTAGCAATCTCACTAAATGGTTTGAAAAATCACCATTTTCAATACTTTTGCGGGCGAAATGTGGAGTATCCTCTTACGTTCAAAAAACTCTGTTTTATGCATTAATATTTTGTGGATTGCAAAATTAGGCGTATTTTGAAAACGTGTCTGGAGCTTAAAATGAGTCAGCTTTCCATAATCAACAATATTTTAAGCGTTAAAAATAAAGCTTTCATTACCGTCATCATTAACCAAATAAATCCCTTGATGATCTCAACATTAACATAAAATAGCTTTAAACCTAAATACACGTTTGTTTATTTCATTTGCATTTACATTAATCCTTGCCCCGTTTTTCAATCCGCACTTTGACTTAAGCTCATTATTTCAAGCTAAAAGCTTGGAATTAAAATTGATTTTTATTAATTTTTGAAATTTACAAGCGGAAAATTTTAGTGGGCGTGTAGAATCCTATTATCACCTTTTATCAACTTCAACGTGATGAATTTGCTAGTTGTAAGATTCGTCTCGGAAATGCCTTACACTTTAAATTGATTAGATTCGGTGATAAAAACGGGAATTCAATTGAGGATTTTAAATGACTCAAAAATTCTTTGTGTACTATCATCATGATAATTTCAGTTCAAATCCCGTTGATTATTGTTTTTATGGGTACATGGTACACATGTAAATCAGCTTCGCTTTTGTTTGTTCTTTTATTTTTTTTTCCTACGCGTATAAATAGACGCAAAGCGTGTGGAAATAAAAAATGAAACACGATTCATATCTCTTCATGCAGCACCAGGGCCCCTATAATTATAAATGTATTACCAACGTTTCCAAAACAACTGTCACTCAAGTTTCTTGTATTGAATAGGTTAATAAAAATACTAATATTCGATTTAATCCGATTTTCTAGGTTAAATTAACGCAGCGCCATCACTTTATTGGAGGGAGAACTAAAAAGTGCGTGGTAATGCAAACGCGGCTTTCAGATTGGTCTAAGTTTTAAAAGATTTAAAATTGTGGATTAAAAGCAATAAATTTGTATTGTTTAAATTTATTCATCATGCAGGAATTAAGGGCGTGCGTTGGTGGAGGTGATGCGTGTGACTCGATTCCCCCCATTCCCTATTCCTGATGATTCGTGAGTCACATTCCCTGTCTATCCGTTGTCCGTGTTCCTACTCTCGGCACTCCACAATTCCGTGTCTCGTGTCCGTCCAATTCACATTGCGTTTGCTCTTGGTGCTTTTTTACGGTTTTTTTTTCCCAACACGTAGTCTCCTAGAAGACAACGTAGTTACGATTGTTACGAAAACTGTAATTTAAGTGAACGCTAATAAACAAACGGATTAAATTTCAACATCTCAATAATTATCATAAAAGGATACACGGTATAAAGGTAAACTTTTTATTCAAAGCTTTTGCTTTTTCCAAAATCATGCTAGTATAAAAATTTAACGTGGATGTCATTTATGATTCCCGACTGCACGAATACAGTTTTGTGCAGTCGAAAAAATGTGCTTACTTTTATTTAATCTCTCTTAATTTATCATTGCAAGCGTATAATCGTGGTTGTAAATCTTGGGAGTAGCAAAAGCTGCTTTTTTGTGACCCCTACGGTGGTTGCTTAAAATGGTTAGTCTGTAACTCTCGAATTACGACCAAAATGAGTAACTGCGAGTGACGGGAAGTCATTTTTATTATGCGGTTTTAAATTTGCCTCACTCCGACACGAATAGCAACAACACAAAAAAATACAACAGTAAAATGATACAAATTGTTGCAAAATTTACTGTTTAAGAAGAAAGTGATCGATTTCGTAAGATTTATTATACTTGCTCCAGTTTCAAAAATTATTTACTAAACTTGTTTTCGAGTTTTAGGCTTGAATCGAAATCGGGGTATAATTTTTTCCACGAAAACTATAAAAAAAATTTTTGTCATAAAATGGATCTTGAGAGCTTTTAGAGAAGTTGTAATTTGTAAGGTGAAATGGAATTTGAGGGGTCAATTAGACCAAAATGCGATTTAAAAAAAAAATTTGTTGCGGAGAGTACATTCAAATAAGTTTTTTAAATTGAAAATCGGTTAAAAAATAGCCCACCCTTAAATTCAAAATTTCCACTTTATTTTGGCAAAACTTCCGAATTCCTTCGAAAATAAAAAAATCTTTTATAAAATAGTGCAGAAAAATTTAATAGTACAGTAAAATTAGGTTTAAATAAGGAAAAAATTGCGGAGGTAATGAAAATCGGTTTATTAGTAACTTAAATCATTTAGGATCTACAAAGTCCCTAGTTGTGGGGTACCTGCTTCTGGAGTTATGGAGATTTTTTCCAAATATCTCGGTTTCTATCAATCCTACGATAAAATTATTTATTATCAATTTTATAGAGCATAAAATTTCCTACAACTTTTGTTCGAAACTTTTTTTTGTAGGGTAAACTTATTTTTAGTTAAAGTAGCGCGAATGTCCTATACATACTACAGATGAAAGAAAATGGTGTTTCGAAACGGGGAAGGTATTTTTTGTCGTAGAGAGTTGAAATTTTGTATGTATACGGAGGAGAAAATTTTAAGAAAAAAGTTTAAATGTCCCTTTTTGATCGGACGGCCCCGAAAAAAGTTATTCCGCCCCGAACGAAAAATCGAATTCATCCCCTCGGTGTCCGAAATTCACCTCGAATCGCATCAAATTTTAGTATATTATGGATTCTGAAGATGGTGGTTTTGATCTGTCTGGATTACGGAGGAGGAGATACGACCTCTTTTGTATTTTTACTCCGAATTCGGACGATTTCTGCGCGAAGCCACGAAAAGGGTAGCTTTTTTCGTCAAATTTTAAAAATTCCAGTTACAACCTGAAGAGGGATGTGGATTCTAAGCGAAGTTCTAATTTCAAATTTTTCAAAGTACTCTAAGACTGAAAAAAATTTCCAAAGTCCGGTTTTTCTTACTTTTTTTTCCAATTTTCGCCGGCGTCAACTTTAAAAAATCGCAGCCCCGTCCTGTCTTAAAGGGAAGTGACGAAATTTGGCTCCTTTTATTCTCACATCCTGGGGATAGACCGTACCCATTTTTAAGTCTCCAGGCGTAACGGTGTGGCGCCCCGGCGCCGAAACGCGAAGTGCTAAAATTTAGCGTTTTTTCGTGAGGCAAAAGTGCTCAAACTGTACCCCTTATATTTGAGGACCGGCAGGTGCAAAAAATTTTTGATTTAAAAAGTAGATACCCGTAATTATGGCCATTTGAGCCCCTTTTTTGATATCTTCATTTTTTATATTGAATTGAGGCCTTTAAATTTGCATTTCGTTTTTTTTGCTTTTTCGACGCGGACTTATAAATTCATAACTTTTGATAGGGGTTGGATATTATGGAGCGATATTTTTTATTTTGCTTATTACATTAATATTTATAATCAAAAAAATCGACACCTCTAAATTTTCTCCCTTTGCTTCAGAAAAAAATCGAACGTAAAATGTTCAAAAAATCGCACAAACGCGGTCGAACAGTTGTACCACTGGCGCCCACAATTTTTAAAAAATTTCAAATTTTACTTCATTTCCTTTAAAAAGAACAACTTTTACAGATAATAGGCTATTTTTTGTTTTTATACTCGAAGGGGTTGGGAAAATAAAGCAGAATTTTTGAATTTAAGGATAGACGGCTCCTATTCGGAAATTTTTTAACGGCTTTTAATTTTTAAAAACTCTGCTGAATCAACTCTTAGAACCAAAACCGACCACGCATAGGGTTTTTTTAATTTCGAAAAAATAATGAAAAAATAATTTTTTTAATGTCCCATTTAAAAAAAAATCGCAATTTTTGAAGCTTTTTGGTCCAATCAACTCCTCAAATTCTATTCCATCGTCATGTAATACAGCTTTTCTGAAAGCTTTCAAGGTTCGCTTTACGACAAAAAAAGAATCACTTCGCTATCTCTTTTCGTTATCGAGTAATGACTGAAAATGTAGTAAAATTAAGCAAAATCTCTATGTATAGGATATTCGCGCTACTTTAACTAAAAATAAGTTTACCCTACAAAAAAAAGTTTCGAACAAAAGTTGTAGGAAATTTTATGCTCTATAAGATTGATAATAAATAATTTTATCGTAGGATTGATAGAAACCGAGATATTTGAAAAAAACCATTTTCCACACCCATAACTCCAGAAGCAGGTACCTCACAACTCGGTGCTAATTTTACTGTACTATAATTATTTTTGTAACCTTTGGTTTCCACTGGTACAAACAAACAACATGCCCAATTTTTTTTTAACAATTTACGTTAGAGTTTTTTCCAAAGTCCACGGTAAAAATGTAAAAGCTTTGATTTTTTTCCTTGTATTTTTTAACATAATAAGCAAAATAAAAACTATTTGGCTATTATAGTTGGCCTCCATCAAAACTGTTTCCCAGGTCTAAAAAAATTAAAATTCGTACACCATTTAAAATGTACATCCGCCTTTACGATGCAACCTGAATTTTTAAAATCAGACGAAGAAAACCAACCACCCATTTGATGATATGAATGATAAAGGAGCCATTTTACTTTAGTGAATTGTTTCGTTTGTGAGTAGACGGTTTAACTTTGATTTAAGTAGATTTTTGTCTGCATTTCGGTTGATTTATCGGAAAATGAAGATGTCTGAGTGGTGCTACGCTCGACCGAACTAAATGTTTCAAAGAAAAGAGATTTACAAGAGGAAGCAATACGACATTGGCAGGAATGAGAATAAAAAGCTTTCACAAATGAGGAATTTAAATAAAAGCTACTTCAATTTACTAAAATTGAGATTTAAAATTGTGAGTAAATCTAACCAGTTTTGAGATGTGTAAAATTCTCACGAAACAATTAAATGTCAATTAAGTTGTAAATTGTTATTGTTGTTGATTTTGTAAGGGGCCTTGAATGAGACGTGACTCAAAGTATAGCGGTTTTTCTTGTTTGAAAAAAGGTAAATTAGATTCCATTTTGCATTGAAGATTGAGAAAGAAGCTTATAAAGCGTAAAAAAGTTGCCAGTAAAATTGCAATTTTCACGGCCTTTCGAAAATTGCAGCTTTTCAATTTCAATCACGACCTTCGCACTTTAATGCTTTAATTATTGGAAGAAAAATGTGGAAAACTGGGGATGTGCATTGACCTTTAGATTCGATCATGAATCGTCTCGACTGCGAATGTTAATGATGCATGATGCAACATAACCAAGTTAATTTAAATTTCCTGGCGTTGGCAAAGTTCACGCCTTCAATTGTTCACCAAGTGCAAATTGCAAATTAAACAACACGGACACATTTCAATTGACTTCATTATCATCTCAGCTTTATGCTTCGTTTTAAGGCACTAATCAAGTCTTAATTTGGAAATTCCTATAATTACAATAATGGCAACGTCGCATTTTTTAAGTTCACGCGTGTGTACGCGGCTTTAAAATAATTCAAGTGTTTTATTAATACATTTTTTCGTTTTAATCATGTTTAAAGTGCATTTTTGTTTATAAATACTTTGCTCTTCATCGGGAATGATTAAATTTAAAAGCTATGACGAATATTTTTTTTATGATTATTTTTAATTTATGTGAATATTTTAACGCGTCTATTTCCGTCTGCTTTTGTTTACAATCGGCGAGTGCGCAAATGGCGGATTGGCAATAATTGGTAAAATTGTAATGAAAACGTTATTTGGTTTTTGAATATTTACGTGAGCAGAAAGCTTCATCGATTCTGAATAACGGTGGTGAGTAATGTGAATACTGCAATATGCAAATTCAAAACGAACAATTGATTTCTAATTTGAATTACTTATACAAACAACATGATAAATCAGAGCTTTCATTTAGTTTTATTTCACGAGCAAATTTAATTTTTATAAATTTTTAAAATCGCGTTATTTTATATGACTATTTAACGAATGACGCATATAATTTGGGCTAAAATAGCAAATTCGTAATAAAAATGTTGCTAATGAAGCTGTAAATAATAATAGTGTTTAGAAACGTCAGACCTTGCTCTAGTGATTAGTCATGAAATATTCGCAAGCACAAATTTATATACTCGAAGCACGTTTTCCAAATTATTATTAGAAATGAGTAAAAAAGGGAAGTTGAATTAGTCAAAACTAAAAATATTGATCCTTTAAAATAAGTTTAAACAAATTAAATATCATGAGTAATCACGAACAAAAAGTGATTGTAGATTTCTAAAACATGATTAATAATAACATTTCACTTATTTTGAAAGGTTAGGGAATGTTTCTTCTGATTTAGTTTACAAGTTCAAATTGAAATTTCATAAAAAAATTGGTTAAACGTAAAATGGTGTTCAAAAAGAGCTTGAAGTGAAAAGTTCTGGTGTAACTGTTTTAGTGGCTGAATTTATATTTTTGAAGATGCTGAACACGAATCAAAAAAAGACACTAAAACAATTTTTTTTCATGCATACCCCACAATTTAAAAATAGTTTCGATATATACAGGGTGTCCCATCATGGGTTACTGAACCAAAGTTATATTTTTTTAAATGGAACACCCAGTATATTATGACATTTTTGCATTCCTTATCAAAAAATAATTATACTTTGTATAAACTTTTATGGGTCTATCGTCACTCGTTTTTGCTGATATTTGCCATTTAAGCCAAAAAAGATGAATTTTTGAAAAATCACTGCTCTAAAACAGATGAACATTTTGGCTTGAAATTTTGTAAAAAAATTTTTCAACATCATCTAGTCTACAACTATCATGTCAAATTTAAGTTTGTGATATTTTTTTATCAGGGTGCCTTATAAAACGCAAATTGAACAGTTACACGAAATTTTCAAATGGAACACCCTGTATATTTTAACGTCAGTCGATGGCATTTTTTACAAGCTTTCTATTGATATAATGTTTGTATGGTCGCTTATCAATGGTTTAGGAGATATTAATATCCAAACTGAGAAACAGTGAAAATAGGCAAAATAGCACTCTTGGTGAATTTTTTTCAGGATTTTTTTTAATTTGCCTAAAACTTATTTGTGTCTTTTTCTATTTTGCTTTTTTAATAATGTTGTTATACTACAAAGCAGTTTTTGTTGCTTTACAACACAAATAAAATCGAAACTTGCAATTATCTATTTTGCTTTTTTAATAATGTTGTTATACTACAAAGCAGTTTTTGTTGCTTTACAACACAAATAAAATCGAAACTTGCAATTATCAATTTTGGTTTTCTAAATTTCAGTATGTTTTGAAAATTTAACAACTGATGTTACAAAGGAAACCCCTATTTTGTTGAATTTCGTTTTTACGCTCTCTTCTGATAGCTAGAAGCGGATTTCTTTCAGCTTCACCATATTTGCCATTTCTTCTTTAGAAGAGTTCACTATATCAGTTTAGTTATTATCAAAAGTACAGAAAAAGGCGTTAAAACAAAATTCAATAAAATAAGGGTTTCCTTGGTAACATCAGTTGCTAAATTTTTTCAAAGCATACTGAGACTTAGAAGACCAAAATTGATAATAGCAAATTTCGATTTTATTTTTGTTATAAAACAACAAAAACTACTATTGAAATAAAACGACATTATAAAAAAAGCAAAATAGAGAAAGACAGAAATAAATAATAGGCAAATATAAAAAAAAATCTCAACAAAATTCATCAAGAGCATTATTTTGTCTATTTTTCACTATTTCTCAGTTTGGGTATTAATATCTCCTAAACCGTTGATAAGCGACCATACAAACATTATATCAATAGAAAGCTTGTAAAAAATACCATCGATTGATATTAAAATATACAGGGTGTTTCATTTGAAAATTTCGTTTAATTGTTCAATTTGCGTTTCATAAGGCACTCTGATAAAAAATATCACTAACTTAAATTTGACATGATAGTTGTAGACTAGACGATGTTGAAAAATTTTTGACAAAATTTCAAGCCAAAATGTTCATCTGTTTTAGAGCAGTGATTTTTCAAAAATTGATCTTTTTTGGCTTAAATGGCAAATATCAGCAAAACGAGTGATGATAGACCCATAAAAGTTTAAACAAAGTATAATTATTTTTTAAAAAGGAATCCAAAAATGTCATAATATACTGGGTGTTCCATTTAAAAAAATATAACTTTGGTTCAGTAGGCCATGATGGGACACCCTGTATATATCGAAACTATTTTTAAATTGTGGGACATGCATGTATCTATATGTTGGTGATAACCGCAAGTCGATATATTTTATAGGAAAGAAGCTATAGACCGTGGGCAGATGACTGGGTCACCCTGTATTTCCCTGGAGTATTCTACAAGCCTTTACTCGCCTTCCTCCATTTTGTTACAAAATCCATCTATGCGTAATCGTAATTCCAATTTATAAAGCGATTAAACTGTATAATTAATTGATATTAATTCCTTTTATGTGCGAAAATTCGAAATATGCGAAGAGAATCGGTGGTTCAACTTCCACTTCCCATTCGAGATTGAAATCTCTTCTTTCTTTTCTTGTTTCTCTCGTCTACTTTTTAAGGCGCGGGATTCTAAAGTCTAAAGTATCGTGTGAACTCAGATATAGAGATGCTTGGGAAATATTTTTGACTCTTATTACTATGTCAGTGTACTACAAAATCTCACCTTAAAAAAGCTGCATTAAATGACCTTTCATGTTGAGTGATGGTTAAAAGACAATTTAATTTTAGTAATATTTTATTTAAGAACTATCTCGCGATTTTCGTTTTTGGGATTTGCTACTTTCGCTGCGAGTTTGGCGTTTTGGAAACATCTCCAATCTTTTTCGCAATTTTTCTTGAAACATTTTTATGTAATTATCAGCATCGTTTTGTTCTCTCTTTAACAATTCCATTTCTTTTCGAACTTTCAACTGAAATTCCCTCGCAGTTTGCTGCTCCATCAAATGATCGAGATTTCTTTTAATTTTAACAATATTATCCTCAACGTCATTCAATTCGGTATAAGCATTCTTTAAACTCGTCCTCTTTTGCTTTGATAACTTGAATAAACAATTTAATTTTTTTACTGTTTCCAATAATTCGGGATTCATTTATAAATAAGAAGAAATTGATTCGCGTCACAAAAACTGACAAAAACCAAAATTAATTTGTCGTTTACTGTTACCTTATAATTGGCAACGCTGCAATATTTCATTTAATTAATTGAAATAACCAGGCGTTAAAATTTTATTATGTTTTTACTTTCATGGTACTTTAGATTAATTCAATTATGAAAATAAATTGGAAAGTCAATTGATTTAATCGTAGCAAATGATTTTAGTCGTTTTTCTTCATTATAAAATAACGCAGCTGATTTATGGACCGATTTGAAACGAATTAAACGACCCAATTAATTATTAATTCACGGTGGCTGCTCAATTTATTCCTTGTCTATAGATAATTTCAATCGAAATCAATTAGTGATAAAAAATTAAATTATCCTTGCAATTAAAACCGAATTATTAAGTTTTGCATTCAAAAGCATGCCTTGTTAATAATTGATAAATTACTTGGAAATCTATGCTTACGTTCAGATATACAGGGTGTTCCATTTGAATTTGGACTGTATGGGTATCTTTGTTATTATTGGAGATAGAAATTTACATTTACAAAAAATTTGAATATCGCATCGTTCCAACGCTATCTTCAAAAAACAAGAAAATGCGATTTTCAAAATATGGCTATAACTTCATTATTTTCAGTGGTACCAAAAATTTTTTTTGACTTAATACAGACAATTTGCATTGTGTACAATGCAGTAAAACAAATGAATATTTTTTTTCGTCAACGGATTGACTGGAAATGAACCAAACTTACTTTTTTCTTACGGCAGCCATATTGGATTTACATATATTCGGAATTTGTGTATTTTTCTGAGTAATTTGATATATCATATGTAATATTTTAAGAAAAATAGAAATAATTTTATTTTACTAACCAAAAATGGTCTTGAATAGATGTAAACTGTTAATACATATGTGTTAAGATTTATTTTACATTTAATATTTTAAATAGTTACATTTATGTTATTGACAATTTACATCTCTTAAAGTCCAATGTTAATTTGTAAAATCAAATAATTTTATTTTTTTTTTAAATATGACATATGGTATACCAAATTACTCAGAAAAAAATACTGATTCCGAATATGTGTAAATCCAATATGGCTGCCATAAGAAAAAAATAAGTTTGGTTCATTTCCGGTCAATCCGTTGGAGAAAAAAAATATTCATTTGTTTTACTGGATTGTACACAAAAAATTGTCTGTATTAAGTCAAAAAATTTTTTTGGTACCACTGAAAATAACGAAGTTATAGCCATATTTTGAAAATCGCATTTTCTTGTTTTTTCAAGATTGCGTTGGAACGATGTGATATTCAAATTTTTTGTAAATGAATTATTAATATTCGAAAAAATCTCTACTACTTTGTCCATTTAACCGATTTTCTATCTTCAATAATAACAAAGATACCCATACAGTCCAACGTCAAATGGGACACGCTGTATACATGATGTTCCAGCGCTGCAAGGAAGTAATATTACTGGGACACCCTGTATGCGTCTCAAGAAACTAAATAATTTGTAATTTTATAGTTTAAAAATTTATAAAATCGGTTGGCGAACTTCCAACTCATATATCGCCATGTTTTTATTTTATTTTCCTCTTTTGAGACGATAAGTTCTGTCTGTGAGTGGCTTTGTTCGGATATCGACGTCCGAGTTCACAGGGTTATCCTGTTTCCGCAAATATTTACAAAGTTCCTACTCTAATGCGAATAATTGAAAAATAAAAACGCGGATTCATAAAAAAAATATTGAGCAAACACAAGCCCTTTCAGTGTTTTGCTAACGAGGGTTGAATCCAGCTTTTATTTCAAAGCTGTCTGGTGCTCTTTAATTTAGCGCTAATTAAAATTTAAAAACGCAAAAAATAGAGTTTAGCATATTTTTGTGCCATTGTGATGATGATAATGAAATTTTTTATTAAGAATTTCGATTACTAGTATGGTAAAATTAATTAATGAAACTCGGCTTATTTGTAGCTTAAATCATGTACAGTTAGTCCCAGTTGGAAGTAGGACAAAAATAATCACAATCGCGTATTCTTTGTCCTACTTCCAACTGGGAGCAACTTTACATTTAGGATCTAAAAAGTCCCGAGTTGTGGGGTACTTGCTTCTGGAATTATGGGAATGAAAACGGTTTTTTCCAAATATTTCGGTTTCTATCAATCCTACGATAAAATTATTTATTATCAATCTTATAGAGCATAAAATTTCCTACAACTTTTGTTCGAAACTTTTTTTTGTAGGGTGAACTTATTTTTAGTTAAAGTAGCGCGAATGTCTTATACATACTACAGATGAAAGAAAATAGTATTTCGAAACGGGAAAGGTATTTTTTTCGTAGAGTTGAAATTTTGTAAGTGTACGGAAGAGAAAATTTTAAGAAAAAAGTTTAAATGTCCCTTTTTGATCGGACGGCCCCGAAAAAAGTTATTCCGCCCCGAATGAAAAATCGAATTCATCCACTCAGTGACCGAAATTCACTCCGAATCGCATCAAATTTTAGTATATTATGGAGGACCCGATTCTGAAGACGGTGGTTTTGACCCGACTAGATTAAGGGGGAGGAGATACGACCCCTTTTGTATTTTACCCCGAATTCGGACTTTACTGCGCGAAGCCACCAAAAGGGTAGCATTTTTCGTCAGATTTTAAAAATTCCGGTTACATCATGAAGAGGGATGTGGATTCTAAGCGAGGTTCAAATTTCAAATTTTTCAAAGCACTCTAACACTTTGAAAAAATATTCCAAAGTCCGATTTTTCTTACTTTTTTTTCCGGTTTTCGGCGGCGTCAACTTTAAAAAATCGCAGCCCCGTCCGGTCTTAAAGGGAAGCGACGAAATTTGGCTCCTTTTATTCTCACATCCTGGGGATAGACCGTGGCCATTTTTAAGACTCCAGGTGCAACCGTGTGGCGCTCCGGCGCCGAGACGCGAAGTGTACAAATTTAGCGTTTTTTCGTGCGGCAAAAGTGCTCAAACTGTACCCCTTATATTTGAAAATCGGCAGGTGCAAAAAATGATTGATTTAAAAAGTAGATACCCGTTATTATGTCCATCTGAGCCCCTTTTTTGATATCTTAATTTTTTATATTGAATTGAGGCCTTTAAATTTGCATTTCGTTTTTTTTTTGCTTTTTCGACGCGGACTTTAAAAATTCGTAACTTTTGATAGGGGTTGAATATTATGGAGCGATATTTTTTATTTTGCTTATTACATTAATATTTATAATCAAAAAAATCGACACCTCTAAATTTTCTCCCTTTGCTTCAGAAAAAAATCGAACGTAAAATGTTCAAAAAAATCACACAAATGCGGTCGAACAGTTGTACCATTGGCGCCCACAATTTTTAAAAATTTCAAATTTTACTTCATTTTCCTTAAAAAGAATAACTTTTACAGCTAATAGGCTATTTTTTGTTTTTATACTCGAAGTGGTTGGGAAAATAAAGCAGAATTTTTGAATTCAAGGGTGAACGGCTCCCGTCCGGCCATTTTTTAACGGATTTTCATTTTTAAAAACTCTGCTTAATCTACTCTTAGAACCAAAACCGACCACGCATAGGGTTTTTTTTTAATTTCGAAAAAATAACGAAAAAATAATTTTTTTAATGTTCCATTTAAAAAAAGTCGCAATTTTTGAAGCTTTTCGCCTAATTAACCCCTCAAATTTTATTTCACCGTCATGTAATACACCTTTTCTAAAATCTTTCAAGGTTCGCTTTACGACAAAAAAAGAATCTCTTTGCTATCTCTTTTCGTTATCCAGTTATGATTGAAAATATACTAAAATTAAGCAAAATCTCTATGTATAGGACATTCGCGCTACTTTAACTAAAAATAAGTTTACCCTAAAAAAAAAAGTTTCGAACAAAAGTTGTAGGAAATTTTATGCTCTATGAGATTGATAATAAATAATTTTATCCTATGATTGATAGAAACCGAGATATTTGAAAAAAACCATTTTTAACCCCCATAACTCCATAAGCAGGTACCCCACAACTCGGGACTCTTTAGATCTTAAATGTACATAATTTAAGCTACAAATAAACCGAGTTTTATTAACTCTGGAATTTTTTCCTTATTCAGGCTGTTTTTGTGCAAATTTTACTTGTACTATACGTATAAATGGCGCGCTATTGTGATATAAATTTTGTAACAAAATGGAGGAAGACGAGTAAAGGTATTTTTGGTGAAAAATTAATTTACACTACTAGCTTTATCAAATGACCACCAGAGGTCGTATCTAAACTTGGATATCGTTAATATTTTCATAAATTGTGTACCACCGTGTGTATCCATCTTTACTATTCACATTTCTTCATAATGGAAAATAGTTGTTTGAAATGTAAAAATGTGTTTTAATTTGTTTGGCGAAGTGGAAGTGTTATCTGTTATCTAGGATGAAATACATCTTGAGTTTTGCAAGTAAATCACGCGCCGTTGTTGCACGCTATAATCATCCAACGTTTCGCTTGAAGAATTATCAATTCGCGTTTCCGTTATTAATAACAAGGTGTGATCTCTATACATTCTCTTCAAGATAAAGCTCAAATATTATTTATTACTTCACAACATTCCTTACTTTTATGCCAAAACCGTTTTATTAAATTTTAAAAATTAAACCACAAGAGCTTTTTTAGTTTTAATTTTTCAGTTGTCCAAATCCACTAGGATCAACCAAGTTGAAAACTGGAAAAATTAGTACCAAAAAGAATTCAGTAGCTCCTAGACTATAATTATTATAAAAATAATTGCGCTAGTATTTAAATTTATGTAGACATTAAATGGTGGGAAAACATGGGTAATTTTGTAGGCCCTTAGGAGATTTAAAAAATCAATCGTTTTAGTAATTTTTCTGTAATTTCTTGAACGATTACTGGGTAATAAATTTCTTTAAGCGTGCGAAATACCACCACAAACACGATTTTCAATATAAATAAAAAATTCATCATACTTTTTGTTAAAACTACCGTAAGTTTAATATTATTAATTTCAAACTTGATTACCAATAATTGTTATGCATAATTATATAGCAATTTTAATAATTAATAAAAAAAAATCTTCTATTTTAAACCATAATTATAATTTTTTAAATTTTAATTATGCCGTAATTTAAGTCTTTAATTTATATCTGTAATAATATTTTAGCATTATTTTTATGGTAATTATAATTTTGTTGTAATTAATCAAGACGCTCCTAGCAAGACGCGCCCCAACGCCGCTCCTGTATTGCGCAAAAAAGGCCCAACCCTTACACTTTTCGCTTGTAAAACCCTCTTTAAAATATGTTGTAAATTATAGAATAATCGAAACATGGGCAAGAACGAACGAACACCACGTAAAAGCAACACCTCGCATTTCAATTTGAAAATAGCCCTAAGCGCTTAATATCGTTAATCATTCAGGGCCCTTTTACATTTCACAAAAGTTACGAAACGCTTTATTAATTTCCGTTAACCCGTAAGCTAAGGGCGGTCTATTAACAAAATTGGAATTGAATAACGCCAGGAATTGAACGTTTCAGGGAAGTTAATCTTGAATTCAAGAATACACTCTTCTTATTTTTGCAAAAGTATGTGCAAGATTAAACTACATAAAATTTCCTACAAAAAAGGTCATATTCATTTTTTTTCTAGGATGAATAATTTGCGAGATAGAGAGAATGGAAATCTGGGAATAATATTACAGTTTTTTTTCATCTCCTTTATTTCGTAAATCATTCATCGTAGAGAAAAAATGAATATGAGCTTTTTTATAGGAAATTTCATGTAGTTTAATTTTGCACCAGAACACTTTTTCGCTAGAAGCAGCGGTTTGCGAGTTATTTAGGAAAAAAGATGACTATACGAGGAGTTACTGAGTACGCATGCGCCGCTGCAGTTAACTTAAGCTTCGTTTGGATTACCACGACGCATCTAAGTACTGTAGGGGGAGTTGCCTAGTACGCATGCGCTACTGGAGTTGATTTAAGCTTTATTTCGCGTTACCATGCCGTATCCGACTACTGAGTCCCGTAAACAATATACAGGGTGAGTCACACCACCCGTAACAGCACTTTATCTCGAAAACAATTTGTCGCTCATAGATAGAATAAAAATTTTAATTACCCAAGTGAACCCAAAGAATCCATTGGAGCACTTATTATTTTCCGGAACAAACCGGAAGGTCCCGGAACCGGTGGTTACTTTGATTTTTTTAAATGGCAACATAGGTCGAGTATGGTATCGTTTGAAAGGTCTTTTAAAAAGAAAGAACTTTTATTAAAATACTTTTTTAATATCTTGCATAATTAACAAATTAAACGAAAAAACATAAGCAAACAAGTGACAAATGGTTTCTTAAAATATGGAAAAATTAAAACACTACCATCATCCTTAATATGGGTAAGGGTAGAGGCAATTATGAATTTTAAATGGAAACTTGTAAATTTTGCATTTTTCGTTTCGCTTGTTAAAAATAATCAACTTTTTTAGGTTATGTATTTTCCTTAATTAAAAAGAATTAAAAAAAGTTGATTATTTTTAACGAATAAAGCGATAATAACTGCAAAAAAGACTTTCCATTTAAAAAAATCTCTCTTGCCCATTTTCCGATGATGGTAACGATTTAATTTTTCCCTTTAATAGACCAATTGTCACTTGTTTGCATATTTTGTCGTTTAATTTGTCAATTATGCAAGATATTACATAAATATTTTAATAAAAGTTGTTTCTTTTTAAAAGACCTTTCCAACGATACCATACTCGACCTATGTTGCCATTTGAAATTTCAAAGTAACTTCCGATTCCGGGCACATTCGGATTATTCCGGAAAATAATAAGTGCACCAAGGAATCTATACTTTGAAATTTCAAATGGCAACATAGGTCGAGTATGGTATCGTTGGAAAGGTCTTTTAAAAAGAAACAACTTTTATTAAAATATTTATGTAATATCTTGCATAATTAACAAATTAAAACAAAAAAAAATGCAAATATGTAACCATTGGTCTCTTAAAGGAAAAAAATAAATCGTTACCATCATCGGCAAATGGGCAAGAGATATTTTTTTAAATAGAAACTCTTTTTTGCAGTTATTATCGCTTTATTCGTTAAAAATAATCAACTTTTTTTTATTTTTTGAATTAAGGAAAATACATAACCTAAAGAAGTTGATTATTTTTAACAAGCGAAACGAAAAATGCAAAAGTTACAAGTTTCCATTTAAAATTCATAATTGCCTCTACCCTTACCCATATTAAGGATGATGGTAGTGTTTTAATTTTTCCATAATTTAAGAAACCATTTGTCACTTGTTTGCTTAAGTTTTTTCGTTTAATTTGTTAATTATGCAAGATATTACAAAAATATTTTAATAAAAGTTGTTTCTTTTTAAAAGACTTTTCAAACGATACCATACTCGACCTATGTTGCCATTTAAAAAATCAAAGTTACCTCCGGTTCCGGGCACTTCCGGTTTGTTCCGGAAAATAATAAGTGCACCAATGAATTCTTTGGGTTCACTTTGGTGATTAAAATTTTTATTCTATCTATGAGCGACAAACAGTTTTCGAGATAAGGGGGCTGTTACGGGTGGTCTGACTCACCCTGTATGTGCAAAAAATCTTAACTGCTGGGAGTTAAGCAGGTGGTTTAAAAGTCACTTTATCACGTTTTTCTTAAATAACTCTTAAACCATTGCCTACAGCGAAAAAATATCTATGTACAAAATTAAACTACATTAAATTCCCTACAAAAAAGGTCTTCTTATTTTTTTCTCTGGATGAATAGTTTACGAGATAAAGAGAATGGAAAATCTGGGAACAATATTTATAACAATCAGCAGTTTTTTTTATCTCTTTTGTTTCTCAAACTATTCATCCTAGAAAAAAAATGAATATGACCTTTTTTATAGGAAATTTCATGTATTTTAATTTTGCACGAGGACACGTTTTCGCTAGAAGCAACATTTTACGAGTTATTAAGGAAAATCGTGAAAATCGCGATTTTTTGGTTTTCGTTGCTGATGTACACTAGTAAATAAATGAAATAAAAACTATTCATGAAAATATGTAAGGTTTTTGTTATTAATAATAAGAGGTGATGATGTCATTGAATAGTTGCTGATATTTCGGGCGGAACAACGTTTCCTGTTGGTGAGTAAAAATTAAAATGGCGACTTAAGTCATTTCCTGTTTTTCTCGCTTACATTTGAAAAAGAAATGATGAAGAAAAAATTGGGGTTTAAATTTCAAGTGTTACCAACATAAATATTGTGTTGTCAGCTGTGGTGCAACTGTTGTTGCCAACTTAATTATACTTAAATAACGCTCACCGGTAAATAAATTATGTAAATTAAAGTTAGTAATTATTTAATGCAGTTGAGCTATAAATAGACTATGATTCATTTAAATTAATTAACGCTAATCAACAAATAAGCAATGAGCTGGCAACTCCTATTTGTTTTAGAGGCTGTTATTGCAATTAACGTAATAATCTCCAGCGGTCGTTAAGAAATAATAAATTCAGGACACGCACTTGTGTATGAATTACGTAATCGACACTTACTCTAAAATGTGCATTTTTGTACAAATCACTAATTTGCAGTTTAAAATAACACGAAAAACTAATTTAAATAATTATGGGGTTTATTTTTTTTTTAATTGAATAATTTACTATAAGTTGGTTGTTATTTTCAGACGATATCGATTCGATTCCGCAACGACTGGTGCAATTTTCGAAGCAAGAAGGTTCTGCAGATAACATATCAGTGATAGTGGTGTTCTTGCGAGAACCGTCAAAAATTGCAGCTGAAGGCCACTGGGTGAGCCGAATTTTACAAGACATGGACGCTGGCTTGGATAACGCCAACGCTACCAATAATCCCTTCGCCAATTCCAATGGAGCCGACATCCTCGCTACCAAAGACGATTTCCTCCTCGGTTTCAGCGGTGCCTTCAAAACCAATGGCGGTAATTTCATGGAGTCCATGGAGCACGCGAATGGAAAACGGGAGTTTGATGACGCCGATGATTTAGGACCAGAAACCGATGTTGATGCAGTGGATGATGGAATGTTGTCACCTGTGAAAGAGGTTTCTCTCGAAAATGCTTATTCCATGAGCGATTTTGAGGAAAAAGTCGCTATGGAGATTGATGCTAATTTCCAGAAATTGGATGGAGAGAAGACTCCTAGGGAAGAAACACCAACACCACCAGTGGAAGAAGGTAAGTTGATTTTACCGTTTTTTTGGTATTTTGTTAACGTCGGATATGAAGCAAAGTAAGGGGTAATTAGTAAAGCCATGCATCATCGGTGAATCGCTTCTTCTTTTTTTACCTTTCATTTCTCGTTTATTCCAAGAGTGAACATGAACATGCAAACGTACTTAGTGAGATGGATACGTGCCAACGGTAAACCCAAGGCGACATTAAATAAACTCATTGAAACCTGCCTGTTCCTCTTATTTGTATTCAACTTGTAAAACAAAACCCAAAACGACATTTGTTCAAAGATATCATCAAGTAGTACTTCTCTTAATAATAATTTGTAGTTTTTTAGTATGAATAATGTCATTTTCTTTCCTCGGACGGAAAGTACAACATTTCGTCGAGTTTTAAACTTGTGCCGAATTTGAAAGATCAACACCGTGAATTTAATTTGCTATGAAAAGTTGTAAATGAAGATAAAATCATTAGTGAAAATCTCGTTCTTGTTTCGGAAATGGCGAAAAGGGTTAACCCCATTGCTATGTCAAAGCGATCCAAGCATGAAACGAGGAGGAAAAATAAAACGTGCAGCCCCTGCTGTGAAAAAGCAACCACCCCGATTAATAACCCACCCTATTTTCCGACTGAACTCAAATCCACTTGTCGTTCTTCACTTATCTCGATTCTAACACACAAAAGTACACTTTATTTATTCAGATGAAAATTAGAGAGGGGAATAAATATATTACTACTACAATAATTTAGTAAATTATGACGTTTTCAAATTAAACTTAAAAGGCAGAATTTTCAAATATATTTAAATCAACCGCAAAATTAATTCTAGCAGAATTTTTAAAAATCCCTTCACAAAGTAAAATAGTGCAATTTTTACAAAATCTCAATTTTTATAATGTTCTTAGAATTTTTGGTTTATTTTTTTGCAGAATTCTCTAGTTTACTCAAATCGACCGCAAATTCTAGCTTACTTGGTTATATTTTTATAAATTTTTAAAAATTATTTTTTCAACAATTAAGTTTTACAATTTTTACAAAATCTCATTTTTTTAAATTTTCCCCTAGAATTTTTTCAGAAGACTCGAGTATATTTTTTGCAGAATTCTCCAATTTACCCAAATCAACCACAAAATTAATTATACCTCACTTGGTTATTTTTTTTTTAATTTTTAAAAAACATTTCACAGTTTCAAGAAGTAAAATAGTGAATTTTTACAAAATCTCATTTTTTTAATGTTCTTCTTGGAATTTTTCAACAAACTCTGGTCTTATTTTTTTGCAGAATTCTCTAATTCATTCAAATCAACCGTAAAATTAATTCTAGCTCACTTGATTATTTATTTTTTTTTATTCTTATACAGGGTGTTTCTAAAATGATGATCACGGGCGCGTGTGGTTATACTACAAGTAAAAATAAGACAAAAAGTACGTACAAACATTTTTCCAAAACTCAACTGTTACTGAGATACGGGGTGTTGAAATTTCCTTTAATTTTCACTTTTTACTTATTTTCTCTTGATTGGCTGCATGAATATTAATAAAAATTTTAGGGCGAGTACTTCTCATAGGTAGTCTTCATTGACTTGTACTTTTGTCTTAATTTTACGTTCCAGTGGCGTAGAAACAGGTTAAGGTGTCTCCTTTTTTTAATTTATTTGATACGCCACTGCAAAATTTTAGAATTTTCTTTAGATTTTTTAAACCTTCATTCAATCTACCAAAAAAAAGTATTCCTGTTAAATTTTGATAGGAGTAGTGGTATTTCAGTAATTTCAAATTTTATGGTCTAATAACTTTGCAAAAATCAAATTTTCAAAATTTTAAACAAATTTGAATTGAATAAACAATTTAAATTTATAACTCCTAGTAAGGTTTTAGTTTGGGTTTTAAATAATTAAATAAGTCAGAAACACTTTATTTAAATTTAATAAAAATGAAATTGGGCAGCCATTTTTCACATTTTTCTAAAATTTAAAATTAGACGTTTCTGACATGTTTTTTTATTGAATACACCAACAAAATGTCATACTAAGAGTTTTTATAATTTTCCTAATTTGTTTCAAATTTTGAAAATTGGTTTTATTTAAAAAAAAAGGTACTGGATTATAAATCATGAAATTACTGGAATACCACTAACCCTATCAAAATTTAATAGGTATACTTTTTTGTGGTAAATTGAATGAAGATTTTAAAAATTAAAAAAAAATTGTAGAATTTTGCAGTGGCGTATCAAATAAATTCAAAAAAGGAGGCACCTTAATACGTTTCTACGCCACTGGAGTGTTAAATTAAGACAAAAGTTATAGCTAAAGATGACTACTTATGGGAAGTACCCACCCTATAATTTTTATTAATTTTCATTCAGCCGATCCAGAGAAAATAAATAAAAAGTAAAAATAAAAAGAAAAAGAAATTTCAACATCCTGTATCTCGGTAGCAATTGAGTTTTGAAAAAAATTTATATGTACTTTTTGTCTTATTTTTACTTGTAGTATAAACACACGAGTCCGTGACCACGATTTTAGAAACACCCTGTATTTAAATCAACCGCAAAATTAATTCTAGCAGACTTGGTTATTTTTTTATAAATTTTAAAAAATCACTTTACATCTTAACAAAGTAAAATAGTGCAATTTTTACAAAATCTCAATTTTTTTTAATGTTTTTGGAATTTTTGATTTATTTTTTGCAGTTAGTTTACTCAAATCGACCGCAAAATTAATTCTAGCTCACTTGGTTATATTTTTATAAATTTTTAAAAATTATTTTACTGTTTTAACAAGTAAAATTTTATAATTTTTACAAAATCTCATTTTTTAAAATTTTTCCCTTGAATTTTTTAACAAACTCGACTATACAGTGTGTCCCATTTGATGTTGGACTGTATGGGTATTTTTCTTATTATTGGAGATAGAAAGTCGGTTAAATGGACAAAGTTGTAGAGATTTTTTCGAATATTAATAATTTATTTACATAAAATTAAATATCGCATCGTTCCAACGCTATCTTGAAAAAACAAGAAAATGCGATTTTCAAAATATGGCTAAAACTTCGTTATTTTCGGTGGTACCAAAAAAATTTTTTGACTTAATACAGACAATTTTTTGTGTACAATGCAGTAAAATAAATGAATATTTTTTTTCGCCAACGGATTGACCGGAAATGAACCAAACTTATTTTTTTCTTATGGCAGCCATATTGGATTTACACATATTCGAAATTAGTGTATTTTTCTGAGTAATTTGATATATCATATGTAATATTTTAAGAAAAATAGAAATAATTTTATTTTACTAACCAAAAATGGCCTTGAATAGATGTAAACTGTCAATACATATGTGTTAAGATTTATTTTACATTTAATATTTTAAATAGTTACATTTATGTTATTGACAATTTACATCTCTTAAAGTCCATTTTTTTTGTAAATATGACCTTATGGTTTACCAAATTACTCAGAAAAAAATAATGATTCCGATTATGTGTAAATCCAATATGGCTGCCATAACAAAAAAATAAGTTTGGTTCATTTCCGGTCAATCCGTTGGAGAAATAATAACAAAGATACCCATACAGTCCAACGTCAAATGGGACACCTCGTATTTTTACTCAAATCAACCACAAAATTAATTATAGCTCACTTGATTATTTTTTTTTTATAAATTTTTAAAAAACATTTCACAGTTTGAAGAAGTAAAATAATGAATTTTTAGAAAATCTCAATTTTTTTAATGTTCTTTTTGGAATTTTTCAACAAACTCGGATGTTATTTTTTTGCAAAATTCTCTAATTCATTCAAATCAACCGTAAAATTAATTCTAGCTCACGTGGTTATTTTTTTATAAATTTTTAAAAATCATCTTGCAGCAATAAGTTAAATAGTCCAATTTTTAGAAAATCTCAATTTTTTTAATGATCTCCTTAGAATTTTTCAATAATCTCTGTTTCATTTTTTGCAGAATTCTTTAATTTATTTAAATCAACCACAAAATTAATTCTTGTTCACGTGGTTATTTTTTTATAAATTTTTAAAAATCATCTTGCAGGTTCAATAAGTTAAATAGTCCAATTTTTAGAAAATCTCAATTTTTTTAATGTTTTCCTTAGAATTTTTCAATAATCTCCGTTTCATTTTTTGCAGAATTTTTTAATTTATTTAAATCAACCACAAAATTAATTCTTGCTCACGTGATTATTTTTTTACAAATTTTTGAAAATCATCTTACAACAAGTAAAATAGTGCAATTTTTAGAAAATATTAATTTTTTTAATGTTCTCCTAGGAATTTTTCAATAAACTCGGATTTAGTCCAACTTCAAATGGGAGATCCTGTATACAGGGTGATAAAAATTATATTTTGTGACATTTGTGGACTTTTTCGCGTTGAAAGGTTTGATCGATTAAATGAAGGTGGCTTTAGATTTTTAAAATTGCAATTTATTGTATTGTAAATTTTGAGCATGTGCGCAAGCTCGTAAATATTATCCCACTTGCAAGTCTGTCGGTATTGTAGGTCGCTACGCGAAAATTAATAATGCAAATGCAGGGCAGCCAACGCAAGCGTCCCACGTTTAAAAAAACCCATTTTGTTAGATTTTTTGTTGTTCATTCACCAATAACAACCCCACACATGAATTTACATTAGGTATGTCGAGGACAAATTTTGTAATCGCATTTTTTACGATTTGCGCTATTTTCGCTTTCAAGTTTATTTCGAATGTGGCGGCGGGTTCATTAACATCGCCCGAAAATAATCTTGAACCCGACCCTGCCCCTCTGCCCCCCACGCCATCAACAGATATATTTCACGAAAGAAATCTTACATGCATTACCAACCCAATTTTATTTATAACGTTCCAACCATCACAAATCCTGCAGCGGTTTTATTTTGAAAATAAGGATAAATTTCGCTTAATTATGGAGTGGCTGTCAATTTATTGACTCGCGAGTGCTCGCGACTCTGCGCTGTTCGATTTACAGGAATTGTTGAATAGGCGTTTACCAAAAGACTGCGCGTTCTTGGATTATTGCTTGTCTGCTCTAATAATTACGGCGAGTTTTACGTGATCACGATAATGAGTCATTTTTTTGTTACAAATAGCGGCCGCAGTCCGCGTGCTGTTTTGACTTTCGACTGAGGATTTATACAGTTACCAATTAATTTCCTCATAAATCTAAAAAAATATGTAATTTGTTTATAAATAAGTTGTTGATAATTTTTAGGATGATTAGGAAAATGGTTGGCTTGAATTTAGAATTTTAAATAATTAGTTGATGATTTTTTTGCTTCTTTATTGTTTATTTTTTATTGTTGGTATTCTTCGTGTAGTATCGTGTGATGGTTGAGAGTGCGCTTGCGTTTAAGACCGGCGCCGTACTCCTCGCTCTCCATTTTCCTAAAACCGGTCGTCAGTTCTGGAGTGTTGCTTGCACCGGTAAACGGTAAATATTTGAGGTTTTTCTGAATCAACGTCAATTGTGCCGGCGTATTTTATATTTTCACCTCTAACACCTAGAAGTGCCTACATTTTTTTTACCAACGCACTTGTGCAATTTGGGTATCTTGTGATCAAAACGAACGCACCGGCGAGGTGAGTGACGAGTGATGACTCCTTTCAACACTCGATTCATTCGATGCATGCAATTTTGATTTGGGGCCATCTTTGAATTATTAGGTTCTCAATTTTTTTAATGCACTAATGGTATCCGTTCTTATTTTTAGAACACAGATATTTTTAGACGACCAACAAAGCATCTTGACTGCACTTGCACGTCTAAATTTACACCGGGTCTAAACCCAAAAAAATTAACTAATCTAAGAAATACGTATTTTATAAAAATATTGTTATGGGAGTAATAAAATTCCGTTGCGCAATTGTTTTTACGCTAAATCTTTTTTGCAGGATAAAAACTTGTTCACTTGACATTTTTGTTTTTATGTAAGTTAATAATGCGGGATATTTATAGATTGCGTTGCTTGTTGATGTCACTTACATGCAAACATTACATACAAATACCTGGATCTAATTCAAGTTATTAAAATGATAACATACAGCTGTATTTGTATAATAAAACGTAAATTAATTTCAAACCGTAACTAATCCAGATAAATGAGCAAATTCCAAGAAAATTTTATTTGCTACAATAAATTTAAATATTAAGAGGAATTAACCGCGTTCATTTTAAGAAAAAATTACTTTTTCGCCTAGGCTGTAAAAAATATACCCGGTGGAAATCTACGACACTACCGTACCCAGGGGTGGGGGGTGTCATATGCAGGTTATTACCAATTTTGTAATGATCAAAATGATGAATTTTCCCATATTTTCATATGTAATATCACGAGTGGTCAAATTTAAGTCGAATATTTTTGACTGTCATTACCACTAATGTCATTTGGGGTTAAGTTTTAATTCCCCGACTGCATGGCAGGAATTTGACAGCTAGCGTCAAACTTATTCAAAGTTGACATTAAAGTCATAAAATAATCGCTGATATTTTTTGACATTTTACTTGTCACAAAAAATAATCACTTGTGAGTTGAATAGTCATTGCAATTTTCCGACAAAAATTTTAACAACTCGCAAAATCCTCAATTTTTCAAGTTTCAGTTGGAATTTTTTATCAAAAATTTTACTAATGATAAAATCATAAACACTAAAATACGAAATTACTTATAAAATCATGGATTTTCTTAAGTTTCCATTGGAATTTTCCAACAAAAATTTAACCATTATTCAATAGTGACATCATTAATTCATGTAGAAAATTTTGTAAAAATATTAG